>VXBP01010266.1:1313936-1811685 GCA_013400115.1 Rhinopomastus cyanomelas
CGCGGTCGGGAGGGTGTGCGCCGGGGAGCGGGGCGGGGTGGGAAGTGGGGCGGGAGCCCCCGGGCGCACCCTGCAAGTTGTGTAGGGTGTGCCGGGCGGTAGGGGTCGGACACCCCCCGCTAGCTGCCCGCCCTTCCCCCGCCTCCCGCCAACTACGGCACCGGTGTGTGTACCGGTGTGTGCCTGTGCCGGTCACATGGGGCCTGCGATTCAGACACAACACGGCTCCCCAGGCTGAGCCCGAGCGGTGCCGCGGGTGTTCTGCCAGCGAAGGGGTCATTGCAGGGAAATAGGTTGAAGAAGGAGGAGGAGTAGGAAAGCCCAAGCTCTGGCGCAGCCTCTCGAACACACCACGCGCCGTGGCTCTCAGCTATAGCAGCTTGTATCCGCCTGCGTTTTTCCGTCGTGTTTGTCACAACTTGTATTTGCTGAGCAATAGTACTGGGTATAACCAGTGTACGGGAAGGAAGAGGGAACTGTGCTTAATGAGTAAGCCAGTGCTTAGAGACGAACGTGTTCACTGATTCTTCCTCACCCCTTCCCCACCTAATGTTGATGCGTTTTGCTACGCAGTTACCATTGACTTGACCTGTGATAGTGAGTAGAAAGCCCCTCATGGGAGATGAGTAGTAGTTCCACGTTAACCTTAAGAAGGGAGAGAGACGTAATACCACGAATACATGATTTTTTGGGTAGAAAATCTCTGTGTTGTAAGCTGTAATATTCCGTTATTTCTGAAGCTTTAAGAGTAATGTTAGTCTTCAAAATGACACGAGAGTGAATACAGTGCATTTAATAATGAGAGGCTTTCTTCATGAAAAGATTACTTTCTATTTGTTTTGCATCCTGATTTTAACTGTAGGTCCAATCTAAAATGTGATGTTTTAGTCCAAATAAGTGAAAATGGGAGATTGTCATTTAATTATTCTAATTTTTTATTAATTTAGATGCTGTTGTTGCTCAGATGCAACTGTCTGTTTTCCCCTGGACAGCATAGCAAATCCCTGTTAGTAAATAATCCCAAGATGTCACACTGGAGGTCATAGGTAGGACAGTATGAGTAGAGACACAGTGCAGACACCTGCCTTGTGACTCACTGATATTTTAACTACTTGAAGAAATTGTTTTGAAAGTCAAAGTATAACAGGAAGAACCACGTTAGTGTGTTTCAAGCCTCATTAGTAAAATGATAATGCGTTTTCCTGTGTACAGTATGCGGGTCTTCAATACATTGTCATGACACAGACATTCCACACCCTTCAAGTGTAACGCCCATTTTCCTGGATAGTGTGTATGTACTCAGTCACAACGTGTTCTGATGCAGCAATAGTGTCTTGTAACAGAGTGCTGGTTTTGTTTAGACTTTGATCCCTTGACCTAGATGTCTTTTTTTTTAAAAAAAAGTGTTTCTTGGCAGATTTTCAGTGTTTCTACCATCCATTTCAGTTACTAGAGAGCTTAAAAAAAAAGAATGATTCAAACATGAAACTTGGTTTTGAGTAGGTTGGAAAAAATTATTATGATTACACAGACTTTTTTTAATAACTCAGTTGTTCAGGTCAAGCAGGAAAAGAATAACTTGCATGACCCTACCATGTGCTTTCCCTATTTAATTTGTTAGCTGTCACTTATTCATGAGGAACGATTGGGGGTTTTTTATTAAACATACTCTTTTTTTTTAAGGGTGTATATTATCACTGAGATCTCTGTCAGCTTTTGACTAGAACGTGCTTTTGTCAGCATGTTTGACTAGAATAACAAGGTTGCTAAACATCCAAATGTTGAACTTCTCTCTCAAGAATACAGTGTAGATTCATTGGTGATAGGGCCGTGTGTTTATCTAAGCATAGCAAAATGAGAAAAAACTAGGAGCAGGTAGAAATGAGAGTGGTCATGGAGTCATGAAGTTGAAAGTAAGACAGTAGATCGCAGCAGATACCAAAAAAGCATAAAAAAATTTGTAATGGAGTGTAGTTGTGGAAGTGTCTTTTAAGAGATAGGTTTGTGTAGTGCTTCCCCATGAAAGCAACTTTCTTCTCTGTTCTGGAAAATATAGAGCATTTTAATTGAAGACACAAATTTTTCAGGGAGGAGGGCCTCCTGTGTGTATGGTTCTCCCCATTTCTGTATGTCCTCAGGAGTAACTGGTGCTGATAAGACAGGAATCAGAATTAGGAAATGCTCCTTCTTTTTCACTCTTCAGTGGATGAGGGGTGTGTAGAACAGTTTTAAATTCTGGGCTGTGATGATAACTTCCACTCCTGCAACTTGTACTTTCAAAACACATGGAAGCACTGTTGTGACTGCAGTTAGGGAATCTGTGACCATTAAACTCAACTAGGAGATACTTCCAGCTTGGTAGAGCCATAGAAAAGATTGTTGTAAGTGCCTAAGCAGGCCATAAATTTAGCTTTCAGGGGAACCAGTAATTTCTAATTTTATTATTTTTTGTAATTTTCTACATCATAGCTTCAGGTCTGTATTGGTATTCTACCTATCTAATAATGCTGAAGCTTGTTAGAAATTAGACACCTGCATAAGTAAAGCCTACTGTATTGTGGTTATCTCTTCTGTATTGGCTTTGCTTTCTGCTCTCAGCAATCTGTAAATACTTTTGATCAAATCCCTATGTAAAGAAATTAGCAGCTGTAACACCTTTGCATGGTCCACTTGAATTCATGCAGGTCTTTTCAGCTTTTTGACTTGTGAAAGTCAATAATTAGGAAAATGGAAAACTAATTTTGCTCAGGAGGCAGCACTGCTCAGGTACCTTGCAGAGTCATTCTTGCACATGCAGGTGGATTGGTTTGAATGCCAAAATGTGCTGAAGCTGCACAGAGTAGAGAACAGCACTGAGGTTTTTCCATATTGACTTAGAAATAGGTGGTATTCTAGGAGTGTATTTTGACAGCATCCAGGAGACTGTTGCTAAAAATTTTTACCGGGTTCTAATTGTCAGTGAATGTCCAAAGAAAAACATGCTTATGGCATGTTTATAGCTTCATCTTTTTGAGGTAACTCAGATGTGCTGTTAGTCCAGGGTATGATGAGTCAGCATTATGGTTGTATTTCACTTATATAGATTTGGAAACCTAAAATTGTTGCTTTTTAAAAGGAAGTAATGAAATTGCTGATAGATCTTACAAACAGGAAAGGTCATGATTCCATGGCATGTCAGATAAATGATTAGTGCAGCTTACCAAGGACAGTACATGTATTTTGCCATGTTGTGCTTTTGGAGTACAAGTCCCAGTTGAACTGAAGAGCTGTAAGACTGTAAGAAAGGATACAGTTTGTGGTTTCTGAGTCTGCATCTTGCTTTCAGGAAACATTAGAGCACTGGGAAATGGGGAAGAGTGGCTTTTCAGTCGCTGTTTCCTAGATTTCTGTGCTTAAATTGCATTATTTAGTAGGCAGTTTGAAGAATCTTCTATAAAGCAATATGGGGGAAGAGGAGGATAATGACTTTTCGCTCTAATTTCTGGCTTACCAAGAATTTGAAGTTATATGTTTTTCCCCCATGAAATAGATAAATAAACTAGGTAATTGAGGAAAAACTCTTCTCCTTTTGTTTTTATCTCTTACAGAGAAACTAGTTTAATCTGATTCCTCCTAGTCTTGTTCATCTGAGTTGCTAAATGGTGTAACAAAAGATGTTGGAAAGTTTAGCAGAAATTTAAAACTTCAAGGCTAAACATAGAAGCCATATATTGCAAAGATTTTACTTCAGAAGAGGTTTTGCTGTGTCACAGGCAAATCCAGGAAAACGTTTGGGAACCTTACTTTGCAGTGTCAGTTGGAATTAAGTAATGTCATTCAAAAGTTGCCATAAACAAAATCTGCTTGTTAACATACTGACTCTCTAGTCATCAAAGCTTTTCCTACTAAAGTTTCTTGAGTTCTTAGAATATTTTGCTGTATGTGTTTGGTGGTGCCCGTATGTGAGCAGGGAGATGTGTCCTCCTTAATATCTGACATAGTACTGTGAGATCTGACAGATAACTCTTCTGATTTGCAAGTTTGATTTCTTATTTCTTCTTTTGCCCTGAAAGGCCTGACCTGATTGGCACCTGCTCATTGGATTGTGTGCCCTTTTAAAAAAAAAACCAAACAAAATTTGCAGAGAAAGAAATTATTTCTTTCCTGCCTTGTATGATGGATTGAGACTGCTGGCCAATAGATGAATGACAGGTGCTCTCTGTTAGCCTCTCTCCAAAAGATGAAGAAGAGAAAGGGAATAAGGGAGAGAGACTTGGAATGAGATTGGAAGAGAAAACTACAACAGCTTTAATGAAACTGGTGATAATATGAAATCAATACTGAACCCAACCCCCCCATTAGCAATTACGTCATCATCATCACTGATGCAGATACTGGGGAACTTGCAGACTGGACTCAGCAGCAGACAGGGACTGGATGCAGCAGCTATATTCAGGAATGCACAGATTTGGATTGAAGGCAGAATCCTCAGGCACCAGACACTGAAGAAGAGAGGCAAAGAGGAAAGAGCACAAGAGGCTGACGTTCCTCAGCTTTATACCCAGTATGACATACATGGGATGGAATACCTTTTTGATCAGTCTAAGGTCACATGTCCTGTTCACTCCTCTGTGCAGATGCCTCCTCACACTTACTGCACTCCTAACATGGCATACAAGTTTTAGCAGTGACCTTGTTTTTTCCAGGAGCAAGTATAAGCAGGAGTCTTTCTGCATAACTTTTCCTGGTTAACTGTAAACATCAAACATTGTCACTTGTAGAAGCAGAGACATAGAATCGCAGACGTGTTTAGGTTAGAAGACATCATTTAGTTCCAGCCCCCATGCCATGAGCAGGGACGACACTGACTACATCAGGTTACCCAGAGCCCCATCCAACCTGGCCTTCCAAGGATGGAGCATCTGCAGCCTCTTTCGGCAACCTTTTCCAGTGCCTCATCACCCTCCTAATGAGGCATTTAATCCAAAGATCTAATCTAAATCTACCCTCTTTTAGCTTGAAAACATTCCACTGTGTGTAATCACTGTAGAGTCCTCATAAAAAGTCTGTCTCCAGCTTTCCTGTAGGTTCCCTTCAGGTGCTGGAAAACTGGCTGTAAAGTCCCCCGGAGTCTTCTCTAGGCTTAGGCAGACCCATAACAGAACAGCACTTGTAACTGATCTCCACTTGGACGTTGAACTGTTTGATCACAAGTAACCAGTCCCCTCCTTGTTTGCCATGTCCTTTAGCATAGTTTCCAGGGGGATCTGCCCCATGATCTTGTCAGGCACAGAAGTGAGACTGACTGGGCTATAGTCTCCTGGGTTGTCTTTTATTCTTTTTTTAAAACTGTGGGTAATGATTCCCCTTTTCTCATGAGTGGGAAGTTCACTGAACTGCCATGATTTCTCAGATATGATGGACAGTGGTCTAGCAACTTCATCTGTCAGTTCCTTCAGGATCCCTGCATGTCATATCAGGTCCCATGGACTTGTGATCCTTTAGATACTACTGTATAGTCATGAACCTCTTGTGTTCCTATCATGAATGATATTTCCTACTCCCAGTTCCAGCCTTTGACTTCTGTGACTTGGACAGCATGGTTGGAGTGCTTTACAGTGAACGCTGAGATAAGAAAGTAATAGAGTATCTCAGCCTTCTCCATATTCCAGCAGACCTATAGAAACTTTTCTTGTTGCCATCGATGACCCTGGCCAGATTTAATTCTGTCTGGGCTTTGGCTTCTGTAACCCAATCCCTGGCTGCATGGACACTTCCTTTATATTCCTCCCAGGCTACCTATCCTTGTTTCCACTCTGTGTAGGCTTCTTTCTTATGTTGAAGTTTATCCAGAACTTGTTCATCTGTGCAGGCCTCCTGACATTTTTGCCTGACTTCCATTGTGTAGGAATGCAGTGGTCCTGAGCTTGGAGGAAGTGGTCTTTGAATGTTAGCAAGCTTTCTTGGACTCCAAGTCCCTCCAGGACCCTATCCCATTGCACTCTACCAAAGAGGTCGCTGAAGGGTACAAACTCTGCTCTCCCGAAGGCCAGGGTAGCGGACTTGCTGGGTGCTCTCCTCAGTGCCCTAAGGACCACAAACTCCACCATTCCATAATCACTGCAGCTAGGTATGCCCTTGAGTTTTGTGTAACCCACCAGCCCTTCCTTGTGGGTAGGACCAGCACCTCTCCTCATTTGCTCCTCTAGCACCTGGAGGAGAAAGTTATTATCTGTGTACTCCAGGAATCCTCTGGATTGCTTACATACTGCTGTTTTGTCCCTTCAACATGTCACAGTGATTGAAGTCCCCCATGAGGACCGGGGCTTGTGAACATGAAACTATGTGTTTATAAAGATACTCATCCACTTTGTCTACCTAGTCAGGTTGCTTTTAGCAGACTGCCACCATAATGTCAGTTGCCCTCCCTTTTACCCTGACCTGTGTTATCCAGTGCTTCCCTGTCTGTCCCCATATAGGGTTCCATAACCAGATGTAGAGGGCAACACCACTTCTTCATCTACCCTGCCTGTCCTTCCTAAACACTCCAGTCATAGGAGTAATCCCACCATATCTCACAAATAGGGCATTAACTTCAGAAAGTGCAGTTACTTTGAGCTGAGAAGTAAAATCGCTGAATTAGTTCTGTTTTAACTCAAACTGGGACGCCTTGTTTTCTTCAGTTTTACAAGGTCACTTCCTTTAGCGGTGCCAAGGAATTCTTCGCAAGTCCCAACTCATTCAGCTTTTCTCATTTAAGAGGAGGGGTCATGGTTTACTTATGCTACCTACCAAGACTTAACCAATGCCTCAGTGCAGACGTCTTGCGTAAGACATGTCTTGTGTGACTGGATTGTTGTCAGACTGAGGACTTAACCAGAAACTTCTTAAACAAGAGGTATTAATTTATTAGGTAGAAAAAAGAATATCTCCCTTTTGGTTTTTGAAGAGTTGTTTGTTCTCAAATGCCATAGGCATGTAGAAATAGAGATTCTAAAGAAGACACCCAGCTCATACATTCATCTCACTGTTTCAGAGACTCACATCCGAAAGAGAAAGGTAGTTTTCTTTTGCTGATTGGCAATCCATTCACTGTGTTGCTATTCAAAGTCCTGTGCTATGCTGCTTATTCTGATTTTGCTTTATGGGTCTTATTCTAGAATCTAGCCATTTAGAAGTTGATGTAAAAGTTGTGACTGTGCTAAGTCCCTTTGGAGTTGAAACTCTAGAGCAATATAAGTGCAGAAGAGAAGTAATGAAGCCACCTGACAAAGTCTGCTGAAACTTGCTGGTGTATTATGACAGTAACAACTCTTGTGTCTAAGACATGGTAGTTCTGCTAAAAACCTAATGGAACTACCTAGTTAGAGCAATGAAAACTTGTGGAAGGAACTGTGAAAGAGGGGAGAAAATGTTACCAAACAAAGCAGAAATGTTGAAACTGAAGCCAGAGTCAAGGAAAGATGAACCAGGTTAAACTAATATTTGTGATAAGCTCTAAATGGGCTGTTGCTGTTACTGAGTGTTATTCATAAAGGGGAATGAAACATTGGCAGTTGGTCTCAAATTTAATCTGACTTCATGTTTTCCAAAGAACTAACCATCTCTGATGCTACGTGTAATAGCAATAGCAAAAGGCTATCTCCTTGAAAACAGATGGCTCAAAGCTGGTGCAGACTGTGCAGTGATACTTGTTTCTGTACCTGAAGCACATGGTTTCCTAAGTTGTGACAATGAAAGTAATTGCCTCTTTTGGCACAAGAACAGTTTTGGAATAGTCATCTATGCATAAGAATTGGATTCTGAAGGAGTTAGGTTTTTTCCATCCATTAAGTGGCTTGTATAGTATTCCACCTTTCTAGCAGATGCCATGGATGTTTATATTTTATAAAAATGGCATTTTGAGATTTCTCACGAAGAGTTTTATGTCTAATTTTTCATTTGCTCAAGCTTTTAGTGATTTTTTTTTTTTCCCTCATTTATACTCAGGCTTGCTCCCAGCTCCTTGCTGACTCACGATTTTGTCATTGGTTGATCAGTTTATCAGATCCAAGACAAAATTAACCAATTAATTTAGGTAATGTGCTAGTGCTCCAGAATAAGATCAAAACAAGGAGTGCTCAAAAACCAATTACAGATTGCAGCAAAACCCAAGAGCTAGTTTAGTTGGGGGGAAAACAGACACATGTAGTTCACACAACATAAAAACCCACACACAGATATCTAGAGATTAATTACTTGTTCATTGGGCTGAACTGCTACCTCCATCCCCTTAAAGGGAAAAAACCTCCAGTTCTTTTCCTTGTGGAAATGTGAAGTCCATTCAGTCCATGCATACATCCTTGTAGTGTCATAATGTAGTCTTGTGGGTCCTTTTCGGAATCCCTATGCGTCCAACCTGGTTTGCCATTAATGTGGGTCACAGACCCCTTGACTATATTTCAACCAAGAGCTTTTAGCTTAAGCTTGAGACACAAAGGAATGGTTTAACAACCGCTTATGACCACTTACGACTCTGCAGGCAGTGAAACAACTTACTCAGTTTGTGGAAGAAAGGCACCAAGACATTTGAATGAATTCCCCCCACCCGTATCAGAGAAAAACCCCAGGTAAGACTTGGTCACAGACACATGGAGTTTTGTCACAGTGAACTTTTATCTTACAGTGAACTGAGATAAAATGTAGAACATCCATTTGTAGACAATTTCTGCTTTTCTCTGAAATCACGGCAGTCATCTAGCTTCAGTCTCTATTCTCATAAATCTTCAAAGTTCAGGATTCTAGGAGTCTCTTCGTATCCAGGCAAATCTTCCCACTCACCATAGATTTTCTTCAACTTGAGAAGTTGAAGAGTTGGAGAATGTTTTCAGAAGTGGTGATGCGTGTCTGAAGAGGCACAAAGATGGAGAGATCGGTGAAGAAAGTGGAAGTCACTGAGGGGGGAAGAAGAGGAGCGAGTGGGGTTAAGTACTTCTGGACGTTTTACACCCAAACTTTATAGACTGACAGATTCTACCCGGCTTTTAAAGCATAACAGTCCCTCAGTGTCATTGTTTTATTCGAGGTCCAATTCTCTGTGCCACGTAAACCCAAGCCAGTCTTTGTTTCCAGTTCCTGTGGACCATGAATGAGGGCAAGAGTCTCCGTTTCAGCAAATGATAGATCGCAGGCAAAACCTTCCCTCTGGTGTCTCTGAGATTTCACTCTCTCTCCATTCACCAAGTTCCCAGGGCAGAGTGGCTGCCATGCTTACTCAATGAACTTCTCAATATATGGTCAAAACTGGTTTTAGACCCTGTACAAGCAGCTCTTGCAGAAAGCCAAGAATAGGATTCTTGTGCTGAGAAATGTGTAAACACCAAAGAGTTCTTTCTTCAAAGAACTTGCAGATTAGTGCTAGGTAGAGTAGCGAGTTTGATGTGGGAGCTGGAATGTAGATGCATGAAACTCAAAACAGGCCACAAAATTACCACTTGGTAGAAACAGTTTTTAAGCCCTGCTGAGCTGAGATGGATTCAATCTACAGTTGAAGCAGAAGAGTCTGATACTGATCAGCAGTGGTGTAAGATAGCCATACTTCTGTTAGCAGTAGAGTTATATCCTCAAAAATAAGGCTTGTGGTGTTTGAAATGTTAATTAAATCATTTTGCATTAGAGAGCATGGGCAGGGTGTTCAGTCAGAAATGCAAAGTAGCTGTTACAATGCATTAAACTTCTTTCAGCTTTCAGTTACGTGAAATTAGATTGTTTGGAAGTTGCTTGAGCCAGGTATTTAGATACAACCTTGGCAGAGTTATTTCTGGAATCACAGTGCAGCCTCATTTTGTCTCTAGAAATAGCTCATAGGTTTCCTAGAGTGCAGAGTCATGAAGTATGCATTTTGCCGGATTCAAATTGGCTACTTCAAGAGACAGCAGAAATGTCTCTGTAAGAGGGAAAAGCATTACAGGGACAACTCATGTTTAGACTGAACTAGTCCTGACCTGAAGGTAGAAAGCCTAAGAGTCATTGAGACCTGTGTTTAGTGCTCCCAAACATCTTTCCCCATCATACATGTAGTTTTGGTTTGGCTTTGTTCGTTACCTGTATTACTCCAGCTGCCTGAGATAATGGAAAGCCACTTAACTTACAACCATGCTATCCTGAATTTAAAGTATTTCAAAGAAGTAACTTTCCCACATCAAACCATATGTGCTACAGATGACATTAAGATAAATATTAACATTTACATCTACATTCCTTGTTTTGTTATCTTAAAATCTCACAGTTGCTATGCTACTCTTCTATATTCACAGATGTGTTTATCGAATTTATAAAATGTGAACTTCACATTTAATTCTGTTATATCATCTTTAGACTTAGATTAACAGTCTTTAATAGTAGGATTACGTGGTTGTGGATTGAGAAGTATAATGCTAGGTCTGTGAAGCAGAGTGCAGAGGGTTGTTGCACGTTTTCCTCGTGCACCATACTGAATATTTCTGAGCCTCTAGTCATGTATGAAGCATCAAAACCCTTGGTTCCTCTTCTAGCTTCAGTTTTGTAAAGTATCACCTAGTATAAATTAGAATTTTAGTGAAAAAATGTGGCTTGTAGAACAGCAAGATTTTACCATTTGTCTGTGGTCTAGAGAGAGGTGTAAGGCCAAATTATGTTAATTTGGATTAAAGGAGTTCAGAATTTTTAAAGGTTTTTCTTGCACTGAAAACTTGGCTTCTGTTCCTAGGAATGCTGTTTCTACCTGTTCAAGCTTTTGCACAGTTTCAGAATTCGTTGAGATTTTTATTTAGATTTTTTTTTTTTGTTCATGGGTAAAATATGAGCATGCAAATTTTACTTCAAAATCTGTTCTCTGAGTGAAGGGTCACTTTATAGCTTGTCCTTCAGGCTCTAGAGATACCATGAATGCTAGTAACTGTTGGTTGGCTGAGTCACTGTGCTTTTGTGCTCTTGAATTTGTGGAAAACAGAGAAAACGGTTCTGAAGCAAGTTAGGTAACTATAGTCACAAGAAAAAGTAACTCTTGTCTGAAATAGGCCTGCTTGCGGTTAAAGTCACCTGCCTTGTGTGTTAAAGTCACATGCCTTGATCCTACTCATTTCTACCCCCACTTCAGGGATTCTTTACAAAATACTTCTCTTGCTCATCTCTTCATCATGATTCTAAGGATTCTTACAGGGGGAGCGTCACATCATCCTTAGCATTTCTTATTTCATGAAGCCGTGAGTATGTTTCAGATCTTGCTTAACTTTTCCTCTGATTTACCATTACATGTGCAAGATGTCTCTCTCACTCGTTTGTTCCCTGGGTTTCAGGAAGGCAGCTGTAGAGGCTGTCATCATTCTCAAGGAGACATTTTCACTGTGGGCATACATTTTTACAGGTAGGGATTCTCCTTAATGCAGAAATTTTGTTTCATCATTCAGTTCCTGAAAGAGAAAAAGAAGTTAGTCTCCCAGGTTTTTCTATCAACATTAAGAAAATAGTCCATGTCTCTGAAGACTTGAGCCAAAGGTATCTAGTCATGAGTGGAGTACTGTGTTCCTAACTGGCATTCCTAACAATTTGGGTGGACTGGCTGAGTCAAAAAACACATTTGCCAAGGAAATGGTAAATCGTCACCAACTGGGAAGATGGCTTTTGAGTACTTGTTATCCTGGGGTTTTAATACAGTAACCTGAAGTAGTTTTATTTTTCTGATTTTTAGTTTAATTGAGGGAAAATAGAGTATACTGAGAAGAATTTGGTTTGGTTTGGTTGTTGGTGGAGATCTGGTTTTCTTTGCATGCGAGTAATCTCCATAATCATATACAAGATTACACCAAATACATACTTCCTGCATTTGCAGAGGTCCTAAAACATACAACTGAAGCTTGTATTTTCAAGGTAGTTATATCAGCTTTGGTTAGAATTCTGCTGTTGCCTAATTTGGCATATTTGCAGTATTCCATTAAGATTATCATATTTATGAACATTTTCCTGCATCTGTGTCTTCCTGCAGTCCAGGATGGTTTAACTGGATTTCAGAGCATGCCTGCTTGGTAGCTCTAGAACAAAAGGGATTTAAGAAATGGAAGCTAGAATTCAACTTTCAGCCTGGTTAAGAGGAAAACAAAATTTTAATGTGATAAATGAGGCAGTAGAAGGCCTTGATAGGAAAATAACAAAAATGCCTTGATACCTCCTCCCACAGCTGTGTGTCTTTTTTGGTAGGCTGGAGAATGAATCAGTATTCTGTGTTCCATTAATGGATGGTGCTGAGTGTAGACTAGGTATCTGCACAAAAGCAGACAAAGATGAAAAAACCCAGTTTGCTTCCTTCTGTGTATTAACTCTAGTTTTGTGCATTTCTATGGAGGATAAAGAAATATAAATTAAATATTCAGTACAGTAAAGGTGACTTGCTTAAGTCTTCCTTCTTTTAGTTTCGGTGTCTTGTCCTCAAACTCTTAAGGACTGATAGACCTGTAGGATGAAACAGTGATTTTATTTAGGGAATTGGTTAGAGTAGAAGGTGAGAGATGCAATAGCAGGCAGTGACCTTGTAATCTTACTACATCATTAATCAATATTTTAAAATCAGTGTTACAACAGCTGTAGTTAATGTGAATCACTTGGGTGCAGTGAGCAGTTGGCCACAGGCCAAAATGTTTCTTCTTCTCACCAGCAGTTCTTTCCTAGCCAACTGATAGCTCGTTTGGGGTCACTGCTGAGTACAGCACATGGTCCAGGGATAAGTGTCTTGCATAAAGGAAAGTGTAGCTGATTTGGTGCATTTATTTATTTATTATTAAACAACACAGACAACACCTATGCCCACTACCACCGGTCACCAAACAAATCACAAGCCTAGCTGCAGATCATGTAAACGATGGGCTTTTCATTGGCAGTAAGATGATCCTTGTCTTTTTTTTTGGTTTTATGGGATATTGCACTGGACCAACAAGTGTTTGAACCCTGTATAGAATCACAGAATCATAGAATGTTCTAGGCTGGAAAGGATGACCTCTAGAGATTATCTGGTCCAACCTCCCTATACAGGGACAACTCTACCTAGGACAGGGTGTTCAGAGCCTCATCACACCTGACCTTAAATGACTCCAAGGGTGGGACTCTCAGGCAGCCCATTGCAGCCATCAACCACAGTCACATTGAAGAACTTTTTTCTAACATCCAGCCTAAATCTATCCTTTTCCAGCTTGCACCTATTGCTCCTTTTCCTATCAGTACAAACCCTCTTGAAAAGACCTTCCCTGCCTTCANTGACCTCTAGAGATTATCTGGTCCAACCTCCCTATACAGGGACAACTCTACCTAGGACAGGGTGTTCAGAGCCTCATCACGCCTGACCTTAAATGACTCCAAGGGTGGGACTCTCAGGCAGCCCATTGCAGCCATCAACCACAGTCACATTGAAGAACTTTTTTCTAACATCCAGCCTAAATCTATCCTTTTCCAGCTTGCACCTATTGCTCCTTTTCCTATCAGTACAAACCCTCTTGAAAAGACCTTCCCTGCCTTCATGTAGGCCCCCCTCAGGAACTGGAAGGTCAAAAGAAGATCCCTCTCCAGAGCCTTATTTTCTCCAGGCTGAACAGCCCCACCTCTCTCAGCCNTAAATGACTCCAAGGGTGGGACTCTCAGGCAGCCCATTGCAGCCATCAACCACAGTCACATTGAAGAACTTTTTTCTAACATCCAGCCTAAATCTATCCTTTTCCAGCTTGCACCTATTGCTCCTTTTCCTATCAGTACAAACCCTCTTGAAAAGACCTTCCCTGCCTTCATGTAGGCCCCCCTCAGGAACTGGAAGGTCAAAAGAAGATCCCTCTCCAGAGCCTTATTTTCTCCAGGCTGAACAGCCCCACCTCTCTCAGCCTGTCCTCATATGAGAGATGCTCAATTCCCCTCATCGTTTTAGTGGCCCTCCTCTGGACATGCTCCAGTCTTTCTATGATTAGCTGTAAATCCATTGGTGAAATTAATGCCATCTCTAGTATCAGGACTTGCTTGTCTGCGTCCCATCACGTAGATCATATCAAATAGGATATAAAATCATTGTTCCTGGATTGGGCGATACTTTGCATGAACTGTATCAGTTGTATTTATGAACATTTTATTACCCCTTTTTTATAAGAGATGTGTAATTAATAAATCATAATGGAAACACTGTAATGAGTTTTCTGGATGAGCAGCACAAAATGTGCACATGTGGTTTCTGAGACACAGCTGGAGCTGCAGTGTACATGACTACAAAACCAAGGAATCAGGTATTTCATTGCTAGGCTAACTGTGCAACCAATACTTCAGTGAAGCCCACTGAAAAATGTAATCTTTGTGATAATCTGTAAATGGCATCCTTGAAATGCCACTGATTATATCACTAAATATCTAACTGATCAAGCATTGTTCTTCCTGTGCAGAAGCTTCAGTATGAGGCGGGGTGGATGGCGGAAACGGGCTGCCGAAGGCGATGGCTGGGGAATATGGGTATGTTCAAAGCCAAGTGGCTTATTCTTTTTTGTAAAGAGGTCCGTGGTGCTGTGAATAGGATTTACAGTTTTGTCATATATGCTGAAGGTATGCTATAAATTGTTTAATTTGAAAACAGGTAAGTTCAAAATACTTTTTCCTTAAATTACCAGCTTTTGAAGTCTGTTCAAAATAATCCACCAAATTGCATTATTAGTAGGTGCAGACCCTTGAGTATCTCTAAATCACCATTTAAAGAACTAAACTCACTAATGTTAAAGCTATTTATGGTTGTCTTCACTACATTCTATGAAGTTGGACAGACAATAACTGAGGCACTTTATGTAAATGTTTACAATACTACTGTCATGTATAATTAAGAACTGTAAATACATGGAGCTTAATGAATATTCTCTGCATTGTTTCTTCAGGCAATGAGTCACTTTGATTTAGCGTACAAACTTGCTTCATTCCCTTATTTCTATTCTTTTTATTCTTATGAGACTTCTTATCTAGATAGAATCTTTTTCTTATGGAATAAGATAAGAGAAATATGAAATAAAGCCTTCCATGTTGGTAACAAAATGCAATTACCTTGTAGATAAGCGTGGAGGAATTGCTGTTTTTCATTCAGAAAAAGAACATGTCTTTGTTGTATCAGCCAGGACCAATTTGGAGGAATGCCTCATACCTTTCCAGTCTTACAATTGGCCAATTTCTGTCTGTAAACATTAGAAAATAAGACTAGAATAATGGGGTTTGTTTTGTTTTAACTTCAAAACTAGGGCGATTACATGTCAGCAAAGGTTAAGAAGTTGGAAGATCAGTTCCAGTCAGATAGAGCCATACAGCACCAGAGGGATGGAAATTCATCAAGTATCTTCAGCGGAGTCGCCATCTATGTCAATGGCTTTACAGGTGAAGCTGTTTATTTCTTTAAGGGCTCTGTTATTTCTTGTAGTGGCTGTTTAACACACTAAGTAAAGAACTATAAAACACAAAGTTGCAGCTAAGTAAATGCATAACAATTGCTGTGTGGGTATACATATGTTCCTTTGTATTTCATGATTAAGTGTTTGAATATAAAATCAAATTTAAATTCTGAGTAGAAATACTGCTTTTCTAAATCATTTACATGAATAGTTGCTAATAAAAATATGAGGACATGTTTCTTAGCATTTTGTGATGTTATTTTATGTTACTCCTTTACAACTTCTGTGCTCCTCCATACATTAAAATTTTCATTTTCCAAAGCCTCGATGCTGGGATCGTATAAGTTAAATTTATGTTTGTGTGGATATGTTGGGATTTTCCAGTTCAGTGCAGTGTAGTACTTGAGATAGTGACCCCATTAATAGTGGAAGGAGGAACAATAGAAGGGGTAAGATGTATGTGGAGTGTCTTTGATGGACTCTCAGTGTGTGTTAAGAACAATAATATTTTTAATTTACCATTCTTACATTCATATTTCTCAGGGGTTCTGTAAAGCAGCTAGATAACCTTTTGAAACTTTCCAGAAGTCTTTTTCAGGGACCTATGCCAGGAATGTTGTGACTATTACATGACTGTTGCTTAGAATTTTTATGACACGGTGCAGTGCTGTTCTGAGCCCAGAGCTCTAATGAACTGAAAAAGGTTAACGTGGGTATGTTAAACTATTAATATATCTAAATCAGGTATTCATTACAGGTAGTTTATTTGGTGAAAATCCAGCATTTGCATGTTCTTCAAAGTTCTGTTTCCTAAATAAAGCTCTACCAGATGGTTGTTTAAAAGGCTATAGAGTAGGAAAGATAACACTTGGAGACAATGTGTGCTAATTTTATTTGAAAGAGGTATAATCAAGTGTTAGAAATACTTGAAACTTGACAGTAGGCCACTGGAAGGCCACTCTGTACCCTCTCTTAAACACACTGTATTCTTAAAAACATTTCCTTCCTATCTTGCCAAACTTGTCTTGTGCCAGATGAGCTATTCAAATCATTCTGTTTATGCTGACCCATTCGGTTTTTTTGTCAGTAGGACACCACTGCAAAAGTTTTCCAAAAGCCAAAACTTTTTTCTGCACCTCTGCTTGCCAAATAAGTACTTTTTAACACAAATTGAAGGGGTAAGAAGAGATGTTAGTTTTTAAGCTATTCTGTAGCAGTTTACAAATAACCACATAAGGAGAGTCTGGGTTAACTGCTTCATTAAATAAGAAATTATGTAATAGGAAGTTCTGTGCTGTTGCTAAACTTCTTTTATATTAACTCTTTTTTGTCACTTCTGGATAAACTACTTTCCCAAACTCTGGAAAAAAGGTCATTAGAACAAGCCATCCAGGACAGTGTTAGAGTCACCATCCAGGGAGATATTTAAACAATGTGTGGACCTGGTGCTTAGGGACACAGTTTAGTGCTGATCTGGAAGTGCTGACTTGAAGACTGGTCTTGATGAAGACTGGTTGGAAAAGGTCTTCAGGGCCTCTTCCAACCAAAGATACTCTATGATTCTGTGAGAAGCTAAGTGAGTTAGTCTAAATTTGTATTACATTGATGCAGAGTATTTTTAATGTAGTTTAGCATAAAATCTACCTGAGTATTTTTGCCCCCTCATCATACATGTTATTTAAAGAGCCTCTAAAAGTAGAATGTTTAAATTTTGAATCCTTCTTTTCAGAGACAGTTTCCTACATTCATTTGGAAATGCTTTTCTGATCCATTCTTTGAAGCACTTGTAGGGTTTTCAGGAGAAAAACAGTGGTTTGTTTTTCTCTGAATGTCATCACATTTCTGATAGTTGTTTTTCTAATTGTATTTTTTAACACACAACAGGAATATTTGTGGTTTTAATTTTCTAGACCCCTCAGCTGATGAATTAAGACGGCTAATGATGTTGCATGGAGGCCAGTACCATGTGTACTATTCCAGATCAAAAACAACTCACATCATTGCCACAAATCTTCCAAATGCCAAAATAAAAGAATTGAAAGGAGAAAAAGTGGTTCGGCCGGAGTGGATCATGGAAAGGTAAGTTTAGATCTGCTGCTTTCAAAGATTTCTCCTTTTAGAGACAGAGAAGAAAAAGTTAGAAAAAAGTGCTACAGAAGATTGCGTTTTGAGATTGTGGTTTAGTTTAAAATAAGTCTACCCTTGCAACAGCAGATTGAAAATGCCACTGTTACAGTGAAGATAAGCTTTTTAGCGATTGCTTCTTAAGAAACTTCACTATGAACATTCAGAAAGTCTAGGGCTTATCAGTACATAAAACACTCTCCTGTTGATTACATTTAATATTAAATCAATTGACCAGCCTTTATCTCGGTATGTTTAAATAAGTACCAGCTGATTGTTTTTCAACCTCCTGCCTTATGTGTTGTCTAAGTTTCATTTAATCTATAAATAAATAAGTGGAATATGGATTTGCATTGTTTCAAGTGAAAGAAATCAGTGAGCGTTGTTCAGGTAGAATAACCAGGACCACTCCACTAGGTTCTGGGGTTTTGTTTGCTTTTGGGTGGACTTTTTTTGACTGCGTTGTTAATTTTGGTTTTGAAATTAAATGTTTGAGTTTCTGTGTGTCCATTGGAGAAGAGAAATGGATGTAGGCAACTGCACAAATATCTTTGTTGTACCAGTCACCACATCACAAATTACAAGCACATACAGCACAACAGCACAAAGTAATGACCAAAGTTGTAGCTTCTTGTACACAAAAATTTTTAGGGATGGAAGGTTGTTGTTTTTTCAAATGGCTTAAGTAGTAACCTGGTTTTTGTTGTTCTTTCAGCATTAAAGCTGGACGTCTCCTCTCGCACATTCCGTATCAGCTTTACACCAAGCAGTCAAGCGTTCAAAAAGGTCTCAACTTTAATAGCATATGCAAACCTGAAGATCCCATGCCAGGTCCAAGCAATATAACTAAAGAACTCAACAGGGTGTAAGTGTTTCTGATCTTGTGATGCAGATGTTAATCATTCAGCCACAATGGTTTTGCATTTACATGAAGCATTTTGAAAATTCATTTCAGCTTTGTAGGAGGGGGGCTCTGAGACACTGAAACATAAAAAGAAGTTACACCTATATAAGTAGCTGGGGACAGAACTATGGAACTACCTTCATTCCAAGCATTCTGTCTAGTCTTTGGATCACAATTTGCTTGGTAACGTGACCTAGAATTCTGTGGATGTAGAGTATCAGCATGGAAGCAACACACATACTACATACACAAGGATTGTCATTAGGGACACTGAAAAGTAGGTGTTTATTTGAGAAACAAGAAGCTGGTATGATTTGATTACTTTTGGTAAAGGTGAAACAAAAGTACATGTTTACTAGTTGTTCTTTCTTTAGCTTCTTTCAAAAAGAAGTCAGCATAGGAAGGTGGTGGAGGCCCCATCCTTGGAGGTGGGGTCCATCCTCTGGCCAGCCTGGTCTAGGGTGGGGTGACCCTGCCCATGGTGGGGGGTGTTGGAACTGGATGATCCTGTGGTCCCTTCCAACCCTGAATGATTCTGATTCTGTAACTTCTCCAGTGAAGAGATCCTGCTGTGGCAGGGGGATTGGACTAGATGGTCTTTCGGGGTCCCTTCCAATCCCTAATAATTCTATGATTCTGCCTTATAGCTCAGAGTTTGAGATAATTATTCCCAAGTGTATATACTGATAACAATTAGGAAGATAAATGCTGAGCACTTGAATTGACCTGTAAATGTGCCTGATTTTTTCTATGATATGATATTAAGTAATGATATCTCTTTCAGAAACCATATTAAAAAGTGTTGGATGGAAAATGAGACCACACCCAATGGAATAAATCGCTGGAATGAAGGAGAGGATAAAGAAAGTGATGATTTTGGATTTACAGAGCTGGAGCAGATCCTTCCTGGACA
Organism: Rhinopomastus cyanomelas; assembly: GCA_013400115.1. NCBI lineage: Eukaryota > Metazoa > Chordata > Aves > Bucerotiformes > Rhinopomastidae > Rhinopomastus > Rhinopomastus cyanomelas. The sequence goes on from VXBP01010266.1 coordinate 1,333,261, forward strand.
GAAACAAAATGGAATTCAGTCTCACAAAGACAGCACTGCCATTTTTAATGGACACACACACACTTCTACCAGTGCCTTAAAGACACAGGATTGCTTGGTGCCCTCTGGCAACGGGGTTGCAAGTAGGTTCTCTCCAGGCCCTGTGCAGGAGGAGGGGAAGACTGAGAAAGGCATGGTTGACTGTAGAGACTGCACAACGCAGCAGTTGCATCAGAGCAACAAAAATACAGACTTGTTGTGGAATCCTCATAGGACTATGAGTAATTCATCCTCATCTTCATTTTTGCACAGTAATGCTAAAATAAATGGTGCTCACCACTCCACTGTTCAGGGGCCTTCAAGCACAAAAAGCACTTCTGTACCTACTACCAACGCAGCTTCCTTACCTGCATCCAAACCTTCAGATTGTAGTTTTATTTCTGACTTCTATTCACATTCGAGACTGCATCATATATCAACGTGGAAGAGTGAACTGACAGAGTTTGTCAACAGTCTACAGAGACAAAACAGTGGTGTCTTTCCAGGAAGGGAAAAATTAAAAAAGTGGAAATCAGGCAGGTCTGCACTTAAAACTGACACAGGTAGATACTTGTTTATGTTGAGAAGGTGCCTTAAATTTTTGTTTGTACTTTAAATAACAACTGAGACAAACTAGGTTAGTGTTCAATACTGATACTACAATTGGGCTATCTGGAAAGGTACGGTGACTGTGGTGCGCTGAAAACTACTTTTGGTTTTGATCGTTTGGGTTTTGTTAACGTGAGATGTGACTTAATGTGGTGCTGTGGTCTGTAGTCAGTTCCTCGTTGTAGAAACAATGCTCCTGATTTCACCAAGGTACATGGATTGATCAAGAGGAGCAAATGCTATGTATATCTAAACCCATAAGTCTGTAGTTGCTCAGCGAAAGCCTTTACAGGGAAAAAAGAAGAAAAAACCTCGCTGCTTTTATAGTTTATTGTGAAAATTTAAAACATTAGCAACATCTGGCAGTAAACTAACATTTTTTTATTAGTTTTAGTTTGCTCTGGGTCTATTTAAATGGGTAGCAGTGTCATATGAAATTTCTGGCAGAAGTGTTCTGTGTCCTTACTCTGAGAGCCAAAATGAAAAAATGTGTGACTTGAGAGGCTAAGTGTTACAAGCACAGATTTGCATATTTAAAATCTCTCATTTAGTGTCTTACTAAATTAACAAGCTAGCTCTGTACCATCAAAGGGAATCTGACTCTGTTATGTTGTAAAAATACTCACTTGTAATCCTATGAAAATATATACTTGATGATAAATTACTACCTCCTAAAAAATTACTGTTAGATAAATAAATTGATTCTGTGATTGGTAGGATACCCTACCTATAAAACATGTTAGCTTATTAAGTACCTTATGGTATAAACTAACTCTGTTTTCTCTTTCATTTGGCCTAGAGTGTTCAAATACTGAATGTGTTTCAGTTGATAAGTAGCAGCTTCTTAAGCATTAACTCAATCACTTGATTTGTAAATATGCCCTTTATTTCTCTTTTATTTTTTAAAGAACAAGTTGAAGTGGGAAATTATTAAAAATAGAAAAACATTTATCTGATTATTTAGTAATTAACACAGATATTAAGCAGAACAATCGACGTATTGAAGTCTCTTTTTCACTGTACCACTTTATGCATTGTTCTGGGAGGTTTTTTTTGTTCTTCTTGTCAGATATAGTCTCCTCTGATAGATCATGCAGGCTTGAACATCTAGAATACCTGACGCTTGTTCTGGAGGATTAGATTTAAAAGATTTTCAGTCTGAAGCTGTCTTGCTCATCGTCACTGAATGTTTGCATGAGTATAGGTGTGGCAATGATAAAATCCACTTGTGTGGAAAGTTTAAGACTAATTTTGATGTGCTTCATGAAAGATTAGTGGTAGCTCTTAGTGCAGCTAAACTCTTTTTTAATGTTTTGGAACATTCTTCTGATTGATGAAAGTAGTAGTGTTCTCTGCTCCAGATTCAGTGCTAACAGAGAGAGATGGAGTTTCCACAGCATGCCTCAATCTCCTTCAACAGGGAGAATCTGTTAGGTAGAAGACTTTAATTAAAAATTAAATAGAAAATTTTAGGCTGTTTGTCTCCTGTTTTATGTTTACATTTCTCTGAGAATTTTGTAAGTGTAAATATCTTCATGGTCAGAAGAAACAAAAATCTTTCAAACTTAAGATTTGATGACTACTGTGAGTAGTACCCAAGTGTATGAACTAGGGTTCAAGTTTTCTGTTGGTGTATCCTCATACTAGGTAATGTGCCTGCTGTGAGCTCAGCCAAGTCACAGAGCTGCATAATGCACGTGGATATGGATTGCTTCTTTGTGTCTGTGGCTATCCGACATAGACCAGATCTCAAAGGTCAGTATTGAATTCTTCATGTCATCGTTTATTTAGTTAAGCTTTTAAAAACAAACCCAAACTTTTGTACTTCCAAAATTAACTTTACCTGTGAATTTTTTTCCTAGCATTTCTGATAGTCAGACTGTGCAGCTTTCTGATTCCTGCTTACTTTCTCACAATCCAAAAGCATGGGAAAAGTAAGAAGAGGATGATGAAATCTGGAGTAACCATTCTCTATAACATTGCACTTCTCTTTTTTGAGACTTAAGTTTACCATGTTAGAAGTGGGAGAACAAATTTTTACTGTACTGGGGGAAAAAAAAGGACTAGGATATCCTAATAGCTTTCCTGAAGTAATGTAGGAAGTTTTGTTTAACTAGAAAATTGGAAAGGTGAAGGCTGAGAGGTAATGCCTCATGCATCTTTTTCAAGAGAGATTTACTTCTTAGATTTTCTAAGCTCTTATACAGAGACCTGGGAGATGAAAGATTCGTTTGGCCTTTAGAAGTCTTGAGTTTTGTCATCAGGGCACAGAATGAGTTAGTGGTGCTCCTTATCAAGCCTCGGTGGATTCTTTTACAGCTGTACCACTCAGAAATGGTTGTACTGTGCAAACACTAAACTTTCTGATGCACAAGTCTGAAGTCTTGGTGCAGTGCTGACCATCTGAAATCCAGTTGTCATGGACGTTGGGAAAGAGTAAGCCGTATATATACGCAATTCCTTTACTCTCTCTTGGTCCAGAGGCACGAGCAGCTGTATCAAAGATACTCCTTGTATGTTTGTTTAATTGTATTTCCTGGTAGGTTTTAAATTTAATTACTGGAATATGAAGGGCCTAGGGCTTTTCTGCAAATATTTTTACTGTTCCACAAGAGTCTGATGCAACTTCTAGTGCATAAATTTGTTCTCCCTAGAAAAATTACAGAGGCCAACATTAGTAAGATGCCAAAAGTTGACTACAGATTTGATTTCATACAATTAATTAAACAAATGGAACTTGGTCTGTTTATATACTTTCCTGTTTACTTAAGCTAATAAACATGTTGAAAGTATTTACAATCAGTAGGATGTTTGCTGTGTCTTAACCTAATGTATCACGAGGGTGTTGGTGAAGTTTCACAGCTTCCATTTCTATTCTTATTAAAGAGAAAATCATGTGACTGTATTTTCACTCTTTAAAACCTTGTCTTCTTTATACATGACTACAATTAAGACACTGAATTCATAGTCACAATGCAGTCACTTTCATGGTGTTTCCTCCTTAATGCTGCAAAATGTATGAACTTGAAAAAAATTATAAAAAAATAAATCAGATGTCATTATTATATTCCTTTAGGTGTGGTATGATTCAAATGTAAGCTATTATAGAATAAGACAAGTAAAATGTAAGCTGTTACAGAATTTGGCTTATAAATACATACATTCCTTTCTCCACAGGAAAACCAGTGGCTGTTACAAGTAACAGAGGTGCAGGAAAGGCACCACTGCGCCCTGGTGCAAACCCCCAGCTTGAACAGCAGTATTACCAGAATAAGCTGTTGAATGGCAAAGCAGGTACAGATAAGTCTGTTTATTTGTCTGTATATTTTTAACTTTTGCTACTGAAAGCTTTAAGGTAAAAGTTAGTAATGAAGTGCACAGTGGATAATTATTGTTTTTAATGTGGGGGATTTCAAAAAATCTTTGGGCTACACGATGTTCTGTGGCCTTAGTAGTAATATGTCACTATGACTTCTTGTTAGCCACTTTGATCACTGTGGGTGAAATATTTCAGAGTAATTTTAAGATTTACTAACTTTCATTGACTTAAGATATAACATTAAGTAATCGTTTAAAATAATAACTAAATACACACTGTCCAGGATCACTTTGTTCTGACCAAGTCTGTTATGAAGAAGGAATAAAATAGATTCTAAAAAGCTACTAAATTTTTTTTTTTTTACTATACCAGTAGAAATGACAGCACATGGCCAGTGAGAAATCAACTGTTTGAACTTGTCTTTTGAATTGCATGTGTAAAATACCCGTGTACAATGAGTTACTCTGTATGATCCACAGAGCATTTTAGGTTTCTGGGAAGTCTGTGTGACTTCTGTGAGTTCAGTCTCCAGTACTTTTGTTTCCTCAAAACCCAGGCAGCTTGATGGGTTGGGAATTCCTTACTTGCCTTGCCTGCAGTAACTTAGAAATTCGTTGATTTCTGTATCCTCGAGTAATATAATAATGTAAACAAAACATTCTTTTATTATCAAGATTTATTATTATACTGTCTAAACTGCATTAGTATGAGAAAGTATTTTGGTAAACATTGGCAACTTGCTTCTCTTGTTTTCTTCAGCAATCTGCTTAATCACCTTGAAGTTTTTACCACAAGGTTGAAAAGTGCATCTGAGCTGGAGCAGCTGCCATTTCCTTTCAGTTTAGCTTTGGGAAGTCAGCTTCTCCTTGGCTTCTTGTATATGCACTTTTTAACAACTTGTGGTGGCAAATATAAAGTTGTATCAGTGAGTTAACTTCATTGGTGATAGAGGTGTAGAAAGGTTGTTTGTCCATGGTTGTTCCTAAATTGTTAGTACTTTTAAAAAACTCTGCCAATTTTCAAAGTAATTGGGAAACAAAGTATTATAGGAAACAATGCCATGTTATCTGCCTTTTTGCTGTAGTTCAACACTTAAGAACTGAAATAGAATATATGTTTGTGAAAGCCACTGGCCTTTAACTTTTTAAGGACCTTTCAGGATGCTCCAGACTTAACTTCTGCAGTGTTGTTTGCAATGTCATATATTAGCATGTTATATTAGCTGTGGTTTTTGTGGAGTTGCATTTTCTGTAGTGTAGCTTCTATGCAAACTGTTTGTTGGTAGTTCAGCTGAATACAGTGACTTTTATGAGAACCTTGCACTAGTTAAGGGTGTGACTTTATTAGAATCAAGTGATATATGGAGAGTGAGGCACTTAAGCTGTGGAAGTTTAGCTGGTATCTAGGATGTTTGTTGTGATTCATAAATTCAGTAGTATTTCTTCTGCTGTATTTATTACTCAAGGGTGCCACAGATTTTAGCCTCATTAAATAACAAACTCAGTTTCTTACGTCAGCAACTTTTTCTGGGTATCTGCACTTTAATTTCTTTAACTTCAGCATCCAGTCTCACTAGTGTGCACACAGGCAGGTAGCTAGCTCTTTCTTTCTTGATGCTTAGTGTGATTGTGTAAGCTAGTGTTTTTGGTGAAAGGATTTTTTCCTAACACTCATTTATGAGGATCTTTCTCATTAGCTGCAGTTCATTATGTTTTTTAGTATCTTTTTATTAATTTTTATCTCCATGCACAGTGGTTGTATAAAACAAAACACCAGATGTTTTTTCTGCTTGCACTCTCATGAGTACGTGGCTTGTCTTCCTTTTGAGAAAAGGAAATTGCAGTTAAGTTACGGTCTTGGATGGAAAGGTGGCATTGAAGGGTTAGGCTTTTCTAACATCACAGTGTCTTAGAAGGTTTATGTGACACACTTCACAGCATGTATTTAATTGCACTATATCAGAGGTTTATGTAGTCCAGTAGGCACATGTTTCATGTAGAAAAGTGCTTTTTCTGAAATACCAAGTGGCAGAAAGCTAAAATACCCTGTTAAAAATATACAATTCTGTTTGGGGATGTGGTATATAAATGAAAGGGAGAAAAGTAGTTGGGACCAACTTACAACATGAGCATATTTTTACATCCATGCTTCAACATGGAACCCACTTCATTTTGTTATGCTTCATGCTTTCCAGGCAGCTTCTGATTTTGCCTTCTCCAGGTCTTACTTATGAGACAAAAATGTTCAAATTTTAAAACCCAAAAAAACAACCCATTGCCAACACACAAAGAAAACAAAAAATAAACAAATAAAACCAAACCCTTATGAATAATTTTTGACCAAATACTGAAATCTGCTGCTTCAGCTACCTCTTTTGTTTGCAGATTACTTCTTGTAGTGGTACTGGTTCCTACCTTTGATCTGCGCTGCTAGACAACTATCTAGTGTCAATAAAATCTTGAATCTTTTATGAAATACTTTCTTTTTCTTGATTGAACTCATCCAAAAATGGGTAACTTAAATTTAAAGCTCACTCTCATTCTCACTCTAAATCTTCAAATTGGACATAGCCATTCTGGGTAGTAGAAGTTACTTCTCTACATACCTGCCATCTTTAACATTCGTGTTCTAAAGATAGGAGATTAACATGTGTTAATCAGAATTCATAGACTGGGGTCTCTTTTCCATGGCCAGGATGCCCAAGATGTGAATGTTTTCTAGGCTTCCTTTCCCTCAACCCTAGTATCTCCCTTTTTTCACTCTAAAGAGCAGCAGATTTTAACCATCATATTAGTCACAGATTTATTCTCAGCGATTTCTTTTTCACAGACTTGGGTCCTGGCCTCTGATTTCTCCATCCGTTGCTCCACATTCACCATGTGCCTGTCTAGTTTCCCAGCTTTTGATGAGAGGTTCTCTGCCTTGCCTTCCATTGAGGACAATGTGTTCTGCATTGCCCTGAATTTCACATGAAGTGGCTCCATCAGCTCATGGGGGGATCTGCTCTGCTGCGATGTGGAAAAAGTCGACGAGTCCAGTGAAGATAGACAAGATGACAGCATCATCTCAGGCCAGGGCACAGGAAGGCACGGACTAAAGACATTGTTCTTGTTCTGATCTTTATTTGGGGCATAATTTTGCTCTAATTTTCAGTTGCAGACATCTTAGGTAACTTACTGAGCTCATCATACATTAAAATATTGAAGACATTAGAGGTTGAGCAAATTCAGCAGAAATTCTGAATAAGGCAGTTTTTGACGAGTCAGGCTCTGCCTCTGCTGTCTCCACTCACTCATTACAACACTTTCTCTGTTCTCATAACTACTCCTATGTGCACATAGCACCATTTCCTTTCTGTCACGTTGTCAGTAAGTTGTTAGTACCGTGAAATACAATTAGTCATTGTCGCATTCTGAAGAAAGCTCCCCATTTACTGTTTTTCCAAAGTGTATGGTATTAAATAGATGCATTCATATTAGGCTTCATTTTAAGTGAACAGAAGCTTTTTGTCTGATAATCTTGTTTTGGTTCTGATGGGGAGTTTGCGAGAGCATGGTAATTTCTGCGCCTAGCCATTTTTTCAGGCAGATCTACATTCAGACTACAGGCATTTATCTTTTAAGGCTCACATGCTGTAAAAACACAAGTAGAAAGGAATAGACAATGCTTTGCTTGATTCCTGTATTCAGTGTCATGGAATCATGTTCTAGCACCTAATATGTAGAGAGCCTGGAAGACTCAAATTGCTGTAAGAGCATGCAGTAAAGTTTTGTAGAATTAGGGGAAGTCTGTCTCATTTCAAGTCTGGGGTTGCAGTATTTATAATTATATCATTTTGATACGAGAAACATTTACGGTGATATTTGAAAGAAGTAGACATACCTAATACTACTAATACTAAAAATTACTAGGGAGTAACAGCAGAAGTTGTGTCAATTATGTTTTCCCCTGAGAGTGATAAAGGAAATACTGACTTTCAGCTGGTGTCTTTTAATTTGAGCTAATTGGCATCCTGGTTATTTCACTTCTTAAAAATCACTTTGTAGTATCTATGTTACTATTAAAATAGATTTAAGTAGGAGGTTGTAAGTATGATAAAACGTCAGTTTGAATTCTGTGTTCTGATGGTAGTTGTGCTTTTTGAAAAAGGAATGTAGTGAAGTGTCTTCTTGTTGAGCCAAGCAGTTAATAAGTTTTTGTGTGTTCTGTATTTCTTCACAGGATACGGTTGTAGCAGTTAGCCTTGAGTATCTGATGGTTTTTGTTGTCATTAAAACTAACTAAGATCAGCCTAATTTTACAGTATAATATATGTACTCACCCACAAGCTGCTGTCTGGTAATTTGTGCAAAACCAGAAACAATGAATAGCCTTCTCACTAATGTGTACAGACCTATCTGCAGAGAGAGATTACTGTGGGTGGGGGGTGTGACCTGGTTTTGTTGGGTTTTTTCTGGATCGTGATATATGAATCAAACAGGTAGAAGTATAAAATACAATCACTTATTTTAATTTTATCTACATCTTTAAAAACAAATAACATAAAAGCTAATATAAGTATTATTTTCCATGCAGAAATTAGAATACCTGATAAGCTGGACTCTTCAGTCTGGGAACGTCTAGATTCCACGCATGTCAATGGAGCTGACTTCAATCTCACTGTTCTGTCCATGGCTGAAATAGCTTCTTGTAGTTATGAAGCCAGGTAGGTAAAAGTTACCTGTCAGGTTGGTTGACTCTTTTTGGCATCAAAGGTCCAAAAGTAGCAGTTGTTAAGTCTGTTTCTTTAAATTTTTGTAGAGAGGATTTTCTTTTTGCAATGTTTTTAAAAGTTGCAATTATATAGGTTGTTAGAATTTAACACAAGGGCTTCCCTATGGATGCTGTAGCTTTTTATACACTGCTCAATAGCTCTCAACCTATCCTACATGTTACTTGAAACAAAGCTTATGAAGAAGAGCCTTATGCCACTAACTGTGATATTGTTAATTTCCTAATGTCAGCTTCACTTCTTTTTATCAAAATTACATTATTTTATGGAATTAACACCTTGTTACAGAAGGTTTTAGTTAAAATCAGACAGTAAGTGTGATTACTGAACTTAAATCCATTTCTTACACAGATTGTGTTGAGCATCCCAAATAAAACCACTTATAGATGTTCAGAATATGAAACAACTTGTTATAAATGTGAGCACAGAGTTAGAAATACTGTTTTCTTTCCTGAGTGAAATAATAACTCCAGAAATTATTTCTTCTTTGAAAGTTTTCTCAAACATGCTGAGATAGGTTGGCTTGTACTTGTAACTCAAAAAGTTAGTTTATTACTGAAGCATAGTTCTGTAAGCTTCTGTAGTGGAACAGAAGATCCATTTACCTTAGTTACTGTAGTCTGTGTGTGGTTTGAATTTGAAACAGAAGATGGCAAGTAGTGATTTCTGGAGACGGTCTTAAGCATCTTCCCAAAGGGAGGCTGTTTATACTGCCTGAATATTATACATCTAATTCAAACACTTTACTTGCAGTTAGTTTTCTTACAAATCAAATTGCTAGAGGTTGGACCAAACTGCTTTTCTGAATTTCACTTTTAGGGGAAAAAACTAGTAACATTTGGAAATACCCCATACTGATTTATGGAAAAATTGGTGCTGTGTTTATTTGGAGATTTTTTTTTTTATTTAATTTTAGACAAGTTGGCATAAAGAATGGAATGTTTTTTGGCCAAGCAAAGAAGTTGTGCCCAAATCTCCAAGCAGTTTCATATGATTTTGAGGCGTACAAAGAAGTTGCACGGACAATATATGAAATCTTAGCGAGGTAACGTGCTGTTTGTTTACATGATCTCTTGTGGTAAGATTATCAAGCATATCCTATTTCCCACTGCTTAATGCTGTTATGTAGTGTTTTCATCTACGTGTTGCTTTGCAGCTTCAGTAAAGCCATTCCTATTTGAGAACTTCCTTTTGTAGTGTTCTTGTTATTTTGAACGTCCTGCTCCTTGACTGTTCTTTTCCCTTGAAGCCAAATCCTGGAAACATTTAACATCTGACTTCCAGAGGAGTCATTGTTAAATTTTTTTATTTATTATGTTCTGATAAACAAATCTCTGCTTAGTAGTGAGATTCTTTTTTGAAGAGGGTTTTCTGAATAACTTAGAGATGGGTTTGAGAAGCTGGTTTCTGGATTAAAATGAACAAAACTAGAAACTTGTTGCTGTCAATGGAAAAAAATACTCTCTCCAGCTGTTCCTTTAAAATCATGATGCATGTTCAAATCAGTTGCACATTAGTAATATTACTGTAATTTGCTGGTTTGGTGTTTTTTAATATGTAAGTGATGTGTGATACAAAATAAGGGGGGAAGTGCCACTACAAAAGGAAGACTTTATTTGCCACGTATTTGTTTTAACAGATGGTGAGCTGTTGCTGGTGTTTCACCTCCTTTACTTTGTGTTGATAGCTATACTCACAACATCGAAGCAGTCAGTTGTGATGAAGCACTAGTAGATATCACTGAAATCCTTACAGAGACCAGACTGACTCCTGATGAACTTGCAAATGCTATCCGCACCGAAATCAAAGCCCAAACTAAGTGCACTGCATCTGTTGGGATGGGTAAGTACTGTATTTAATTCCTGTTTGGAAGCAATGCCTGCTCTTGCTTGGTGTGTCGAAGCTGTGTAAGGTTCCTAAAGCTCGTGTTTGTGTGATACGGAGTATAATGCCATTAACATTACATTAGTGCAAATAAAAAATGCAAGATAATCTTCACAAGTGGGAAGTTCTAAGTAAACATGTATACAACTGATAGCAGTTCTCCTTTGTGATCTGGCTGGTATGCTAGAATTCCATCTCTGTGACATTCTTAACGTTCATTTTTATGAAATGCAACTGTATTTTTCCAGTAAATAGGAAAATGGGCACAAAGTCCATTCTTTACTGGATACAGAGTTCTGTTACCAGTAGGAGCTTATGGGGTGGCATGATTTAGCATTTTTATTAGAAGATAGCCGAAGCAAAGATTTGTCTGATTTGTAATAGGTTGTTGCATATAAAGTGACACATCTGCAAAGACTCCTTTTATTTCTTTTCAATTGGCCTCTTCCTTCCCCTATTGTTTTTGTCCCTAATTAATATTAGAGTTGAGTATCTGTAAACAAAAATAGTGATTGTGTAAGTGTATGAAATGCAGTTGTGAGCCAATCTGAAATACAGTGCTGTAAGCAGAATTATTTCTTTATTTCTTATGATACTGTAGTGCAGACCCTCTAATTCCCTGGATTCCTGTTGGTGTCTTGTTTTGACTTGGAATACACTTGTAGTCTCCTTTATATGATTATTTGGCATGTTTGTTTTTTCTGTGGAAAGAATGGGATTAGTTTTTAAAGCATTGTTTTCTAGTCTTACAGCTCTCTTACTACAGTTTTTTTTCCCTAATAATTGGCTTATGTGACATACTGGAAAATAATTTTTGTACCCTTTCTAGAAACTCCTATAGTAGGTATATACCAAAAACTTAATCTCTTCACCCATAATTTATTGTTAAATAAATAAATCAGAGAAAACTATTGTACTGTGACATTAATGTGGAGACCCTCTTTCCAAGTCATCTACCAGAAAGACATCTTGTCTAAGTGACTCATATGCTGCCCAATGGGAAAGTTCTACCAATGTAATAAAATGTAAATTTGAATAGATGCTGTTACACGATTGACATCTCCTACTAATGCTCTTGTCTGATTAGAGATAAATTAAAGAGGAACACACTTAGGCAAGTTGAATAAATTTAACTTTTACCCTAAAGATTTTAGTGGCTTAACTAAATTTATCTAAACAATGCTAGTGAAAGATGAAACACTCAGCTATAAACACCTTGTATCTTGGTTTCTCATTCATTAATTGAGGTATTAGTTTTTCTCCCACTTCACTACAGTGTTGTGGGAATCAATACATTGCAGAAGGTAAATCATTGAGATTTCATGGTATTAGAGGCTACATTAGTCTGTTGGATAGATAAGAGGATCAGAAGTCTTCAGTACTGTATAGACAAAACATGGATCCCAAAGTTAAATATGAAATTGAATGAGGAATCTGTCATTGTTTTTTGCCTCAGTTTAACCTCTCGGGAGAAACAGTGCATGTAAAATTCTGCTGCTGTTCTCATTAACTAAAATTTTAGGATAGACGAGTCTAAACAGAATAGAGGAGCAGAGCAGCGGTAACACACAGTGCTGTGAGTTGTGAATTCTGCTGATTTTGTATTGTGCTTTACCTGAAAGCTGTGTGTTTGCATGGCAATAATAAATGTGTTTGGATATTGCTTTGGAGATCTTATTGGCTGAGCATGAATAAGGATATAAACAGGGAAGAGAAAATTGTGAAATAGATCTAGTTACCACCATACATTGAGTGCATGCAATAATTTCATAAAGTCACTATTCTTTTGGTGACTACTCGGGCCAAAATATTAGCTTGATTCCAGTATGTGACATAGAATATATTGGATATAATTGTCACATAAGTATTAATTGCAGTGGATTCTTTTTGAGTTCTGTAGTGTTAAGGTAGTACACTTAAAAATAGTTTAACTGTTTGCAGCGAAGTGTTTATCTGCGATCTACGTGTGCAGAACATAACCAAGACAGAAAACGGAGTGTTCTTGTTGGAGAATCAGCCAACACTTGTTTTTGGGGTTTTTTTTGGTGGGTTTTTTGTTTGGTTGTTTTTAACTTTGCAGTTACCACTACAGCTGCACTGCTATAATCACAAATAATGCTAGCTGCTAATTTTGAAGCAGGTACCACAAATATATGTGAATATATTTCTTCACATTCCTTGTAAAAGGTGAAGAATTTGACTGTACTTTCTGCATTTTTTTCCTTGATGGTTGAACTGTGACATTCCACTTAACAGATGAAAGGTACCACTAGCAAACTTTAATTTGTTATTCTTACAGGTTCTAATATTCTGCTGGCCAGAATGGCAACTCGTAAAGCAAAACCAGATGGACAGTATCACTTAAAACCTGAAGAAGTGGATGATTTTATCAGAGGACAACTTGTTACCAGTCTTCCAGGTACTCTTTCTTTTAGTGGACATTTTGCCTCCTGATACTGAAACAGTTTCAGGTGCATATCTTTGTTTTGGACCAAACAAGATTAGTTATTACTCCATGGTTGTGTTTCAGAAGAAGATTACGATAATTTCTGAAAATTTCTGAATCTGTGACCTCTTGAAACAGCATCTATTTGCTAAAGAATTCTGCAGTCACACAAGAAGATCTGTGGCAGATGCTCAAAGTTTAGCGTGTTATGCAGCCTTACATTCTTTAGTAAAATTATTTACGTGAGTCGTTATGAGAGGATGCTAGTTCAGTGTAATAAAATCAGTAACGACACGGACTTATCTTGGAGACAGGTCTTGCATAGAACTGAGAACTAGCCCAAGAGAGTGTTTTTTCTAAAAAGGAATATATCAAGTCAGGAGTTGATAAAAATATGCTATAATAAAACAGAGTATACGAAGGGAAAAAGTGAGAGAAGTTTCCTTAATCTCTGCTGCATCTAAGAAACTATGAGAGGCTTTGAAAAGAATAAGGAGAGAAGGGTAGGTAATGAATAACATTTGGCAGAGGAGAATGTTAAGGACCTAGAGAAGTGTTTGCTTTTGCTTGCAAAATAAACTGTATTAGAATGGATGATGGATAGAGAGGAAGCTGGAAGGAAAGTTATCTGCTTTTCATCCAGCTACAGCTAGGTTTTGGTTGTGGTAGACTTAAAATGTACATTAGGCGTTTCTTGCACAGGTAACCTTTTGTGTGTGTGTGTAAGGATCTCCAGTTAATGGTCTACTGTGAACTGTGACAGTGTGTTTTGATTCTTTTAAAGAAGAACAGTAAGGTTGTTGAATTCTACCTATTTTTTGTCTGCTTGTCTGAAGAAACGATTGTAGCAATGGTTATGGTTTATAATTTGTAAGTGTGGCTGTACTAATAATTTAATGAACTGTTTGGCAGTTTCAGCCAAATCTTATGAGATAAAAGTTCTAATGACATCACATTTTCACAAGATTTGTGAAAAATGACACCTGGACAGAGGAGAGTGATCCACATCCATACAACCTTGGAGGGGCAAGCCCACAAATTCAGCTATGGCAGTAGTTCCCATATGTGCAGCCACACTACATGTTTTCTGTCCTGTATTCCCTGATCAAATAGGAGAATGATGTTTTAGTAAGAGAGAACTGGAGTGATTGAATGCCATGTCCGTGGAGATCCAAGAGACAGAAGACCAAGGAGAAAGCTGAGTGGAGGAAAGAAGCATTTCTAGCCTGCAGGTTTTAGATTCTTCAAGGCATAGTGAGATTCACAGAGCTATGGCAGGGGACTGGACCTACAGCGCTGGGAGAGTGATAGACAGTAGGGACGTACAAAATACACCCATGTGAAAACAAGGTTTGTTGCATAAATTGTTCTGTTGTTCCAGGAAAATACTTAAAAGATTTATGGGCTGGCATTTTCTGGCATGCAGCTCTATTGTGTTCAGTACTTCAGTAGCATAATGTGATACAGATACAGTGGAAGAAGTGCTGAGTAAGCACTCCTCTCTGCTTTGTATGTTAGGAATATACATATTTAGTATCATATACAAAATATCATATACATATTTAGTGCATATACATATTTAGTGTCAAAATGTTATAAATNCAGTTTGGCTCAGCCTGCGTGCATATACATATTTAGTGTCAAAATGTTATAAATCATATTTTTCTTTGTTTAAGAAAAAGAGAAGGAAAACAAAAACCATTCAGCAACAGACATTGAAATGGAGAAGCGGTAGGGGTAGCATACATAGACTGGTGCAGCTTTAACAGAAATTCTCTTCATGGCCAAACATAATTTACACAGCACCATTTGTCTTTGGCATAAGTTACAGGAGATATCTTTTCTCCACAAAATTATTCGTATTAATACCGTGCCTTAATGTGAGTATTTAAAAGTTCTCAACACTCATGTGCACGTGTGTGATAAAAACTTGTCAGCGTTTGTGTCAATAGTGCTGTCTAGAGAGAGAGAGATTATGAAAAGTAGAAAACTCAGGTACCAAGCTTCTGACTTTTGCTGGCTTTTGTAGTATAAACTCGTAGAGACATCATTTTTTGGAAGCAACAGGCCACCTCTCCAAAACCCAGAAATTTATCACGCTTACATATGTGCTGTTGCCATGGATACCTACAGTTTCCAGTGCTTGGGAATTCAAAGCACAAGTGATACAGATATGCTATGCCTTCCACTTGAAATATTATTTTTCTACCTAGGAAGCAGTGGAATGGTAGTAAAAATCTTTGTGGGTTTTCTTTTAGATGAAATCGTGTGTATAGTATATCAAAACACTCTTTCTGGATAAAATATTTGTTCAGAACTGTGTGCTCTAGCAGGCAGTACCTGGTCGAGAAGATACGCAAGCAGAAGTCATCCATGTTTTACCCAGAAATAACCACGTTGCAGAATGACAAATTAAAGATACAAAATCAATTAAAGAAAGATAAAGACAGAAAAACTGTGCATTTGAACCATGTTTTATTGATGAGAATTTATTGTTGTGGTGAATATTTATTTATGAATTGGATACAACCTAGATTACATTTAAAAAGACATGTTATTTGTTCATGGCCTGACTGGCTCTGAATTGAGTACAATTAACAGAACTAATTGCTTTGTTATTAGGAGTTGGCAGGACGATGGAATCTAAGCTGGCTTCTTTGGGAATTAAAACTTGCGGAGATCTGCAGTGTGCTTCAATGTCAAAACTGCAAAAAGAGTTTGGTCCAAAAACAGGACAAATGTTATACAGATTTTGCCGTGGTTTGGATGATCGACCTGTTCGTACAGAGAAAGAAAGAAAATCTGTGTCAGCAGAAATCAACTATGGAATAAGATTCACACAGGTAAAGTCAAACTAACCTTTTCTGTGTGAGTTCTTCCATATTCTGATTATTTTAGCTTACACTTTGATCTGTTAGAGCACCATCTTAGCCATCAGACAGAAGTGAGGAAAATGGAGAAGCAGGAGATCAAATGATAAAATGGGAGGAGAGGCTGCAAAAGTATGAAACTGAAAACAAGCCCCCACAAAACTGTCTGGCTGTTCTGCATTTGTTTTACAAGTCAGATACAGAGAGCTGCAGTAGGTTTGTCAGCAACTACACTTACTTCCATTTAAATGCTAATTACTCAAAGATACCAGTGCTTGCCACTGTCACCAGCTGCCCCTGAACAACAGTTGTATTAGACTTTTTATAAATATTGTAGAGGGAGACTGTTGTTGACAAAATTATTCTTTAAAAGGTAATTAATGTCTTTGTTGATAACAAACATTTATAGAAACAAAGTTCGGTTTGGGAGACCTCGTGGTGTGTAGCCCAGCTTTTGGCTCAAAGCAGGGAAGGGTATGAGATCAGACGAGTTGATCAGGGCTTTATCTAGTCTAACATTGGAAACCTCCAAGAATGAAGACTATGCAGCTTCTCTGATCGACATACTCCACTGCTTGGTTTTCCTCATGGTGAAAGAGCCCTATGCTTTTCATCTTTTAGGTTTATGCTTAAAGTTAGGTTTATGCTTATGTAATTCTGTGTTTGGGTTTCTAATTAAATTTTTTTAAGACTTTTATTTGCAGAAGAATTTAGTATTTCCTACTTATTTCAGCATTAGGACAGAAATCATACTGTCTCACCTAACTTCAGCGAACTACAATGTAAACAAAACACTTGGAGCTAAATAAGACAATTACCTGTGAGTCAGTTTGTTCTTTTCAGTTTATATGATCTGGACTGAATAAGCCCTCAAAGATTTACCTTCAGTATTTGAAAACTAGTGATTTTTCTGAACATGTTTGTGTTTTGCCTTCAGGCTAAGGAAGCAGAAGCTTTCCTTCTCAGCCTCTCAGAAGAAATCCAACGCAGACTTGAAGCTGCTGGTATGAAGGGTAAACGACTGACCCTTAAAATTATGGTGAGAAAGGCTGGGGCACCAGTGGAACCTGCAAAATACGGAGGTCATGGAATCTGCGATAATATTGCCAGGTAACTAATTACAGATGGGGAAAAAACCCAACAAAAGTAACAGTCAGTAGTATGCATGAACACACTTCTGCAGGGTGTCAGGCACCAAAACTTTTAGGATGCCAAGCACCAACATTTCAGGAGGGTATTAGGGCTTCTCCCACCCAAAAGGTGGTCCAGCTGAGGTGTGTCTATACTAATGCATGCAACTTGGGCAACAAACAGAGAACAGGAGTTGGAGGTCATTGTTCAGATGGAAAACTGTTATATAGTTGACATCACAGAAACATGGTGAGATGATTCATACAGCTGGAGTACAGCAATTGACACAACATCCTCATGGATAGGCTGGCTGCTGATGGCTTGGACAGGCATGTACTCTGCTGGGTGGAACCCTGGCTGGTACTGGGTCCAGTTTTGGGCACCTCACTACAAAGGAGACATCGAGGTGCTGGAGCAAGTGCAGAGGACAGTGACGAAGGTAGTGAAGGGCCTGGAGAATAAATCTTAAGGAGGAGCGATTGAGAGAGTTGGGGCTGTTTAGTTTGAGGAAGAGGAAGCTAAGGGGAGACCTTATCGCTCTCCACAACCATCTGAAAGGACATTGTAGAGATACTGGTGCTGGTTTCTTCTCACAGGCAATTAGTGACAGAACCAGAGGAAAGGGCTTTAGGCTTCAACAGGGCAGAAAACTGAGGTGTCCCATTGTATTCTGAAGATTTCAGATGCCATCATACCCCTTGGACTGCAGTCTGTCTTAGTAGAGATGAGTTTCTTTGTGTTGAGTCTGACCCACTTCTTGCCTCCTCACAAGTGGACGAGTTGCTATGTCTGTTCATCCTACAGGTCAGGATTCCCTAGAATGAAAATCATACTCTTAAAAGGATTTGGCCTCACAGATGCACTTCAGATCAAATAGATCTTCTGAGATGTTAATGTTTTTTTTTAGTGCATCACTGGTAGTAAGTCCTGATAGTACAGCATAGACTTCTGTCTAATACTTTTCTAAAATTCTGTGCACCCTTAGACCCAAAGGCCATTTCTCCCCAATGTTTTGCATCTCAGTGGTGCTATTGATCTTCTCAAAAATGCTAAGCTGTAAGGCTCAGGGAGGTCTTCACATCATTCACAGCAGGAAGGTTCTTACAGACCTTTCAGGAAACTGCTTGGCTGTTTATGATGGCTTCTGCCAAATCCCAAAGTAGAGTAAAATGTAAGGAGCACCATCCAAGTGTTTGGTAAGTTGTCAGCATTTTACCCCGTCAGAACAGCACGGCAGAACCTCCTTTTGTCTGTAGAGCCTGCTCCATCAGAGTTAGAGTTGCGCTAGAGTTTGTGAAAACTCAGAGCCAGGTACTTTGTGAGAGTCACTGCAGCACATTGCTGCCCACAGTGTCAGATTATGTCTGTTTGGAACATTGTTTAAAGTTACTTAAAAGTTCTTTGTTGTTTCTAATCCAGATGCACATCCCATGTCAGCTTCTGTCCCTCAGAATTCCTTCTGAAACTCTTGCCCTTGATATTTGACAATTGACAACTGAAATAATACTTAGCAAACTCATGGATCAAGCTAGAGTGAAGGATAGTGCATTTCTTTAAGTACTGTAAAGTGAAAACATTTTTGTCTGGCTTCAGTAGATAGCACGTGTATAAATACAGACTGTGTTTGACAATTTAATGTGAGAACCTCACGCTAATAATGTTCTCTTAGTAAGTAATTTGCCTTTTTTTTCTGTAGAACATGCTTAGTTCTAGTCTTTGGGGAAAAAAACCAGCATTCAGTGGCTCCATGCCAATAAATTATCTGTCTTTGAGGTCCACTGTGGAATACATACAGAATTGTTGTCTTTAGGATTTCTGAAGTGTAATTTCCTTTATAACCATAATTTTTTACTCTCTTGTAGAACTGTGACTCTAGACCATGCAACAGACAGTGCAAAAGTGATTGGGAAGGAAACATTAAACATGTTTCACACGATGAAATTGAACATATCAGACATGCGAGGGGTGAGTTATGGGAAAAATGACATTTCTACTTTATGTCAACTTCTTTGTTGTCTTCCAAAATGTTTAGTTCTCCAGGGAAGACGATAACCAGACAGGCAAAAGCATGGATAATGCAAAGCTTATGTAACTTAGGCTATGCAGTGTTACTAAGCAGTAAGTTTCGTTTTGGAAAAATAGTTGCAGAGCCATAAATGTAAAAAAAAAAAAAGAGTATTTTGTGGTGGTTTGGAGTAATCCACTGCTCGAGCTAACAGAGCTAGACTGGTGTCTTGTGCAGTGCTATCAGCCAGTGTGAACTTCATTTTGTTGTAGAATGTTATTGAAATTTTACAAAGTTACCAGTTAACTAATACAAATGCTGCTTTTAATACCTATCAGAGATTGACATCTTAGAGCCAGAAGAGTTGCCAGGTCATGATTTGGCCTTTGTTCACATGTGAATTGTTGGCTCTTTTGAATCATGGTTTATTTTAGAACTCTCTTGCTCGTCTCAGTGGTTTTGTCACGGTGACATGAACCCATGATACGACTACTGTGGCATCAGCCGTTTGTTACAGTGGAGCGCAGAGGCTTTCTAAAACAAACCTGCATTTATTGGTGATCTGAATGTAGAAGAGGGCTTTGCTTCACAGCGTGGCCTTGAGAAGTCACCCCCGTGGCTTGACTTTCTTCCTGGAGTTGAGGAAATATTTGACAACCTCTCCCTGTATTCTTGTGGTTTGTTTTCTGTCTCCCTTGCTTTCCTCGCTTCTGACATTATTGTCTGTCACTTGATTTCTTTAGCCCTTGTTTTAGAGGATTCTCTTTCAAAGTTAGGGTGTTCTTCTGCAAAACAATGTACTGCTTCTGCCCAAGTGGTTTTGTTCAGTTACAGAGGGGCCGTTCTGCTCTGCGTTATATAATAAAGTGCAGATACAGGCAAGGCCCCTCGGTGTAGTCTGTACAGCTGACTTCACACACTTCCAATATATCTATCTGTACTTGAACTTTGCTGTGCAGGAGGTGAGTCCTGCTTTGAAGTGTCCATTTTCTCTCAATGGCTAGAAAAGGTCCTAAAATAATACCCTTAGATGTTCACCGGCGCGGATGAATCCGCTCACTTGCCTCGTAGCCTTCACATAATGCCTCAGCTCAAAGGCTTGTCCTAATAGGCAGCACACCCCAAGGCACAGTTGTTGTACAGCACAGCAAACACAGTGTTCCATAGGCTTCTTTGGAGTTCTGGAAGTCAAATCTAGATGTATTTCAAAGCAAAAAAAGCTGGACGTGTAAAGAAGAACATTGTGCAATGATGTTTTAATACCCCATTAATTGCAATTAAGAAACTGTTAACAAACAAAATCCCGGCTGTTGTCATTACAGAAGCATCACCAGGTGGAAATACATACACAAGCTTCTTCTGGAGACCATTTTTTAAGAGTTTTTTTGGTTTTTTTAATAATTATGGAGGATTATCAGTAAACTTACACAGTGTACCAGTACTTTCTTAGTTGGACACAGTTTTTTGAGTCCCTTTTGATCTGGTGTTTGAATGTGAATAAAAAGTGAGGGTGTCTTTGAAAAGGAGGATCACCTCATCAGATAAAAACTGCCTCCAGCAAAGTCCTTCACTCCACTGAGAATCTGTGAGAAGAATATCTAGAAGTTAGACATTATTCTCATGTGTAGGCTGAAGTGCTGGATTTATGTTGATTGTCGTCAGGACAAACAGTCCTTTCTTGTGCAGGTAGCCAGAGCTTATACTAGTCATTTCCTGGTCCCTACTTCTGTAGCATTCAATGTCTTAAGGAATGTCATGAGAAATGCACTCTTTCATGATCCTGTTGAGAGTGTTTTGTACCTCAGAGAAGTGAAGATGGTACTATCTTTGTAATGTCTTAGTTGTTGGATTGTGGTGGATGATCCTGGGATTTGCTTGGGATATTTTCTGTGCCTTTTTGTGTGTTGCAACACACTTTTATTTGTTCTTTCCCCCACCCACACCAGACAGCCAATTTCAGAGAAAGGAATGCTGTTATGAAAGAATTACAGATATTTCATTTTGTTATTTATTTATCTTACATTTCATTAAAAGAATGTATTAATGTTTTGGACTTAGGTTGGAATTCAAGTGCAGCAGTTAGTTCCCATCAGTAAATCCACTTTGGCTCACTCAGCAGTACAATCTGGACACTTACCTGGTGGATCACATTCAGTTATTGATCTCTTTCATGTTCAGAAAGCAAAGAAGTGCTCAGAAGAGGAACATAAGGAAGGTCAGTAAACTTAGCACTTCTCACGTGTGATAACAGTTCTGAAGGGCTCCAACATAGTTTATCATTTGGAAAACTATTCAGTATTATCCCAGTACAAATGACCTAGTATAAAAACTGCTTGAGCACAGGTTTTGCTGCTGCAAATGAAAATGCTACGCTTTGTGTAGGATTCTTCAAGTATTTGTTTAAAGTTAACAAGGCTACTTTGGAGCGGGAAATGTTACACTTGTGCTGGATATTGTATAGAGTGTTTAGTAAAGAAACCTGAAAATGAGCTTTGTTGTATCTTGAATCTTCATTTTTAACTATTGGATACCATTCTGTGTTTTGTTTTCATACCTGTAGTATTTGTGGCTGCTATGGACCTTGAAATATCTTCTGATTCAAGAGCTTGCACTTTTCTTCCGTCTCGCGGTGCCCATCTTACGTCTGGTCTCAATTCTAACGTTACCAACACGGAGTCTGCCGTCAAGTGGAACGGTGTGCATTCTCCTATCAGCGTCAAGTCCAGGCTTAATCTGAGTATCGAGGTCCCATCTGCTTCCCAGGTAAGACCTGAGACTAAAACATCTGCAGTGTGTTGCAGTAACTTGGGATTGTGTGTCTCACTTGGATAGATCACAAGAAAGGTTACACCATGCTGGTTTTGGGAGCTCTAGTGCGGTACGATGCACAGCAAGAAACTGTGTCTTGTGCAAAACCATTTTGCCTTAATAAAATGGTTTTTTTCAAAGCAGTCATTTGCAGGCTAACTCCAAAAATACGTACCCAAAGGAAAGAAATGTAATCGTAGAATCATTAGTGATTGGAAGGGACCTCAAAAGATCATCTAGTCCAGTCCCCCAAATATAATACTCTAGTATCTTTTTCCCTTCCCTTCTCTTGACAAACAATTACAATGGAACAGGAAAGGAAAAGATGCCAAGGATTAAATATTAGGAAACATTACCATCTACCTTTCACAGCCAAAACCCAGAGCCTGATTTAAAAAAACCTTCAATAAATGTCAGGAAAACTTCCATCAGAGGAATTAGAGACGTTCTATTGTTAATACTCAATGCTTATATGATTATGATGTGGTGCAGTTTTGTAAATTCCCTTTTCTCGTGTTAACTCTACAGATTTATTGGTGATTAGTTTAAGAACTGGTGACTGGCTCTAGAAGAATTTCATCAAATATTTTTTGAGTTTTCCTGAAGATAGAACTTCTGAAAGTCATGTTTTCTGTACTAGTATTTAAAATACACTCTAAATAGATCTTCAAGCTTTAGTCAGTGAGAAGGAACTTAACAGGAACTAGTTCTTACACTGCAGTGCTGTGAACTATCACTTAAAAGATTGACAAACTTGTATTGAGATTTAATTATTCATCTTCCTATAGTTTTTTTATCTTTTATTTAAATAATATTGAAGCTAAAATATTTATATTGGGATTTGGGGGTTTAAGTTTTTTAAGAAACAACGAGCCTCATTATTTCTCCCCCACATTATTCACGTGGACATCTGTTGGAAGGGTCTGCAATAAGCAAGCTGCTCTCAGTTGTTTTAGTCTTAGGCAGATGTACATGCTTGTCTGTAAAACTCTTGTTTTAATTTGTGTAAATTAAGTCTGCAGAAGCATTTGCTGATGTTCTGATAACAGCTTTCCCAAGTATTACTGCATTTTTAGAAGCAAGTTATGTTTTTGGCAGAAAGTATTTCCTCATAGTGCATTACCCAGGCTCGCTGCTCAGGATCTAAAAGTAACTTGACTGGACCGTAAGACACTCCACGCTCACGCGGTGTGCTGCAGGCAGGGCGTGTGTGAGCAAGCAGAAAAATGCACTAGATGTGCACTGAAGTTCCTAAAGCTTTGGTGGCCTTATGGCACAATGTGCTCATCTTTCCTTCTGCTTTGTGACTTCATTATAACACAGAAGTTGGTACAGGGAAGGAGTGGTGAGAGCTAGTCCTGTACTCTTGTTCATGGACTTGCATGCTAGGAAAGCAACAGCAAGATGTTTTGCACCCAGGGTTTCCAGTGAATGTGTTTAGAGGTGTCTCTGTAGCAGCTTTGGAACGTGGGAACACAAAGAGGATAGAGAAGAATAACTAAAGAGATGAATCAAGCAGGCAGCTTCATCAAAACCTCTCAGCTACCATAAGCAAAGTAGCTTTTCATAGATACCTGTAGTTCTCTGCAATTCCTGTATCTGCTCATAAAACCCAAATTGATTCATAAAGGTAAAAGATGAAGTGTTCTAACCCTGCCATGAAGTCTCAGTTAGCAGAACAGGCAAACACTGGCAAGTGTGTGCAAAATTATACTCACATTGGACTTGTGAGGAAAGCATGGGGTGCATCTGCTTGCCAGTTCCTTCTGTCACTTGCACAGCTCTCATTGTGTACAGCAACTTCTAGGCACTGAGGGGTCATTCCAGTTGTTTTGAGTCCATGGTAAGTAGCAATTAACAGCAAGACCAAATTTGAATCTCTTTTATTTCATGATTAAAATCTATGATGGGAGTCTTAACAGCGTGCAAACACTGAGATTGGTGTAAAATTTTCCCTACAATTCAAAAACTGTAGAACTTACTTTTCACTATAATTATCTCTGTTACCTGTTCCTCAGAAAAGTCTCAAAGTCTTTATGTATTTGTAGCTAGATAAGTCCGTGCTAGAAGCTCTGCCACCTGATCTCCGAGAACAAGTAGAGCAAATCTACACCATTCAGCAAGGAGAGACTTCTGGAGAGAGCAAAAAGGAGCCAATAAATGGATGTAACACTGCACTTCTGTCACAGCCAGTTGGAACAGTGCTTTTACAGATACCAGAGCTCCAAGAACCAAATGCCAACGTGGGAATTAATGTAATAGCCTTGCCAGCTTTCTCGCAGGTAGGATGCTTGTGGATTATCAGTAAACATCAACCTTCCACCTCCAGGGAGAGCAGACAGCATTAACTGGGTTCTGTGGCTTCCCAAAATCTTTTAATCATCCTTTAGTGTCACTTAAAAGTCTATTTTGAAACGTTAATTGATATGTTACAAATGTAGAATGATAGTATTTCTTAAAGATTAAGGTGTGCCTGTGTTTTTGCTGCTGTCTGATGTAAAACCTCCTCATTTACACTTGGCTTTGCAACCCAGACTATTTACAGTCATTTCTTCCAGTGTGTAAGTAGCCCTTTTTCTGCATTGCAGCATAGTTACACCGCACTGTAAGTCTTTGAAGCAGCCCTAGAATCACCTTAGCCAGTCACAGGACATTCACACTGTTTCAGTAGATGTTTTGATGGTGTAAAGCCAGCCTCTGCTCTTCATTTACACACTGAAATGCACTCACATTCTCTCGTCTCTTCCCTCCAGTGCATTTAGTGACTCTTCAATCTCTATGTTGGCAAAGCAGAGCAACCACATTTTTCTTCAAAGATGTAGTTCAAGAAGAGTTGGCTACTTCCTATTTACTTGTAAGGGATATCCATACTATCTATTTTAGAACACCTCATGCTCCTACTCCAGGTATTCTTCTGGAAAACATTCAGCTTTCTGTAGTAACAGATCTGAGTAATATGAGAGAGGTTTCCTTCTTTGTTAACATCAAACTGGAACCTAATCCAGAAGTAGTGACTTAGCTAAATATCCTTTGGCACCATGTTTTTAACTGCAGAAGTCTTTGTGGGAGCAGCTATTGTGTAAGGGCACACGAACTCCAAAGTTTGCTCTCTTTCCAATCATGCAGCGAGCTCAGCAGCAGTAATTTTCAGATATAGGAAATACTGCACATCACTCCAATCTGAGTAGCTGAGCTACATCAACTCAGCAAATCTTTTTGTAGCTTAATGTGGTTGGTTTTGTAACCCTTCTCTCCCTTTGTGTGTGCTGTGTGTTTGTGACCAGGCGCCACGTTAATTGCCTGATAGTGATCTGTTCATTAGAATACGCGGAACGTGTTCTTTGTTCTCCCATAAAGCGAATCCAGATAAGTTGCACTGATCTCCCTCAGCTGCTAAAGTAATCTTAGCATTTGGAAGAGCTGTGTATCTCTGTAGAAGTGTGAGATACAAGGAGGGAAGATTGCAAATGGTTAGATACGGGTGGCATTTAATTAATTACTGGTGGCAGATTGTCCCTTGTCCTTGCGTAGGGTGTAGATTCCTTCTAAGCAAGTCTGTGCAGCACGTCAGAAATACTGATGGCTCTGTGCTGAGGTAATACCTTCACTTATAGAATCCAGATTTTCTGTAATGTGACTCTGAAGCAGCTGTTACCCAAAAGTCTAAGTTAGGTAGTGTAGAATTCATGTGAAGTTGGGTGATGATGCTCTTCTGGCTGAAGCGTTTACCTGCTGCAGGCAGTGATGGGTGAGTGACAGAAACAAGTCCCGTTCCCTGTGCTGCATTACTTCTTCATGGATTCCTGAGTGGTGTGCACACAAAAACTTGGTGCTTCCCAAATCCCCAACTCGGGAATGCTCCCCCAGAAAACACTTCTTAAAAGTCATTCTATTACAGCGTTGTATTTCAAGAAAAGCTTCAGCCTCCGAGCTTCATGGGACGCGTTCCACTCGTTGTGCAGTAACTGAGGTTGAGGCGTTCTCGTGTCCTCCTTTGTTAGTGCATGTTTTGGGTGCTGAAGTCTTTGTGTTGGCACTTGACTAAAAACATTGTGTGGGATCGAGGAGTTGCCTGTGAGAGCACATCCGTGCTTGTTGTCCGTGTAATTCAGTCGTCATGTGTGTGAACAGCACAAACAGCCTCCCTGACGTAACACGCGTTCTTGTGTTTCAAAACAAGATCATCTCTCGAAAGGCAAGAAGACGTCGCTCATAGCGCACGTTGGTGCAGATGTGTGATACATACGGTATCTCGGGTAGCGGCAGGAATTGTGTCGTGCCCTTAGCATGGTTACAGTCATCGTGAATGAGCTGCTGTTTGCTTCTGTAGTTCTCCCAGGTTCACCACAGAAATGAAGGGTGCTCTCCCACTGGGCAGGCTTAATCCTCTAGCTAACAAGTTTGCATTTTTGAATTACATTTTGCAGATGATGAGCTGAAAACGCTGTCCAGCAATACGGGTAATCGCAAAACACGAGGCTGGTCTGCCACTCGTTTGCTTCTTCAGATACCCAGTGAGGAAAGAGAGCCAACAACACACAACAGTTTAGTTTGTCCATACATGTTTGTGTGGCAGTTGGCAGCAAGTGGTCTCTCGTCTAGAATTTAAGCCCCTGGGAGAGTTAGAAGGGGCTGTGTTTTTAGCAGTCAAACATGGGGTGGACAACTGTGGGAGAAAGAAATGAAACTCTCGTGCTCATTCCAAATACGAGGTAGAGTAGATGGACTTGTGTTTCCTGTCTTTAAACAAACAACAGTATTTCCAGGGGTCTTGTGTTTGAGGAGTGTAGCAGCTCCAAGGTGTTAGAACAATCAAAAGAAATGGAGGAACCTAAGTCTGCTTGTCACAGTGTTTGATTTTGGAAATGGGAAGGAAATGGTCTCTGAGGTTGGCTCAGTTGTGTTGATAGTGTCACTGTACTTGATGTCAGTAGGTGACTAAAGGTAGTGGTGAGTGAAGATCACGTGTTACAAATGGAGAGTTAAGAGTAAACTCTCAAATATTAAATTTTATAAAATCATAAATGCAGAGAAGTGTTAAATGGGAAATGTTCTGGTTCTTACCAGCTAAATGACAACTTCCTCGTGCGAGGAAAGCAAGCAGTGCTGCTCACTGCTGACGTAACCACGTGGCTCTCTTGTCACTCTTCAGGTGGATCCTGAGGTTTTTGCTGCCCTCCCCGCTGAGCTGCAGGCAGAGCTGAAGGATGCCTACGATCAAAGGCAGAAGCAGTCAGAGCAGCAGCCAGCTAACGCGTTGGGTGAGTGTGTTTGTGGCTGCGCAGAAGTTTTGTAGAGGAGTTGTTCACTATTCAAAGCAGCCCTAAATATGCAACCTGGAAAATACAGCAGAAGCTTCTGTGAAGATGAAATAGAGTGTCTGCATTTGTTTTTGACAGACTGTCGGTTACAGCCAGCTGTGATCTTGTTTTGCCAACAGATGCCTGGCTTCACTTAAATGGGTAATTAATTCAATTCATGGCAACTGCAGCACTAGACCTACACAGCCCATATGTTTGTGGAGTGGAATCTAAATGTGGTGCAGCTTGTGATTTGAAATCTTGCGTCTCCAGTACCTAAGCTGGTTGAAGTATGGTCCAACAGCTTTTGCATGGTTCCCTGAAACCCCCAGCACTGGAATGGGTTTCAGGCAACTAGAGGTGCATCTCACCCATGTGTCTGATAGTCAGCTGGTTTTACTCAGAGCTGATCACCCAGGTCTCCCTTTCATAATCAGTAGAAAGAAGTAAGAACAACTCCCTGTGAAGGTGCTTTCTCATAAAAGAGGTTGTAAATGCCACTGGATTCATTGCCAGTTAAACACTGCGTTGTTACAGTGAAGCTCTGGGTTCATAGTCAGTGGACTAATGCAGGTATGTTAGCCTGAAGGAATGAGGGCAGTTGCCTTGGTAAATAAACTATAATAACAGCATTTGGGAGCTTTCACTGCTGGTTTTGGTGATAACACTGGTGGGAAGTCTTAGGTGGGACAGTGCTGTGACTGATGGAAAGCTGTTTGTCTAGTAGGCTTCAGATTTCATCAGCTGCTCATGTTCAAGCACTGAAATGCTTCATATTAAAAGGTGTCATGGGTTAAAATCAAACAGAAAAAGAAAGGGAGGCAGCCAGGTCTCAAGGTGGGGTCTCGGATAGATTTTACCAGGCAGTGGAGCAACTTAGAAAAACCAAAAGGGGTTTATCAAGTCCATAACTATGTACAGAAAGAAGAGAAGCCCGAGCAAGTTAACACGCACAAACCAGCAACCTCTGTCTTAGTGCCATGACCTGCACTCTGAGAAAAACGAGCACAGAATTACGTAAGCAGGCTTTGCTTGCCAGCCAGGGTCCCTGGGGCAGGGAACACACGCGCACACACTCGGTGGCACAAGGGGAAGGGCCGCCTCTCACCATGTCAGCTCCTCTGTTTTTCCTGAGCAATCTGCCAAAGATTTAAGACTGACAAGTCCTTTCAGCTCTGTTCTCCCACTCACTCAGAACATCCCCAGTCTTTCTCAGCAGTAAAATGACAGTTTCTCCTCCTGCTGTTCCATTAATCAAGGTGGCGACGGCCACGTAACGAGTACACAGTGGTGGCAGCCGCATAGCTGCATCCAGCAGGGACCTGTCTCCTCCTCCTCTGGGCTTTGGGCTCTCCCTCTTTAAAGTTCTCTCACTGTCCAATGTCTCTGGGTTTGTATTATCTTCATTTCACTCGATGCAGGGAGGAATCGGCATTGGCGCTTTCGGCATCGGCAGGGGAAGGGCCATCCAGACAGAGCTCCCCCAGCAACTCCCAGAGAGGAAAAAAAGCAGAGGGGAAAAAGGCACCAGCTCACCTCGGAGCAGTCTGTTTTATCGGGGTGCACGGTAGATGTAAAACACCCCTAGCACCTCCCTCTAAACTGACCACAAAACCCCTTTCTGAAGCCCCTGGACCTGAGTCTTCCTGGAGCAACTTCACAGTGTCACAGGGCTCTCCGGGAGACGGAAGCTTTTGTCTTCCCAGACAGCCCACATTCAGAAAACAGTAACCTAGGCTGATAGCTTATAATTACTCAGCTTCCCTGAGCAGCAGCTCTGGGCTGAGGGGTTTCTTTCTGACTACTTTAGAGTTTAAAAAGGTAACTCATACTATTTGGGGAAAAGAAGAGGAAAGGAAAGGTGATACCCAGAATGTATTTCCCTAACCTAGAACAAAAGGCTTGTGATTAGCAGAGCATCCCCTGAGTGCACTGGTACTCTTCAGGTGCCTAAAACATTGCCCATATCTGGAATGGGCTGACCATCCTTGGAGATAGAGGCCCCCTTTCCACAGAAAAGCAGGAAATTTTATCTATGTCAACTGTTGCTGTGTTTTTCAGTGTCAAAAAACCCTGCCCTACACCTGAAGCACCCAACAACGAAAAACAAGAAAAAAATCAGGAAAAAAAATCCAGCCAGTCCTGTAAAAAAGATCCAGAGTCCTTTGAAAAACAAGCTCATCGGCAGCCCTGCTAAGTGCTCGTCAGCTACATCCGGGAGCCCACAGAAGCTAATAGATGGTTTCTTGAAACAAGAAGGAACAGCTGCTCAGGTAATTGCAGCAGTAGCAGTGATGTGTAAAGCAGCAGGCTTAGTCCGTGTTCGTGCATGCAGCTTGTTTTGTTACCCGTGTGTGTGTGTGGTGTCATCGTACTTGTCACACTAAGCGTTGCTCACTTCTATGTTTGGAACAGCCGGAAGCGGTTGCGTCAACTTCAGGTTCTTCAGGCCCATCAGCTGTGCAGAGTGACCAGCACCCTGGTTCATTTAGGCCACAAGCACCCAACCTGGCTGGAGCTGTTGAGTTCAATGACGTGAAGTCATTGTTGAAGGAGTGGATTACAACTATCTCAGGTGTGTCATGGAGTGTCGTGCCGACGGCGATCCTGCGTGCGTCACAAGGAGAACTCACTTGTACTTGGCTTTTTGTAGTTTCTCCTTTCACTCTTCCTTTCAGTAGTTCCTTGTCATGGTTCTTACAAAGTTTTGCTGTCTTGGAGTAACTTGATTCCTTCCTACTTGTTAACGTTTTTGGCAGTTCATGAAGGAACTTCTTCCCAGTGAGGGTGACAGAGCGCTGGAACAGGCTGCCCAGGGGGGTTGTGGAGTCTCCTTCTCTGGAGATGTTTAAGACCCACCTGGATGTGTTCCTGTGTGACTTGGTCTGGGTGATCCTGCTGTGGCAGGGGGACTGGACTGGATGATCTTTCAAGGTCTATCTTGGAAAACGTGACCTGCGAGATCGCTCTCGTGCAGGACATGACTGTGCTCCCAGCTGGTGCAAAACAGCCGTTCCATTCCAAATCCCCCTCTCTTTTCCCTTTGGTTGACACTAGGCTGGCTGGCACTTGTTCTTACTGAAGGACCTTGCAGTCCTCTTCTGGACACAAGGTCTGATGTTGGGGCAGGGAGGGATGGGAATTCAGCGACTGTCAGGTCAGCCCCTGATGCGCCACCACTGCAGGATTGTTCTGTTCTGTTCTGTGATCATGTTCTAAGGGCTGAAAGTCTCCTCCTCGTTGTTTTTAATTGCAGATCCTATGGAAGAAGACATTCTGCAGGTCGTGAAGTACTGTACTGATCTCATAGAGGAGAAGGACCTGGAAAAGTTGGACCTGGTTGTTAAGTACATGAAAAGGTAGCGCCATTGCGAGCGTGTCCGTGTCATTTAGACCGTGTTCGCTAGGATTTGTGCAGCACATCCTTCAGTGCAAAGCCACGTTCTGCTGCTGAGTTTGCATACTTGGAGCTTGAATTTCATGTAAAAACTGGGACAATGTGGGAGGAGAGAAGTTGGGCTGTTGAAACAGGTAATTTGTGAAAAATTGAGAGTAGTGTTTAGTAGTACTTGCTACAAAGTTCTGTTTCTAGACAGAGGATAGTTCCCTCAGCAGACTCTCTTTCCTTCAGCATGTTCTCATTCATTTTTGTGTCACCCTGGCTCTTTGTTCCATATGGTTTCATTCTCCTGCTGTGTCCAGGTCCTGTCTCACCTCCAACCTATTCAGTCCGTGTTCGTTAGTTAGTCATTGCGCTCGTGACGCTCGTCTGTAAGTCAGGAGGCCCAGGGTCCAGCTGTGACCTGCTTACTAACCCAGGCTGAATTCAGAGCAGCTTCATCCTCCTTGAGCATTTCCTCACAGTGTAGCAAGCAGCAGCTCAGGGAATGACAGAGGTACCTCTCGGCTCTCTGTGGGCCTCCACAACACAGTTCCCGTGTTAGCAGTGAGCGCGGCGCTTCTCAGAGCTGTTGCTTCAATGTCTTAGTCACCCTTGATGTTTGTTGGGGAAAATAAGGAGCGTGTGTGTGTCCTGGCTTGAGGAAGGACGTATCGGCCAAGAAGGCAAACAGCATCCTGGGGTGGATCAGAAGGGATGGGGTTGGTTAGCAGATGGAGAGAGGTTCTCCTGCCGCTCTGCTCTGCCCTGATGAGACCACATCTAGAACATTGTGTCTAGTTCTGGGCCCCTCAGTTCAAGAAGGACACAGAACTGCTGGAGGGAGTCCAGCGCAGAGCCACAGAGATGATGGAGTGGAACATCTCCCTCGTGAGGAGAGGCTGAGGGAGCTGGGTCTCTTTAGCTTGGAGGAGACTGAGGAGTGACCTGATTACTGTTTGTAAATATGTGAAGGGTGGGTATCAGGAGGATGGAGACAGACTCTGCTCAGTGGCATCTAATGACAGGAGAAGGGGCAGTGGGTACCAGCTGGAACAGAGGAGGTTCCACATAAATTTGAGGAGCTTCTTCCCAGCGAGGGTGACAGAGCACTGGAACAGGCTGCCCAGGGGGCTTGTGGAGTCTCCCTCTCTGGAGATGTTTCAAACCTGCCTGGACACGTTCCTGTGCAGCTGGACCTAGATGATCCTGCTGTGGCAGGGGGATTGGACTAGATGACCTTTCTAGGTCCCTTCCAATCCCTGATGTTCTGTGATCGGGATCCAGAGGGACTTGCTGGTGTGAACTTCACTATAAAGCCAGTAGTAGGGCACCACTTCAGTCACGGGCCTACAGCCACCGCTGAATGCTGCTGCCCTTGCCTGTCTGCTGACACTGCCCACAGCAGAAGTGGCAGCACCGAGTGCCCGAGGAATCTGTGGCACTAGGAAGGACTCGGTGTATTTGGCGAAACAAGACTTTCCCAAGTCCGCATCAGAATGCCATTGGGGGGGAACTGTGTGATCTTGTTTTCCAGTGTGAAGACCACAACTTACTGGCTCTGTGATGGTAATTGTCTCCCTCCTCTTCCTTTTCCCCCTCAGGTTAATGCAGTCATCTGTGGAATCGGTTTGGAACATGGCATTTGACTTCATTCTTGACAATGTTCAGGTAGTTTTACAACAAACCTACGGAAGCACATTGAAAGTTATCTGAACTTGTAGGAAGGAGCTTGGTGAGAGCCTGGAGCTCTCTGCTAGCTGTGCCATAAGTGCTTGTGAGGTATTTGCAAAGTGCATGATAGTAATGCCCTGAGTTTTTATAATTTCCAATTTCTTTTTAAACAACAAAGTGTTTTGTACATTTCTTTTCAGAAAGTGCCAAATTTGTCAGTATTGCATGTAAATAATTGTGTTAAAATTCTTTTATTGTAGTATAGAATCTATTTACAAAATGTTTGTTTATAAATTTTATGGATTTTTACAGTGAAGTGTTTACAGTTGTTTAATAAAGAACTGTATGTATAGTTTTGTACGGATTCCATTCTGTGAGGCCTCAGTTTGAATCCAGCTAACCCCGTTTCTATTGAAGCTGCAGCTCCGACGCATCGACACAGCGGTGCTGCCTCAGCCGCCGCCGGACACCTCTGTACGTGCTCCCAGCTGCTTTTCCTTTCTTCTCCACTGACCTCCTCACAGATGTTAAACACAAGGAAGGCTATCAGCTCGTGTTCAGCTTCGTCCTTCATAGACAGAAGCCAGCGTGGCCCAGCTGCTCGCCAGGCGCACGCAGCGTTAGTGGGAGTGTTCTGTGTGTTCACAGGTGCGGTGTCACGTCTGGAGATGGAAGCTTGTGGAGGGGAACCAGTGGAGATGTTTAAGAGCAGCACTGCAGAGGAGGTAGCAAACACAGAGTCCTGTTTAAGCCTCTCTCTGCATTGGGGCAACTTAGAGTAGAGCCACACTCCACTCCTGAAATCCTCGTTGAGTTCTCCCCAGCCTGGCAGCATTCTGCAGCAAGGTGACGGGTGAAGGAAGAGTGAGGTGTTGCTTCCCTCAGATCAGCTGGTCATAACTGTCTTGTGTAGCATCACCCTCACAGACCAGCTGATGCAGTACAGACAAGAGAGAGGGGTAGATGCCAAACTGCCTGGGCAGGCCCTGGGCATCATGATCTCTGCTGATGGCCACTCCTGCATGGCTCCTGCCCACCACAGTCACCACTAGGTCCAGTCAAGTTCAACATCTGCATTAAGGCAAGGGGGGGGGGGGGGGGTGTTCTGCCCCAAAGTTTGTCGGTGACAGAAGGTTGGCTGATGTGGCGGAGGGCTGTGCTGCATCTAGAGACCAGCGGGCTGGAGAAATGTGCTGGTTGGAACCTCGTGAAGTAAGTACAACCAGGAGACATGCAGTGCTCTGCACGCAAGGAGGAACCACAACGCAGGACTTCAGGTAAGGCCCTGTGGGCTGCTGGAGCTCTCCCAGCAGCCTTATAGCAGAAGCACCCACAGGCAGCACAAGAAACAACATCCACGAGCAGGTCTCTAGAGGAGATTGTTCCTGAGACCCACCTGGAGAGCTGGGCTCCTCAGTGCAAGAGGGGACATGGACACACAGAGCAACTCCTGCGCATTAACAGTGGAGCCTCTCATAAGAGGACACAGAGACGTGGGACCGCTCAGCCTGGAGAAGGGTGGGGGGAATCGTGCACTTTATTCCACAGTTACCTCCTTCCTCAGAGCCTTTAGGTGCACAACAGCAACCTGCAAGAACTGTGTGGATCCTTCTCACGCAGCTCTCACCCAGGAAAACACCCTTCTGGGTTAGAGGGAACGGTGAAGAATGCATCAGACCACACTGTTGGACATCTGGGTTCTTCAGAACGTCTTTTATTAGTGTCATTGTCAGGATTGCATAGTTTGCAAAACAAATCGTAACAAGTAAATGCAGTCCCCTCACTGTGGTCACTCTATTCGAAACCAGCAACGCAACCAGGGATGTGAATTTGCACCAAGCAGCAACCAGAGTGAAAAGGTCCTTTCCAATGGCAGCGAGTTTTAAGTCTTAACAACCCAAAACAATCCCCGCAAGTTCGGTTCCGTTGCCAGAGGAGGGGAGTTCTCAAACGCTCCCTGGAGCGGCGTTTGCACGATCCCAATTACAACATTCAGATTTTTTCCAACAAAAATCAATCTAAGTGACAAGAAATGTGATCAAAATGGTTATTGCAAAATTCTTTTAAATGCTAAAAACCTCAGCTACGTGAAGGGTCACAATCTGTTTTGTTCGAGCTTGTGCTTTTGAAGAGCATTTGTTCAGCTCCTTAGTTACTAGGAGTCTCCCTGACGAGGGGGACGCAGGTCAAGCTGCCATCCTAAGCAAGGAACCGCAGGGGAGGGAAGGGCAGGAAAATGCTGGGAGCACAGACTGACTCCTGGTCATCCCAGTCATCAGCCAAAGGCCGCCTGAGCTGGTTCAGTCCCGTGGCATCAGATGATGCGACAGCTCTGACACAGCATCCACAGTCACTGCACTTGCAGGTGCCCACCGCAGCTCTGAGCAGCGGCTGGAGAAGAGGTGCCACCTCCACACTCCTCCCAGCAGCACCTCTGGGAAATGTGACTTGCCGCACGCTCGGCCCGCAGCCCCGGTGCCTCGGGACACAGCCTGAGAGACACAAACCACCGCGAACAGCTCTGCGAGGGCAAGTGACACCGAGGGAAGCCTCTGCCGGCCGGTGCCACGTCTGCCGCAGCCCGCGGTGCGGGACTCGATTGAAGCAAACTGTGAAACAAACGGGCTGCTGTGTCCATCTCCTTTATTTGTGGCTCTGCGTTAAATGGTTACAGGCTGACTTCCATGAACTGTACAAGCAGCAAAAGGTGGCCAACTATGCTTTACATCGGTTCACACAAAGCAGATACAGAAAATGCCCAGCTGCCTAATTCTCTAGTTAAAAAAAGGTCTATAGGCACAAAGCAGAAGAATGCTGGAAAAGAACCAGGGGCAGAGGTACGCATAAATAAACAAGGACTTCTTACATCAAAAATGTCCCAAGAATCACAAAGTCTGCAGAAGCTCGGTTAATCAAATACTGCAGTACTGATGTCATCAGTATAAAAGTGAAAGAGCTCTAGTTCTGTAATAAAAATTCATTTTATTTGATTTTGGAGAGAGGGAGGGAAAACCAGTGGAAGGGGAGCTGTGTAAGAGAAGGGCGGGCAAACTTTAAAACAGCAGCCAGTATCAGGAAGGGCAGTAGGAGGAGAGGTGAACAGGCACATTGGAACCATGGGAACATGTAAATTGACCACTGTCAAACCAGTGTAAATTTCTTGGTTTCTCATGGAAAACATTTTATCCACATATTTTCCTCCCAAACATATATCCAACACTGTCTTCAACGTATGACTTTGTTGGTACCTTTTCCAACAGGAATAGCGCGTTCATTCCTGCCTCCCCGTTGCCGTAAGGGTTGTCTAGATGATTTCAAACACTTTCTTCAGCTCTACTATAAGCTGCCAGTCAGACTTCTGCATCTCGTCTCTGAACCAGTCTTTCAGAGCATCGATGGACTGACGGCTGATCTGTAACACAAGACAAACCCATGAGAAACACACGGGCAGCTTTCAGCACATCAGCAGCAGCTGGCCTGAAGAAAGCGCCGAGAAAGCTCCTTCCAGCCCCAGCTCTGCTACTGATCTGCAGTGTGACCCATCCACTCGTTGCCCATCTTTTCTCCTCACACCCCTTCTGAGTCTGCAGAAGCGCAGGCTGTCCTGTTCCTGGTGTGGTAAAGCAAGGACCTGTGATGGGAGAGGAACTCCCACTTCAGCCAGAGCCAACAGCACCCCCTCCCTGTCCCATCACCGATCCTGCATCACCCTGAGGCAGCTCACCCTCTAGTTTTGGGCACGTGTCCCCTGCCCACATGGGCCAAGGGGAGTCTTGCCACAGGGTAACTGAAGCAGATGGGATAACGGAGAACTTCTGACCGCAAAGAAACTGAGCCAAGACATGGTTTCCCCAGCTAAACCCAGTGTTCCAGAACCCGTGCAGCCAGTGTTGCTGCTGATGGCACAATTTCAAAACTGGGCAAACAAAACCAGACAGAGATGCTGCCGGGGACTGCCAGCAGCTCTGAGCACCAGCTACACGCAGCAGTGTGCAAACATCTAATGTTTTACCCTCTCGGGTGCCACAAGCCAGAGCTACTTTTAGCTGCAGTACCTCACTCCCTCGATCCTTGAGGACCACTGCCACAGAACAAGACTACGGAGACACAAAGCTCAACAAGGCCACACTCAAACCGCTTCAGGCACCTGACAGGCTCTGATGGGAGGTGGCCAGTGTGTGTTTTTCAGGCTCCATGCGATGCTTCTGCTTCCCACAAGCTATCATGATACCAAAAGCTCTCCAAAGACACAGACTGCTTTTTACCTTGCTGACGAGGATGTCTGTTGCTTCAAAATGCCGTCCGTACATCTTGGGTGACTCGCCGGGAATGGGCTCTATTTTCACACACACTTCTTGGCCCTTTTTTGCCACCTCCACTGGCTTATGGTTGATTTCAATACTTGTAACTATTCCAATTTCAACAAACTGCAAAACAACGAAGAAGCTGTAAGACATCCACAGAAGCCTCTGTGCCCACACACACTCTTCCCTAAATCCCTGTTTATTTGCACAACTTGCCTGTAAGAAGCGCTGGGCCGTGGTACTGCGCTGTAAGCACGCTGGACTGACAAGGGCAGCAACGTCAAACCAGCCACAGTTCACATGGGACAGCAATTTGTTGCCCCTTAGAATGGCAGTAGTTCACTCCCCCCCCCTTACAAGTTACCAGGAATGACAGTTTTGCTCGTTAATTTTTATCACAATGCAAACATTGCAGCAGAGCAGGAAGGGAGGCGACAGGCAGATGCCCTGTAGCAGGGTTCTGTGACACTCGGGAGGCTGTACCCTGCCACAGGGCTCTCAGCTCTGTTCCAGCAGAGGACAGGGGGAGATGGTTGATTACCAGGAAGGAGACTTCATTTGAAAGCCTGAGTCTCATCTCCCCCAACAAAGCCCTGCAGGCCAGGAGAAAGCAGGGGAGTGTTTCTTGGTGCATCACCCTGGGAACGACCAGGGAAGGCCACGCACGTCCTGCCAAGGGGCGCTTACTTACGTTCTTACTAGGTACACACATGGGAGTGCCCTGCTTCACCTGGCCAGCCTCCACTACGACACCCATCACGATTGGGTCACGGGAGTTGAAAATGAACTGAGGGAGTATTTTCATCTTGCAGGGAAACACTGCTATATGCCTGGAGAACAGCAAAGAGAAGGCATTAGATACCAGAACAGGGTGCAGTGTCAACAGTTCTGACTTCTCCTCACGTGTCAGCTGGACACAAAGCCAGCAGGAAAACACACGACTCTGGTCTTGCTAATTCTAGTCAATACTTGACCTTCAAGAAATACAGGGAACAGCAATCAAACATGGCTAGCATGGATTTTATTCTGACTGGCTTGAGCAGCCAACCAAGACCAACGGAACAGTAATTTTAAGTACAATCAGTCTCAGAAGAGCACAGGAGTGGGAATATTGTTGCCTTGACCCATCGCAGGAACTCAAAAGAGAGGAAAATCAAACTTGTTCGTGAAGCGAGCAAAGGGGTTCAAATGCTGAGGTGCACAAACTCAAACTGGGGCCACCATGAAAGGAAGTTCACTCAGTTTGCCTGTCCTTTACTGAGGACTGACCAACACCACAGACTACAAAAATCTAACCTTGGGTCCCTACAAATTCTTAAACAACTGCACGTTCACGGTGCTGTAGTCAGAACTGAGCCCCGTGCACTGGAACTGCATAAACACGATTAGCTTTGTTCACTGAACTCTGTACGGCCAACCCATCTGTCACAAACTGGGAGCAGAAGCCAAGTACACAAAGCAAATGTTACTAAGAACACTCCTCACTGCACAGCACTTGTAGCTAAAGCTTGTAACTGCTTCACAACTCCAGCCCTACTAAGCCTAATCGCAGGTGTAAACAGTCATATTGCAGTTCCTGTCCTTCCCTCCTTCCCATCAGGGCTACAGGCCATTTAAACAAACAGCATTTAGAGAGTTAAATGCTGTTTCATTTATAATCAAACAAGACGGGCTTTTCTTCGGGAAGCATCGAGAACAGGATCGATCTTACTCACTTGAATTCCTCCTGTTTCTGTTTTTTGTAGTCTTGTCTGTATTTCGTGAAGGCATCAAATAAGTGATAAATGATTTCAGCACTGAAAACGCGAACTCCTAAACTATCAGCCATCTCCTGCGCGTCACGCTCGATCCTCACATCGAACGCCAGAATGACTGCGTACCTGCAGGGCAAACAGGTCGAGCATTAGACAGACCAGAGCCCCGGTGCTGCAACACCACCACACATCCGGCAGCGCAGTCAGGTTACTCACTGTGGGTCGTGCTCCAGCATCACCGATGCCTTCATAACGTCCTTTTTATGGACAGGACCTATATTAATTCCAGAATACTGTTGAAAGGGAAAGACGCGTAAGCCAGTTACTGATCTGTCAGAGTCAAAAGGAAGGAGCTGCCAACAGAAATGCAGAAACACCACTAGGCAGGGCACAGAAATACTTACTGGCACTTCTGATGTTTTAAGAAATTCAAGTAATGCTTCTAGAGAGCCTAAAGTAGACGCCTGCACATAAACACCTTTCTCTTCTAATTTGATCGCGTTCAGTGTTTGCTTCAGTTCGTGTATGAGTTCATCCTGGAGGGAAAAACAGCAGAAAGGGGAGGAAAAAGCAGGGTTTAGTTCTACTGCTATTTATGCCTCAGGGTACGAAGTCTTCCTGTTGGCGAGCTACCTCCTGAAGGTTTGCAACAGCCACACTTAGAGAGCTGCAGCACAGGTCCCGCTCACACGGCGCTGCCTGTTTCCGGCATTAGAAAAGCCTGAACTGAAACGGGCTTGAGGATTTTGCCAGAGGGACCACAAACCCTGCAGTGCGTGGGACTGAGGCTCAACACTACAGGCAGGAGCTGGAACGGGCCCCGAATGCTCTTTGGCCCTTACAGAGGATGCCAGAACCACAAGGCCATCTGTCTGCTTGCAGAGGTGTTACAGTAACAGCTTTTAAGATCCTTTAAAACACACAAAGTCTTGTCCCTCTGAAAGGTGAACGGTCACCACACCGTTTACTTTAAGGCCTCACGTATCTCAGTAGTACCTGAATGTAGGGGACTGGAAAGATTAACCTCTCTCTAGGGGCAAGGCTAAAGTAGAAGTTTCTTTGCTGCCTTTGAAGATCAGGAGCATCTCATCTTGATTTTGGTCTAAGGCAGCTGAATGCTCTCCTCTGCCATTTTAAAGGAGTTCACTGCAGAAGCCTTAAAATCAGCTTTGCAATTCCAGTAATTTGAAGAGCTCCAGCAGCTGGTATCTTCCTAATATAATTCAACGGAAATTTTTGGATGAATTACTACACGTGCCAAGTCAGTAATTAACACAGAGTCAAACGATGCTTTGATAATGTGTTTTCATACCTTATTCTACCTGCTGAGACACCCCAGCTATGAGGAAAGCTAAGGGTCAAAATACTAACCACAACAGCAAACGCGCGTTCACGCTGACACGGTAACACGACTGTCACAGTTTTCAGAATGCATCCCAGAAAAGTTCCTGGTGCACTGAGGTCTCAGCATCAGAGTGAGCTGCATCACCAGAGATACCTT
Organism: Rhinopomastus cyanomelas; assembly: GCA_013400115.1. Lineage (NCBI taxonomy): Eukaryota > Metazoa > Chordata > Aves > Bucerotiformes > Rhinopomastidae > Rhinopomastus > Rhinopomastus cyanomelas. The sequence continues at coordinate 1,373,034 of VXBP01010266.1, forward strand.
GGGGTTAGATGTTGCTTGTCTACATCAGTCATCTCACCTTGAGGACCGGGACTTCATCCTCCTTGTAAGCTACAAGTAAGGGCAAACCAGCCAATGTTTTTTCCAAATCCTTCCCAAGGATCTTCACACCTTGAGCAGCAACAACCTCTTTGTGCTTTTCATACTGGTTCTGAAATGGAGAATCATACACATTAGCAAAGGTTTCACAGAATCACAGAACGTTAGGGATTGGAAGGGACCTTGAAAGATCATCTAGTCCAATCTCCCTGCCACAGCAGGATCACCTAGATCCAGTTGCACAGGAACATACCCAGGTGGGTTTGAAAGATCTCCAGAGAAGGAGACTCCACAACCACCCCGGGCAGCCCTGCTCTGGCACCCTCACTGGGAAGAAGTTCCTTCTCATATAGATGTGGAACCTCCTGTGTTCCAGCTGACACCCACTGCCCCTCGTCCTATCACTAGATGACACTGAGAAGAGCCTGGCTCCATCCTCCTGATATTCACCCCTCACATATTTATGAGGTCACCCCTCAGCCTACTTTTCTCCAAGCTAAAGAGACCCAGCTCCCTCAGCCTCTCCTCATCAGGGAGGTGCTCTACTCCATCACCTTTGTAGCTCTGTGCTGGACTCCCTCCAGTAGTTCTGCATCCTTCTTGAACTGAGGGCCCCAGAACTGGACACAATACTCCAGATGCAGTCTCACCAGGGCAGAGTGGAGGGGGAGAAGAACCTCCCTCCATCTGCTAACCACCCCCCTTCTGATCCACCCCAGGATGCTGTTGGCCTTCTTGGCCCGCAGGGCCACAGCTCTCCCATGGAGCTAAGCACACCTCAGTTGTTGCAGCCTTGACTTAGGACTCCATAGTTTTCAGCCTCTAAACCAAAACAAGCCCTGCCTCTTGCACTCACCAAGATTCTCTCTATGGTTTTCTCTGCCTTAAGCAAAACCTGTGCAGACACTTTTCCCTTCCCCTTTGAACAGGGAAAAATCACATTAACACTGATGCACGTACTCACGTATTTCTAGCTTTTCATTTCTGCCTCTCTTTTCATGGAAAGGAACACAGGCAGGATTTCAGACTGGAATGTCTCTCCCCAGTCTATGAGGACCAAGACAACAAAGCCTCCAACAGCTCTTGAAAATGACAACAGGCTCTGCAGAGCTTCTCCTCGTCATTACATATTAGAGACCTGCTTTTTCTTCTCTCCAGTCTAAAAGTACCTGATGTATTGTTACTAGGAAGCACACGTGTGCTAATTGTACCCACGTGGGCTCAGCAGCCTCTGCACTAGTGCACTCCAATCTCCATTTAAGGAGGATATCTCTCCCTCAATGACACGTTAACCCTCTCCAAGAGACAACTCCCTCATCCCTTTGTCTGATGCTGTTACAGACACAGCAGGGATGTACAAGGACGCTCACCAAAACGCTGCACGTGCGCTGCCTTCCTCCCACTCAAGCCGCCCTTAGATACTCCAGGTATAACTGCACTCCACTGCATTCCTGTTTTTTACTATAACTTTTTTGCCCTGGCTCTAAACCCTCTCCAAACATCAGTACCCTAACAAGTCTCCATACCTTAACTCGTAGCTCCTTCATAGGAGGAGGTAGCAGAAGACCTCTGATCTGCGTTACTATAGGACCTTCCACCCCAGGAACAATGATGGTGTCTCCTTCTTTGAGGCGTCCGTTAATCAGAATAACATCTATGGTGGTGCCCATGCCTGGCAGTGCTTTGACCTGAGTGAAAGGGGGGGCAAAAGTTACTCCCTCTTTGAAGCACTTCAAACCTTTTTCTTCCGGGAAGGGGACGCTGAAGGGAGAAGTTTCAACGTGAATTTCAAAGAGCTGCTGGATTACCTCCATGACTTGAGCTCTCAGCTCCTCACACTCAGCCAGTCTCTTGGTCAGCATAGTTTGTGTTAGCTCAACGAGAAGAGCTATCAGGCTTCCCATGCCATCCCCTGTGTGAGCAGAGGTAGGTACAAGAGAAACAAAAGTGCGGGGATCCTTATTCTCATAAAACAAGGCAGCGTTCAAACCCTGGAATCAGGATTAACAGTTACACAGGGAAGAACATACGTCCACATACATCAGCGTTAACAGTCACATTCAACCCCAGCCACCTGAATTGGCACTTTTTAAATCCAAATTCAAAACCAACCCAAACATAGTTGCTGACAGTTTGCTGCATGAGGCCTCAACTCCCTCTTGGAATGGGTAGGGGCTAAGTCTACAAAGCTCATTACCACATCTAACGGCTAGACGCTGCTAGTTGTGTGTCACCAACACAAGTTCCCAGAACTGTTGTGATTCATGCCCTGCCAGCCTCCGAGGGAACAAGAGACAGATGGGATCCTCTCAGGCAATTCCCAAAGAGAACAAACAGGGACAGAACACTTAATCTGCTATTCATGACTCCACGGACCATGCACAGCAATCAGCTGCTACTCTCCCCCAAACTAGCACTCTAAGGATGAAGCAGCTAGATTGACACCAGCTGATTTTATTGTTGTTAAGAAAAGTGAGCACCAATGCCTCAGGAGAGGTGCTGCTCCAAATTGTTTTGTGGAAAGAAAAGCCTCTGCAAACGAAAACCACAAGGCCAAAACACCCCCACACCCACAAACTACCCACTACCTTCACTATTATTCCTTTTTAACCAAAGAAACTCTCACATTCCAGCCTACCTGTTTTGCAAATTCCACTATGATAGCTTTTGCACGTTCTTCAAATTCATCTTTTGTGTTCTTCTTCTGCTTCTTTAAGGTGACAGCTACATCTGTATCTGGACTTTTTTTCCAGTCATACAACCTATCAATCTTGAAAACACAGTAACAGGACGTCATCTTGTGCAGCTTAAAGTAACGTGCTTGTGCCACATCATCTGTGAGAAATACTTCATCAGCCAGTCTTCTGCTCCAGTAATCAAATTACACCTCTTCTTTTATTTTAGCTACTACATTGTTCATGTATTTTGTGTCAGAGAGTAACTCATTATAGCAAGGCTACTTCAGGTCTTAATTCAAGCTGTAACAATCTAGATTCAGACTGGGCAAGTGTACATATTGATACCCAGTTGAAGGTTAGAACACCCAGAAGACAACGGCCCACCTACGCACCAGAACAACCCACCCATGAAGTGGGTTTGTCTGGGTATTGCTGTTTGTGGGGCTTTTCTGCCAAGTATCTGTACTAGTCAGTTTTACAAAGGACTTCTAAAACTTCCTGGTGAATTTGGACCCTCTCCCATGTTGCTACAGAGAAGGGATCACAGAGGTTTGCTCAAAAGACAACTGCGTATCTCAGGACTAGTTCCCCAAGTACATTTTCAAGGCGAAATGGACTTAGTCCAAGAAGCTACTACATTTTTGTGCAAATCACACCTGCATCTTTGGAGAAAAAGGATTATAAGCCAACAAATGGCCTCTAAAGCAAGAGATGTTGGCTCTTTAACCCCAGGCTCACGGCAGGCCTGAACACCTTGCCTTGCAACAGGCTGGCTTTCCGCAACGAGATAACGACCTCCGCGGTTCCAGCAACTTTCAGTCTTAATGCTCATTTTTTCAGGTACTCTGCAGTTGCTGCACCACACGGGAATGCCCTCCTGGAAGTCCTCTGTCAGCATGTCAGAGAGCATCTAAAGTCACTGGACACAAGTCATTTCCTTGTTTTAACTCCTAAGTCATCACAAACAGCCAGCGGAACTACTCATGCACAGGATTTCTAGAAGCAAGGCTAAAAATACCTGGATTTATCATCTAATATTGCATGCCAGTGATCAACACAACTGCTCCAGGAGCTAACAAGTACCAGTAGCTAAAGAGTTGTCAACGTGAAGCTTGTCTTCACTTTATCAGAAAACAAACACAAATCCAGGACACAAAAACCCCAGACACACACCACTAAAGTACAGCTACCAGCACTGCCAACTGTACACTCAGGTCATCTAGGGCAAAGCAACTTCTGAGTAAGGACTCTGAGAAGAGCTGATAGATTGTTCTGTAAAGCCAGTGGGATATCAAGAACATGAAAAACACCAGAGAGGGGGTGTAAGAACCACCCTCTTCAGGTGGCTGAACCCTGGCCTCAGTGTAAGCCAGTGCCAGAGCCACCCACCAGCTTCAGACTTCACACAATTCCAGGCCATGAAAGAAAACTGAAAATCATCAGATGCCAAATACACTATTGGAGTAGGAAACCATTCTATTAGAATGAAAAAGATAGATAAGATGTCTTACCTTGTTGAGAGCTACTATAAAGGGGCATTTCTTTGATTTCAAGAGATTTATTGATTCAATTGTCTGCGGCTCCAAACCATGCATGATGTCAACTACCAGTATAGCAATATCACAAAGTGAACTTCCTCTATTCCTCAGATTGCTGTGACATTCAAAGAGAAAAAGATGTAGGGAAAAAAAAGTCAGTTACACAGCTACAGAACTTGTATGGAAGAACCAAACTGACTCTGACCAACAAAAAATTAAAGCTAGAGTTATTTTCCCTTAAAAATCTAAACTACTAAAAAACAGTCAAACTACACTGTGTGAATTACACTTAACAGAACGTGTTAGAGTGTGTTCATGCAAAAATAAAACCACTACTCTCCCAAGGGTTTTTTTTCCCTATTATTATGTGTTCTTACACATCAAGATACATTCTGGATTTCTTCTGCGTGAGAACCGAGATGGTTACAGTGAAACACGGGAGCGCAAGATCTGAACGAGACAGTTGATTAGACAACACTACACAAACACTTAGATTAGGACGTATCTTTGGTCTCAAACAAAACCTGGCTAGAAGATCAAGAGCTGTAAGTGGTACAGTGCCAAGGAATGGATCAGAACACTACCTAGAAGGTAGGGGGGGACTGTGCTACGTGATCTCAGTGGTCACTTCCTAGCACTCTGTGAAGGGCCCTGAGGGCTGGCATGTCAATGCTTACAGAGGTTCACCTTTCAGAACGTCAAACCAAAGTCGTAATCTTCCTGTACGGAGACTTCACCCGAGTACTGCTTCACTGAGTACAGCTACATGCTTTAATCTTAGAAGTTGATTCAGTGGCCTGTGTGTGTGCCACTGCTAGTGCCACTGTGCCTGCCAGAGAGCTGACAACTTCAGCTAAGGCTCAGCTGTCCTGTGCAACTGGTAACTTCCAGTCATATGAAGCCTGTTACCTTCACTAGGACACTACGAATCAGAAGCTAGGACAGATGTTTTAATGCTTCACAGCAGTGTATTTAAATTACCTGAAATCCTCACCTCTTGTCCAGCTGGCTTCCTGATTCCATCTTTCCTCTTACACTAACTATTGAGAAAAAAATTTACCCTTTCTCAGAGAGTCATGGCTCAACCCTCATGAAAATGGAAAATTAATCAGATGCAAAAGGCCGGCAATAATCAGATACAGAAAGCACCTGCAAGCTAAGCAAATCCATTCATTCCACTCCTCCAAGTGTCTGGGTTCTTAAAGCAAGAAGTCACATAAAGGATTAGGCAAAACCTAGCACTTTGTTAGACCTACGTCAGGAGAAGCACTTTAGTCATCGTGTCCGGAAAGCGTCACATGGTGGGAGCCTTACCTGAAAGACTCATGCCCCGGAGTGTCGATTATCAGCATGCCTGGAATTTTTATGTTCTCCCTGTCAAACTAACATTTCAAAGTATTAGCCACTTGGTAAAGAGAAAATAAAGCCTAAGAGCTGGCAGCACTGCAGCATTACTGACAGCCTCCAGTTCAAAGATCCAGACATGTATTTCCAGCAAGGCCAACATGCTTCACAAGCTGGATCAGTCAAAGCTCATTCCAACAGAAGGAGAAAAAAGAAATCCATTTTTAGAAATGACACAGCACATCCCCCTATGTATCAAGTGGCCTTAAGCTCAGACAACATCTGTCTGCACAAAAAACTAGCTCAAGTTGGTGACGTTTGTCATCCTTATCTCAAACATTTCCTCCTCTCCACTGACATAAGATTTTTAATTCATGGGGTAAAGCCTTGAAAGCAGCCATCACTTCCCAGTGTTCTTCAGCTGGCCAAACAAGCACTGCAGAAGTTACTGTTTCTGTAGCACAGTAAAATCTGTCACCTAGGAATTGGCCCTAAGTGCACCTGGCCACGTCAGAAACTCTCGCAAAGCCTTAACTACTTCACATTTCAGAGTTCTAAAAAAAACCAACACACACCAAACCCAAAGTCTTTGAAGTGCTGTAACTTACATTTTTCACCATCTTCGTTTGCTCATTAATAGCTTCGAGGGGAACGTTCGTCGCACCGATCTGCTGAGTGATACCACCAGCTTCGCTGTCCTGTACGTGAGTATGGCGCAGCTAAAGATGGAAAAAAGACCAGAAATCATCTCCCTGAGCACACTTTCCTTCTTCCTGCTTTCAACCAAGTAAGACACATGTGTAAACAAGATGCCCAGGCAGTGCTTTCATATGCCACATCTTACCTTATCTAAAATTTTAGTCTTGCCTGTGTCTACATGCCCCAGGACACAGATGACTGGTGCTCTGAGCTTTTCAGTGTTCACGTTTTTGCTGTTTTCAGCTCGTCGCTTCTAAGTAAGAGAGACAAAAATTGATTAAGTATAAAACCAAACCCACACAGAGCTCACCTCCTGACTTTACTGTGTCTTTACATAGCCCAGAGTTAACTGTGGGTCTCCAATTTTCAGGGGAATATAAGGTCTGTCATCCCTCTTGTGGCAAATTAAACATTTATTACTAGCAGTTGAGTGTGTTTGGTGTTGCTCATAGTCTAGTTACAACCCAAGTTGTTATACCACTAAGACATAGCTTTGTTGATGGCAGAATCTGGAAGAGTCTTGTGTAAGGAAGCCAAGGACATTAGCAGCCACAAATCACAGAATCGCTCTGGTTGGAAAAGACCCCTGGGATCATCAAGTCCAACCATCAACCCTAACTTACAAGTTCACCCCTAAACCAGATCCCTCAACACTGCATCCAAACGATCTTTAATGACAACTCAATCACCACCCTGAGCAGCTGATTCCAGTGCCTGACCAGCCTTTCCTTGAAAATATTTTTCCTGATATCTAGTCGAAAGCTCCCCTGTTGTAACTTAAACCCCTTCCCTCTTGTTCTATCACTGATTGCTTGTGAGAAGAGACCAACACCAACCTCTCCACAACGTCCCTTCAGGTAGTTGCAGAGAGTGACAAGATCCCAATGTGTTGAACAGTTTAGAAAAGAGTATTTTAAAGTACCAAGAATTGTGCAGAGGATAAAATCCTGCTTCTGCAGGGTGAGGAGATGGAAGGGAACAACACTGAAGTACATACTGTGATCAAGCTGTTTAAAAGCAAATGCTTCATTTTCAGGTAAAACTAGGTGTTTTTTCATACTTAACCCAGTTTCTGGAGGACCTGTCTAAACGCTAGTGATGACACAGCCATGATTTTTGACTAATGTGGTTCAAAGGCTTTTCAAGATTCCAGCAGTTCAAATAAAAGGTGGATCTTAGTACCTCGATTCTCCGTTTAGCTTTGTCATAAGCCCGCTCCTCTTTAGTGCGGTCATCGTCAGAGTCATACTCTGAATCAGAGCTAATTTCCTTGCTCAGCTTTTTTTCCATAGATTGTTTTCCAATAGCTTGAGAATCTGCCTCTCTCTCATCTGAGGTCTTTTCATCCTCATCTTCGCTCTCTTCACTGTCTTCAGATTCTTCACTCTCTTCTTCCTCCTCTTCTTCGTCTTCCTCCTCCTCCTCCTCCACTTCATTTTGCTCTTTGACTTCAATGTGCACAGGTTTGCTCTCTGTCAGAAAAACCGATAGCACAAAGTCTCTATTAAATTCACAGTTGTGGGGAAGAGAACAAAAACACACAAACCCCAACAGAGGAGTGAGGTCTGAGAGTGGGTTCCATTCAAGAAGTGCTAGCTAAGATAATTTTTCAGCTTTTACACTGAAAGACACATTTCACATTCACAGCTGCTGACTCATGCTTAGATCTGTGCAAGCAGAGTGATTTCGGGGTGGGAGAAGAAGCAGTGTTATCCGCACACTCGTGTTCGGTCGGCATCATCTGCAACCACCCAGATCGTGTGACATTCTTTAAAGGAATTCCTTAAAGGAATGAATGCACTAGCAGCTTTAAACAGAGAGCAAATATAGTCCACATTCAACAAAGCATGGACTCAGTGAATCCCTGATCAAAAAAAAAATATCACATTTAATCAGAAGTAATCAGAATAAACGGTCACTTCTATGCAGTTAAAATTGTCACCTTAACGTTTTCCTAGACTGTTCAAAGAAGGCTATTCTTCAATAAACAAATGAAATATCAAAAAGTAATTCTACTTCTTTGAAAGCTTGCGGTTTATCACACTTGCAGACCCAGAAGGGCTAATGAACACTTGCAAACCAAGTATTTTCTTCCTTACAGAGCTGGTAGGAAGCTCACTGCTCCTAGAGATTAGTTCTGCTTCCTTGCTATGCTGGAGTTCATCAGCTTAGTAATAATCTTCTGGATCTTCTTCTGGATCATGCTAGTAGATCCTTCAAATCCAAGCAGCAAGAAGCAAGAAATAACCAGCACCACGAGAACATACACTTGTGCTGAAATAAATCCATCCTGTTGTACACAGATGAAGTACTGCATTTGAAAGCACAGGTGCTGAAAGTCTAGAGCTGAGCAAGTCCAAACACGCTTGAAGACCACTCCTCATCTTAAGAAACAATGAAGACATGTTATGGAAGAGCTAAGAACAGATCAACTGCTGTTCAGGAAGACCCGCAGCAACACGGCTTTCTCCACCACTAGAAGAAAACGCCTGAGAAGATCTCTCTGCATTCTTGTGCGGCTCCCACTTCTCTATAAAACATTGTTGGCCAGAGAGACAACAGGGGCTCAGGCAATTATTCCTTTTCTTCCACACTTGCCTCTCAGAGAGGGATGACTGGCTATAATGCAACCTCCCTAACCTCACCATCTCAGTCTCCCAGACCTTTGGGAACTTGCTGCAAAGCTGCACTCCCAGGCATGGCCGGATTTGTGCAGCGATATTGTTATGGCTTTGGAATGGGTCCTAGAGAAATACAGTATCAGCTAAAAGGATTCCCTCCTCTCACAGAGGTGGTTTGAGCACCTATTAAGAGGAGGGGACTTCTGCTTTCATAAAAAAATTCCAATGGTTTTAGAAGATAACTGTACACGTTACCCTTTCAAAAGGTCATCCTGAGCAGTACTTGTGAAGGCTCTGAAAGCTCTGCCTTTAAGAAGAAGCTCTGAGGCTCTTATATTACTTGCACCACAATTTAACTAAGGGGCCAGGGGAGAACTTAAACAACACAATTGTTTTCTACAGAAACAAAAAAAACAGTTCAAAGAAACTTCTTATTCTAGAGAAGCATCCACTTGATATTTACATGCCCACCTTTTTCTCCATCTTCATCACTAACCATAGCTTCCCAGTCATCCAAACCATCTTCTGTTTCCTCTTCTTCCTCCTTTTCTTCTGGAGCTAGGAAAGCAACAAAGAAAGATCAACTAAGCAATCAAAGAAACGAAAGAAACAGCCTCATCAGCACAACACTTTCAGATGCTTCTTCATTTAAGTTGCTGCTACCATAACTCGGTACCAAGTTATCTCCATGTATGTTTAAGAACTAATCTTCTGTTCTCTCCACAAAATTTTCAAGTGCTAGTATCTCTGCCTAGCACAACAAGTATTTTCTTGAGGATGGAGCTAAACTATTCCTCTAGCTCCTGCCTGCATATCTAGCAAGTACTTGCATAATGCATGCCACGCACACTCCTGCTACAATCGGGTTCCGCGGAAAGAGCTGCCCAATTAAACGTCAGCCATGTGTAACAAAGCAACAGAAGCAAGAAAGCAAGTTGAGCTGAAGTATTAATTTTAATTAGTAGGAAATAACCTCTATGGAAAGTGCTATTTTAGGACTCCAGGTGCCTTAATGTATTTACACCACGTATTCCAGTAGCATTAAATACATTAATTCAGTCATACATGAGGAGACTGCAGCTCTTATGAACAGACAAATGGATAAAATCAAACTTTTAACTCTCTCCAACAGAGACATTTAACTACATAAATATGGCAGCACAGGGAGTGTTGTGAAATTTCATCTCTCCTAAATGAAGAGACTGCTAGAATAGCAACATTGATGTAATGTTCTGCCAGCAAGCCCTTCTTTTTTACGGCAATGGAACTGCTCCTTCACGACATAAGTCAAGTTGGAATTAGAGTATACATTCAGGTTTGGTTTTTTTTCTGAAACCTGAAAGTTCTGCCAGTATTTGTCTGACTTAAGACTCTGGGTGAAAACTGAAACAGTCTCCTTGCTGAGGAAGAAGTCCAGTACTAGGTGATTTTTGTCCAAATAGCTATTGAGTATGGGCAAACATAAGGACACCAATCACTGGGTAGGCTGACAGCCGGGTTCACAAGTTAACCAGTATCTACTGCATTCAGCACTTGTGAAAGGAAAACTCTTGGATTCAAGAGTACCATCTCTGAGAATATTGCAGCACTGATATGAGAAAGCAGCAGATTTCCTCCCTGCCCCCACCTAACTGCTGACAAAGCAATCCTTCAGAAACCAAATGACAAGTCAAGGATGCTAATAAGGCACTGAATGTGCTTATTTGAGATGGATGCCTAAGCCAACTGAACACCAGAGGTCACTCAGAGTATAGGGCCTTTACACTATCATTTTGAACCTTCATGTCCTTCTGGTTTGTTTTGTTTTTCTCCCACAAAATTCCATCAGTTCCTTCCCCAAGAAGATAAAAACAACAACCACCCTCAAGAAACAGTGGCCACACAGACCCCATCCAACATGTTATACCTACCATGCAGTACTGGCACAGTCACTGTGTGTTCTAAGTTTACTAGCATTGCTACTAACCTGGCTCTACTGGAATAGCAGCTTCCTCTTTTACTGGTGCTTCCAGTTCTACAGCATCTTCAGCTGGGGAAGTTACCTCCACACTTTCTGAAACTGCAAGAAAGCAAGACTGTATTTTTAAGATGTGCTGGTACAAGTAAATTGAACCTGGATTTATGCGGTACCAAGCTAACTGAACTCCTACTTACTGAGCTAAAGCAAAGCTTCAGCCTGTGGCTAATTCAAAGAAAACCTGGCTTTAAGCAAAGGATTATGACTGCAGTTGAACATTAAAAGAAGCCACTCATTTTCTTTAAAAGAGAAAATAAAGTAATACAAATGGATTACTCATTGTTGTTCTGCTTTACCCTACTGAAATAAATTTTTAAAAAACCCCACTGACACAATTCAGATGAGTGCTGGTCTCAAGGATCTCAGAACTCATGTCGAATGTGAAAAAAAGCAAACAACCAACCAATAGTTAAATGATGCAACAAAACAAAAGACAAAACAAGGTTTGGGGGGTTTTTTAAACTAATGAATAGTCCTAAGAATAACCACAGAATTCCCCACAGGAAATCACAGATAAAAACTTCTCATATATCCAATCCACATCTAACCAGTCCAATAAATCCTAAGTTTTCAAAACTGTGAGTTCTCTGAACTACATACACCCTGGAAACTGAAAATTGGCTGTACTACACACAATAAAACAAAGCAGTGAGCAAATCATCTGCAACTTAGAAGTACTAAACTAGGACGAATCCTGGGACATAAGCTTAGACTTCCTTACAAGTCATTATTACTTCCAGTACACTGTATTTAACCTACATGCGCACACAAAAGCGCTCAACCTCAAGTTCATAGAAGGCCTTCACATTCTGAACATATAAAGGGACGTGTAACATTTAGAAAATCTAAAGAAAATGTCCAGATTAGGAAAAAGTAAGAGTCAAGTTCACTGTAAAACAGAAGATTAAGTGAACATCCTTCAAAGCAACTTTCAGATTCTAATGCATGAGGAGGGGAGGGAGCAGCGACGTCAAAAGAACTTCAGAGGCACCATGAAGTGCAATTATTTCAGGATTAGCTGATTTATCCCACAGACACTTCCTGAAACATGACCAATCTGCTAAGCATCCCCATATGCAAGCCACACACACCTTCTTTATTTTCTGGCTGCTGCTGCTTTTTTTTCTTTTTGTCTTCATAAATTGGCCTCTTCTTTGGCACAGAGTCTTTGGATGGCACTTCAACACCTGAAAAAGGAAGTGTCAGAAAGGAGATCCAGGTGATTAATTACTGAACATAAGCTTTGGTTTACATAAAAACTATTTTCCAGAATTGCAAGGTGGAGGAAGGAAGCTGGATAAAAAAAAGCTGGATATTTACAGTCTAAGATAGACACAGACATTTAAACCTACTTATAAAAAACGGGTGGGGAGGGGCACACACTGACCTCTTCGACCCCAGAGCAGCTTTACATGGAATTACTTGGCATTTGCCCTCTTAGCTCCAGACAGAAAACAAACACAGACCATTAAAGGGTATCACCATTTTAAACTTTACTGCTTACCCTGAGCTTGGAGTAATTTAAGAGTAGCCTCTGCTCTGGCTCTGGCTTCTCGTTGCGTTTTTGTTAGAAGTTTTCCCTCCTTCTTCAAACGCTCCTTCCTCTCTTTTTCTTTCTGTTTCTTTCTTTCTTTCCTCTCTTGTTCTAATCGTTCCTAGAAACCAGTTAAGCACACAGAAATTTTAAATCCTGCTTCACACTAAATCTGGGCACACGTACATCCTATTAATGAGAAACATACCAGGATTAATCTACCAACTGCACCAGCAAGCATACAGGTTAAGACCACATGCTCCCTTACTATATTCTCAGAGTAAGTCACACGGTACCTCCTCTTTGCGCTTTGCTTCCAGTTCCTCGAGCCGCCTTATGCGTTCTTCCTCTTCTCTTTTTGCCCTTTCCTCCTCTTCTTTCATTTTAGCCAAAGCTTCTTGCATAGCTTTAACTGTGGCTTTACTGGGACCCTTCTTTTTCTCTTTCTCCTTTTCTTCTTTCTCACCTTTCTTTTTTTTCTTGTCTTTTTTCTTTTTGTCCCCCTCATTGTCATCAGCTACGGAAAGACGAGGCACACGTTCAAATATCTCAGAAAATTTAATGATACTCTACACACAGTTAATGTTTTGGATATGATAAATAACAATAGATGGGGAACACTGGCTGGCTACTATATAAGCACTTGATAACGCAAAGAAGTCAAAGCTGTCTCTAAATTGCAAGGTCAGGGCCTGAAGTCTTACAGTTACCATACAACCAGGAAGTGAAAAAGTAAGTCTGCAGTGCAGAACTGTATGTGCCCATGAGAATTCACCACCTGGCTTTGTGTTCCCATCTACCTGAACAAACTACAACCAGGAAAAACCACCACATGAGCAAACACAAAAGGTAGACAAGGCTACTAATTCCTCATTCAGAATAAAGCAACAGAAGATCTTCTCTGTCTGACAACTTTCTGCCTTTCTTATGAAAGCTAAGAGCTTAAATCACAGTTTCAGAAACCATGTTACAAACCCTCTGCTCCTGCAGGAGTATCTCCTTTTTCCCCAGGGCCAGGCGTTGCTGTGACTTCAGCTGAGGCCTTCTCTTCAGCTTTTTTTTGAGCTTCCTTTGGCTTCACTGGTTCTTTACCACCTTCTAATTCTTCCTTCTCTTTCTGCTTTCTCAGTTTGGCTTTTTCCTCCTCTCGTTTTTTCCTTTCACGTTCCTTTTTCTCCGCCTTCTTCTGAGCCACTGTTTTTACTTTGAAGGAAGGTTCCTCTTCATCATCCCCACTTTCAACAGCAGGAGTGGACTTTGGCTTCTGGATTTTCTTTTGTCCTTTTCTAGATTGGGAGACGCCATCCGATTCATCACCGCTCTCGCCTGTAGACACTGCCCCCCCACGTTCTTTGCTTCTCTTTGTATTAGTTTCATCATCTTCCGACAACTCCTGCTTTCTATTTGACTTCTGCATCTTCCCTTTGCTTTTCTTAAGGTGTGTCTCATGATCATCATCATCACTGCCAGAAAGCACATCCTGTTTTGCTTTCTGAGGTTTTTTAGATTTTTTATCTTCCCCTTCCTCACTGTCATAGTCATTTTCCAGATTGGCTTGTTTATTCTTTCCTTTCCTCTTTTTATCTTGTTTTGATAAGCTTTCTTCGGTGTCATTTTCAATCTGGTAATTAAAAAATTCAACGATCAGCTACGAAAAAGTCCTTGCTATTGTGAGCTAAGAAGTAACATTGAGAGATGTCAAGATGTCTCTTATTGAAGACAAAGTTTGAAAGCAGTAACTATTTCTGCTGAGTCTACCACGCCTCATCCCAGAATTACAATTTGTCCTGATTGGCTTTGAATAATTACCAGCATGAAGAGGTAGCATCTGGTAAGATCTTTAACAATTGACTTTACGATGAAAATACAATGAAATACAATTAAAAATAGATACTAGGTGCATGTTTAGATCTCCAAGTACACTGTAATACTTTTGGGACAGAGATGTCTTGTATGTCAACTATTTCCTATTAAACAGCCCGTCTCCCCCCATCAGCATTCACCTTTGCTGTAGAAGGTTCCCTGTCAACTTTCCCGCCTTGTGCCTCTATCGAAAGTTCTTCCAGCTCTTTCAGGATATCATCTTCACTAAAATAAGAAAGAAGTGACAGTACTTGAGTGACTGAGCTCTTCTGTACTAGAATAAAATAAGATAGATAGGAAAAAACCCCAACTTACTCAAAGTCTTGTTTCTTCTTCTCTTTTTTCTTTTTGCCTTTGGATTTCTGAGGCTCTTGCTCCTTTGCAGCTCCTGCACCTTCTATCTCAGCAGCAAGGGCATCAATATCAATGTCATCTTTTGCACTAAAACAAAAAAGGAAAGCAGGGTTATCAAGAGTTCAAATGTTAAGTTTACATAGGTAGAAACCATATGCATAAAAAATGGTTCAGAATGTAAAAATCAACCACAAAACATGAGCGATGCAGGGGCAAAACCCACGCTCAAACCATTAGGCACCATTACTTTATTCCACCTGCAAGGACAAAGAGGAAAAGCCTTCATGTGTGTTGTCTGCTTGAAGGGAGGTGGAACAGTGAAACACATTCAGTTCTCGCAATATTGTAGTTTAGATGTGAGATTTGAAAAAACTTCTTGGAAGAATGTAACTAGATTGGTTCACTTTGTTCCTCCAAAAGATAAACTGTTCGGCCCTTCAAATCATAGTAGGCGTCACCAACAGGAAAGCTGCCCCACACAAAGAAGGTCCAAATATGAAGCACAAACAGGAGTCTACCATTAACAAGCACTTGTCTGCTCCTTTAAACACTCTTCAGCATATTTAATATTATTTATCAAATAAGTGGAAGCTCTTCACAGCTTTCAACTTCTGATAGCAGTTGCCTATGCTTTGCCACCGATTGGAAGAGTTTTCTTACTTTTCAAGAAAACTCATCACACAGCGGAACAAAGTTCAGCCCTTAGCCAGAATCTGAAGCAGATCACAAATACCGACACAGTTGGCAAGCAACCAAAGATGTTCCACTAGATTATCAATGCATCAAATTTCTCTTCTTTCACCAGCAATTTCCTTTCTCCCTATAAACAACCCCCATCTGCAACTAAGCAGAAGTGCTTTTTTTCCATCTTTATCAATACTTTGAATTCAGATGCAAGGATTTTTTTCTTGATTTGTGCCATGAGAATCAAGCAAATACTAAATCTAGTGTCCAGAGGTTTTTCCACCGAATCACACTCAATACACATATAAGGAACGAATCATAGAATCATAGGAAGGAGACTTGCATATTCCCTGCTTCACCCTTAGAACTCGGGTACTCAGACCAAAACCAGTCTATTGAAGTAGCAAAACACTTTTACCACAGCTTGTAGTCTCAAAAACCATTTAATCAACATGCTATTAGTATCTCATCTTGCTCACTCTTAGATACACCAAAAGAAAACTGGTATCTGTATTATGACAAATAAGGGAACTAGATGTCTTCCAAATTCAAGACCTCCAAGACAATATCCGATTCTAAACTACCAAAGCCTTTACCTTGCTAATTTATAAGCACATATGTTTAATACCAAGAAAATTCAGTATTTATTCCGTTAAATATTCTGAAATTCAGTAAGCTATATTTCCCTTAGGAAAAATACAGGGCTCAGATTAACTACTGTATGAGTTTAAAAAAATGCTGACAATACAAACATGTTTTATCACAAATATGAGGCATAAGCAAGTCAAACTCTTGTGTGTGACAACAGCACAAGCAGGCAATAACGTGCTTCCTTTCCTTTTTTTAATGCCAAGAGCGGTCTCAAATTAAGATGTTAGATTTTCTTCTACCTAATCTGAACAAACCAGGTAAAAAGCAGCACAAATCACTTCACTGTACAGCATTTGTATTACCAGAGTTTCTTTTAGTCAAGACAAGAAAAAACATACCATGAATACACCAAGCAATATTTCTTATATGCTGACATAAGTAATACATTTCTCAAAGAAATATAGCTCTCAAATAGTTATTGCAAGATTTCTAAGCCAGTCATCACCTCCCCCAGGAGGAAAGACTAAACTTTTTGTCCATTTTCCCCTTACGTACAGCTGGCTTGATGTTTCAGCAATTCTAAAGAGCTCTTTCTATAAGCAGTTCAATTGGCTGGGCACCAGGGGTAGCACAGCAGCTGAAATAAGCATGTACACAATCACCTCTAGATGTAGAGCTGGCCCTAGCATCCAGGTCACTGTACTACATCTAGGCCCTCATGTTTCTTCTTGCATTAAGTGAAGCACACACGTTTAATAAGCAAGCTGCCTTACCCCCCTCTCCTCCAGGATTTAATGGAGAAGATTCAGTCAAACACAAGCTTGAAATGGTTTGAAGGGACCAAAATAAAAGCTCCACTACTACTATGTCCATGGCTGCAGTGCTCCCACAACCACAGTATCTTAACCATACGGTTGCACAGCAATTAAAGAGTCAACACTTTCAACAGCTTCTATTTTATATGAATCTTCTCAAGGCTGACTTATCACATTGTGAATTTGCAAGAAGTTATGCTCAAACATAAAACACATGGTTTTTATGCTACAAGCAAAGGAGATGCTTATGGGACCGTATGTTTTCCAGCATAAAGCCTTTAAGGGGGTAGGGCTTTATTCGTTTTTAAATCAACTCACTTCAACTGAAACTTGAAAAAAACATCTCTGGGGGTGGAAAAAAAAGCCTTTCTCAAATGGAATGCTAGAAAGAAAACCAACACCTAATTCACAGACATTAAGCTTTAACACCCACAAGCAAGAACAGTTTTGGAATAATAACGAAGACTGTTCAGTTGCTGTAACAGTGACATAAACACAGTATGACAGTCTTTCCAACCTTGGCTTCCACTACTTAACAGCCAACAGTTTGAGAAACCAATACTTTCCACTACATTTCCATTTACTAAGATGTGACAAGGAAAGCTTCAAATATTTGAGTCTTGATTAATTAAAAAGTAAAATGAAGGCTGTGTGCTCTAAACAACAATACATACAGTTATAATTCTTAAGAACTGTAAAGTTAAAATAGCTTTGGGCTGTCAAGGAATTCAGATACTGACTTCCATTACTCTCAATTTATTCCACATTGACCTTGAATTTCCTTCCCTTTTCAAATTTCAGTAACAGTCCACTAGGATTACATGAAAAATGGTAGTAAAAAAGACAACTGAGAAGGTGCCTACACTCGCTTCCTCCGAGATTCTCACAGCATCACAGAATCTCTTTGGTTGGAAGAGACCTTTAAGGTCATCAAGCCCAACCTTCAGGCCACCACTGCCAGGTTGCTACTAAACCATGTCCCTCAAGCACCAGGTCCACAGGTCCTTTATATACTTCTATGGATGTTAACTCCCACACTCCCCTGGGCAGCCTATTCCAATGTCTGATAACCCTTTCAGTGAAGAAATTCTGCCTAAAATCTAGTCTAAAAATCTCCTGGTGCAACTTGAGACCATTTCCTCTCATCCTATCAGTTATTACTTGGGAGAAGAGACTAACATCCACCTTACTACAATCTCCTTTCAGATAGCTGTAGAGTGCAAAAATGTCTTCCCCTCAACCTCCTTTTCTCCTGGCTAAACAACTCCAGCTCCCTCAGCCACTCCTCACAGGAGTTGTGCTCCTGATCTTTCTTGAACCTTTCTGCTTTTCCTGGGCACACTCAAGCAATTCTATATCACTGTTGTAGTGAGAAGCCCAAAACTGAACACAATATTCAAGATGTGGACCTCACTGCACATCATATGACAGCTTCAATACTATTGGCATTGGAAGATAACCCAAGGAACTTTTTCCTGTAAATATTTTATTCAGTTGCCAAGCACATTTCTGAAAGCCAAACTTTCTTGCATGAATCTTCTCCAAGTCCACCATACAGCCTCTCCCACCCCTTTATGCAGGGAATGCCCAACAGAGGCACCTGAAAGCTCCGGTACACTTAAACAGGTTTAAATTCTAACTTAAAACTGCTTTCACGTGAACATTTCACATATAGAGTACACAGCCTCAATACCTCACATCATTCAAGATCATAATGCTTTGGATTCAAGGAGGCTTGCTGCTGATCAAGTTGACACATCAAGATAGCCCCAAGTCTCCCGGCACAAGAGGCTCAAGAAGGTCTGGAAAGAATGAAGCTGAAAACAAAATGCCACAGCAGTACTGAGAAGGGATTACTTTCCCGATTTTCTTTTGTCTGGTTTCAGAAGTGAAGACTGAGCCACATTTCTTATTCACATACTTTTTATTCCAGCCTCTATTACTAATGGCAAAGACTTTTGATATTGCTAAAACAGCATTTCAGTGCAGTAAATTACAGCAAGAGTTGGGTGTGTGTGCTTCACTCAAACCTAAACAAGCAATCTGCAAAACCATAACCAGCTGCAGATACTCCTCCACAGACATTTGTGCCTAATACAGGGCAAACCTGCATAGTAGAGGACACAGCAGTAGGGCTAATTAAAGGACATGTCAGTAATCAATAATGAGTATGCAGGAGTCACATTTCAGATACCAAGCAAAACAACTGTTTCTTCAGAATCACATCACTATAAGAAAAATAGTGCTCCACATTTTCTACCCAATTTCACTGCCTTTTCCCATTTAAGCAGGAGCACAACAACACAAGACTTAAAAATATTCCAAAGCATTTTAAAAGCAGCATACAGAAATATCCACACACTTTATACGAAAAAATATTGGTCTTACTGCCCTAGAAATGAGACAATGAAAACATCTGTTGCCTAAGAGGGTTCCAGTACAAGTTGTCTGTATTACAAAGGGAAAAAGACTTTCAAATAGACTCCTGAATATCCACTAGGTCACTAGTTAAATGCTGTGCTACACATCTGTATCAAACGAATCATCCCAAGTTAGGTGTTTGGAGATTTAAGACAAGCATGAGGAACAAAGAAAATGCCACATCTCTCATGCAGTCAAAAAGCATCAAATCAGGCCATTAACAGAAAAGAGACATTCCAAAACACAACATGAATTATTTGTGTTAGGGATTAATTAAAACCAGTGACAACTCAACAGTCCCAAATCCCGCCTATAAGAAGTACGAAAAGTTTTTGCTGAGAAGATTAAAACAGAGTTAGGAAATAAATGAAGAGCTTCCACCTACCGCTGCTCAGTCAGATGTAAAAACACAGCCAGTAGGTCTCCTACTCATAAGATCCCACACAGTTACAAGCTATTGAGTCAGAAAAGTGGGAAAACCTTGTGACTGACAGATGCATGGTCTGTAGAAAAAACATTGCAGTGTTTCTCTGGCTAGTACAACAAGAAAATATTGAAGGCTAGAATGCCAAAGGGGAGGGAAAAAAACTGAAAGCCACACCAACGAAAGCTGTCAATTACTACACACCATCTGCTGAAAGAAAAACCTAAAAAAACCACATACCTTCAGGTGCAATGGCCTGCAGCAGCCAAAAACCAGAAATTCCCTGTGGAAGTTCTGCACCACTGGATATATTTTTGACAATTCAAGTTTTAGGTTTCTTTTTGCAGTCCAGGATATTAGAGGTGTTAATTAGTGCACTGCTCAGCAAAACAGAAGTTGTCATGCTCCAAATTAAGATTTAAACTTTAAATTCCCAAATAAGACTTCCAAAATAAAAAAGCTGAGCTTCCTAACGAAGTATTTCAGAACAGCTACAAGTGGATCTTAATTATCTAGCACTTCTCTTTTACACAGAATGTTAAAAAAAAAAAGTTCCCAAGTACTGGGATACCTAACATACTCATCACTAGGATTTCTATAGTGTGAGGCTTCCATATTAAGGAGATATAATTGCACTAAGACCAAAACCTAGATGGAAGACTCCCTGGGCATTGTCCCAGTAAAACAAGGGCAAACACAGGGAAGACAGAACTCCAGCTATCAAAATTAAGAATCAGAATTTCAGCAATTCTCGTTGTTCAGGGAACTTTTACAAGTGAACTGCCCTCTTCCTTGCTAAACAAGCTCTTCCAGCTTTCCGTGCAGGTTCTAGTGAAGGAAGGACAGCCCCGCAAGGGAACTAACACCAAGAGCATACTCCCTGGTAACAGACAAGCACAGCACATTGGCAAGGCTACTAGCAAGCACTCATTTTCCTCGTGTTCCTTCCTAAAGCCATAATTGTTTGTGATCTTGAGTTACATTTATTATAGTACCTGTAGGGCAAAACTTGATTATAAATAGGCACCATGTGTCTACCTGTGACAGAGATGGAATCCTGTCTAGGCAGCAGCAAGATCAAGAGCAAAGGTAACTATTAATTCATACATTAACTGAAAAAGTGTAGCAATGGGATTAATTAGCAGCGTACTAAAGAAGCTGATCTGCCTCATTTACATCAGTTTGACTCTATGGAAATTAATTAAATGAAACTGCAGGAATCAAATGGAAGAACTCAGCTTAAAATGGGAACAAGCCCTTTACTGGAATTCCAGCATCCAGCTTGACAAACAAAGTCAACAGGATAACACTCTCCTGATGAAACTAAAACTAAAGGGTACATGTAAACTCAAAGATTACAAGTACTTTTTGATCCACCACACTTGACACAAACATGATTACTTGCCTTTGTGTTAGAAGTACATGAGATAACAAGCCAAGTCAAATTACATTAAACTTCTTTGTTACGATTTGGTTTAAGGTGTCTCTGTAAAGATAAAATTGAAATGTCAGAAGAAGCTGTACAATTAAAAAAACACCCAACAAAATCCACGCATATGGGGCAGAAGAGTCACTAAGTCAAGACAACACAGCAAGAAAGTTGCAACACTGCTGTGAACTCACTGCCCACATTCCTGCATAATCAGGAGACTTTTTGCTGAGGCAACTTTGGAGACATCTCATCATTTGCATGACACCAGCACTTCTAACCACCTTCAAAGGAGCATCACTGTCATTAAGTAATGTTCTTCTGCTTAAAAGCAAAAAACCCAACCCTTGAACTTCAAATAACATGGAAGAGAGGCTGAACCACATTTCCATCTATGTTTCCATATGTTTAGTTTTGCAATAGTTTTATACCAGGTAAAACTAATACTTTCAGACAGGTCTTTACCATTACTCCCTGAGATACCTCACTCATCCTATTTACGAGGGTCATAACTCTCAGTAATAAGGAAGTATTTCTAAATACAAGCTTATCAAAAATAAACAATTATTAATGCTAGATGACATATTAGTAGTTGTAGGTATACAAATCACAATGACTTGTACTTATTAAGATAAACTGGCTTTGTCTATTCTTCTGGCGCAGCTGGTTTAAAATACTACAGAGCATAAAATCACTTTGGAAGCAATAATTTAATTATTCAAAACTACACACCACCAACTGGTTTTTTAAATGCATTATTAATTCAAAAATGCAAGCGTTGCTGTCTCAGCGAGGCTATTCTAAAAGTGAAAAAGCAGTGGCCTTTTTCTTACTCTATGTATCAAAGAACACAAACATCACAAGCCTCTCTTTTTAGACTAGAAGCAGCCACCTTGCTTTTCCTGCTGAAAACATTTAAATAACAGGTTGAAATTCAGGAAAGAATCAACTTCACTCCTTCCTCAGCCCAAGAAGTAAATAAATGTTTACAATGAGTATCAGCTATGTAATCCACCACAACAGCTAACACTGCCACCAAAACAACCGTGGAAAAGCCATTCTCCCTTTGCCTTCCCCCAAAACTATAGGGGAGAGGAAAGGACAAGCAAGTTGCTTCCCTATTTCTGGACATGCTTTCCCCTCTCATCAGCTCAGGCAATGCTGCAGCCACAAGTCCTTGCAAAAATCACTTTTTGTGCACCAGATCAAATCACACTCCTGAGTGCTACTGTGGGCACATAAGCACTGAACCCAAAGCAATAGAAGCAGTTACAGGATGAAGCTGGGGACAGCTAGAGTTTGAAACATCTGACAGCTCAACCGAATTAAGTGTGATGTGAAAATACACCTTAGCAATTTTCCCAGTAAGATGAAGGAAGCTGGTGAAGCTACCTAATTACATGTGACAGCAAGGAAGTAAAATGTGACTAAAAGGTTAAATGCTTTTTATTCAGACTCCCAAGACAACAATCCACTTTAATATTAAAGAGTCATGCCTTCTCTTTCAAGTTTTGCTGGGGAAAAAGAGTGGAGTAACTATCGGCTAAATG
Source organism: Rhinopomastus cyanomelas (assembly GCA_013400115.1). NCBI lineage: Eukaryota > Metazoa > Chordata > Aves > Bucerotiformes > Rhinopomastidae > Rhinopomastus > Rhinopomastus cyanomelas. The sequence goes on from VXBP01010266.1 coordinate 1,395,653, forward strand.
AAACCTGCTAGAGAAAGACATAACATAACTTTGAACCCAAGCAGATTCTAGAAAAACAGAAAATCTCTATACAACCCAAACAAAAAAATCCAAAACACTAAAAAAAACCCACCCGCAAAAACCACCACCAAAACCACCACACAAAAAAGTTGACCTCAACCTAAAATTAACATTGAAACAGACAGCAAAATCTCAAGATAAAAAGGTTTTGTTGTGGCTACCAGCTGGCTACACAGAGCTGGAAGAAAGCAGTTCTTGAAGGTTCAGTTTCATTTTTTACAAGCCAAGAGAACAAGGTGATTAAAACTATGGGATACAGAACACTAAGTAAAGACTAGCATTTGGTCTTCCCTGAATTAGTTCCTTTGGGGTTAGTTTGTTTGGAAGAAGTGCAAAGGTGACAGAAGTGATCTCTAAGCCAAATGTTTCATAGTTTTCACATCCTGTGTATAAAATCAAAATATATCCCAAAAATAACTATTAGAATAAAGAAATACACCTTAGATTGCCTATAATCCTGAATACCAAAGGATGTTCATCTATATGAACTCTAATTAAAACTAATACTACGTGCTGTAAGATGAATTCTAAAGAAACGTATTTCAGTGTTAAGACAGCAAATTCATTTTTAAAATCTCCACCAGTCTACTTGTAAAGAAACAAAAAGACATACAAGACAATAAACATGAGTGCTGCAAACACTCAGGATAAGCCATCAGTGGACTGTGAAAACAACTTCTTTTCTGTAAAATACCAACTTCTTTCAGAGCAGGACACCCATCAGACCGGCCTGTACTTGTATGTGAGCCCAGAGTCAGATAAACATGACAAGACTAATGCAACTAAAACCAGCAAAGGTACATAGAGCTGTTAGCTTGTGTGGCTTTACATAACAAGCATTAACAACAGCAAAGTTTAATTTACCCTAAACCTCTATTCTGAGGGAGGCTTTGCAGAAATCTTCATAGAATTTAACAGTTTCTGCAATTCCTGCTGGCTTGCAATGTACTATTTTCATACTTCTCATAAACAGTATTTGTACATAAAGGTTTAAATGCCTTCATTAAGGTAACAGATGAAGAGAGTCAAGATCTCAATATGAAAAGCTGCTTTGAACTATCTACTTAGTGTACTGCAGTGCATTTTTGTTTATGATGCCATTACTGCACATACGTAAGATCCTTGCAGTCTTTTACAATAATGCTTTGCTTAAAAAAAACAAGAATCAAAAAACTAGTTGTTTTAAATATGAAATGCCTGTGGTAAAAAATGTGGGTTTCAGGGAAACATACATATTTATATATAATAAGCCAACAAACTCCTGTAATGGAGAAATTATTTTGCATTATTTCACTCCATCTTGCAGTACAAAACCCTGGCATCTTCCAAATATTTGCAAAACAGGGATTTCAAGAGTTTATCAGCTTTCTTCTTGACAGAGATGCACAGACAGCTTTGCTTCGGCAAGTATTTCTGAGTGCCAGATAGAGACAGTTATTGTAAAGTTCCTGATGTACAGAATGTTTCTCAATTTCACGTATCTGAATGCTTTCTAGCTTTCACAGAACCTTCCTATGCAATATTAAGATGATTTTACTTTACATACTACGAAGAGGCAAACAGAATGACTAGTAGACAATGCCAGCAATTTAATTTGCAGAGGATAAAGCAATACACAGCACAGGCAACAGCACTGAGTCTTATTTTAGCGGCGGTGTTCACTCTTGGCTGTAGAATCACAGCTGGCACCTGTAACTTCTAATGCAATATGCATGAACCATCAGAGAACAGTTCAGAGTATTAAAAAGGCACAAGAATAAACACACCTAAAGACTACCTACCGGAAACTAAGGAAAACTACTACAGAAAAGGAAGATCACTTAAAAGCTGGGAGAAGAGAAAAACCACACAAAACCCTAAGACCATCAAAGGAAAAGATCCATCTTCCAGGCAGAAAATAATTTGTAAAATACAGCACATAGGACGTTTACTTGGAAATCTACAGCAGCAGTTTGAGGCTTGAATTCAAAGCACGGTTCTGTACTTCACAACAGCTTTCCTTCCCACACATTAAAAAATAATAATAGGAATGCTAAATTCACAAAGACAGCAGGATAGAATCTTTACATTCTTTCTGCCATTTTAGCTCTATCGAAGAACAAAGTCATAATGCAACACTTCTAGGAGGAGCCAGACTACACATCAGTGCACCTACTCTTCCATTAGGAAAGGTTGAAAACTCAGATATCTCCTATTTCTCTTGAAAGGTTTGCTATGAAGTTTCACTTGAAGATGAGTGAGCAACACAACCATAACAACTCCAAAAATGCAACAATGAGAACAACTTCCATATCACTGAGGAGCTATGCATGACTCAAGATACTGTCCACCCTTTTAGCACACCAGGCTGTTTTTCCTACAGTGACCATTTATCTGGTCGTTCTAGATAAAAACGTTCTCCACTGACAGACGTACAACAATCAAGCAACAGAAGTCAGTAACAGTTCCAGAGGAGGATAACAGAGGTCCTGGCACAGCAGAAACAGATCTGTAGGTGTGTCTGTTCAGGTAGCAATCTGTATTCATAACAGGCAAACAGCTCTGCATTGCCATTCCTTACCTGCTCACCACAGCTATCGCTATGCTGAGACTCGTCCCTATGTACTTGTAACCAGTTCCCATGACAAAATCCATTCTCGCCCTCATTTCCCAGCACACTTCTCAAGCATACATCAATGCTCATCAATATGCCTTTGCCCTGGTTTCAGCTGGAATAGAGTACATTTTCTTCCTAGTAGCTGTGCTCTGTGTTTAGTGCAAGAATAACCTTGATAACACATTGATATTTCAGTTGTTGCTAAGTAAGCCCTTATACTGAGTCAAGGATTTTTCAGTTTTTCACTGGAGAGCTGGGCAGGGAGAAATTTAATGAAATATAACAAGGGCAAGTGTAGAATCTTGCATCTGGGCAAGAACAATCAGTATGGGTTGGGAACTGACCAGTGGGAGATCAGTGTAGGAGAAAGGGACCTGGGCGTCCTGGTGGACAGTAGGATGACCATGAGCCAGCAATGTGCCCTTGTGGCCAAGAAGGCCGACAGCATCCTGGGGTAGACAAGAGTGGGGGTGATTAGCAGATCCAGAGAGGTTCTTCTCCCCCTCTACCCTGCACTAGTGAGACCACACCTGGAGTATTGTGTCCAGTTCTGGGCCCCTCAGTTCAAGAGGACACAGAACTGGTGGATAGAGCCCAGCACAGAGCAACAAAGATGATGAAGGAAGTAGAACACCTCCCTTACGAGGAAAGGCCGAGGGAGCTGGGTCTCCAGCTGGGTGTCTCTAGCTTGGAGGAGACTGAGGGGTGCCCTCATTAAGGTCTATAAATATGTGATGGTTGGGTGTCAATAGGATGGAACTAGGCTCTTCTCAATGCCACCTAGTGATAGGACAAGGAGCAGTGGGTGTGAGTTGGAACATAGGATGTTCCACATCAATATGAGAAGGAACTTCTTCCCAGTGAGAGTGACAGAGCACTGGAAGGGGCTGCCCAGGGGGGTTGTAGAGTCTCCTTCACTGGAGACATTTCAAACCCACCTGGATATGTTCCTGTATGACTTGGTCTAGGTGATCCTGCTGTGTCAGGTGGATTGGACTAGATGATCTTTCAAGGCCCTTTCCAATCCTTCATGCTCTGTGATTCAGTTTCCTGTGCTCTGGGTAGCAAGCAGGTGCACAAGAAGCTGGGATGAAGCATGGCCAAGACAGCTAACCCAAACTAGCCAAAGGGATACTCCATATCATAGGACACCAAGCTCAGTGTATCAGGGGGAGTCACTGCTCAGGGATCAGTCACCACATGGTGAGAAACAGCATTGTGCTTGGGGTTAACTTCTCATTTTGTTATATTCCCTTTCATTACACTTATCATGTTTTATTATTATTACAATGGTTTATTTCTTATCTCACAAATTTAACTTTTTTTCCCCAATTCTCTTCTGCCATCCCACTGCAAAGGCAGAGGAGCAAGTGAATGGTTCCACGATGCTTAGTTGGTGGCTCAAATTAAACTATGACAGAGCTCTACTGTAGTCAACAGAAATGAGAGAAGGAAACTACAGAACAGAAGGCAAACTATACGAGTAAGAGTAGAAAAGTAAAGATGATTTATACGTTCCCTAACTCATCTTGGTATGTCAGAAGAAGAAAAATCTCCTTTCTGTCACATCAATTCTCAAACCAATGGTCACAACGCAGACATACTGCCTGTGTCTTCCCACATGCTTCCTCTGCACTGCAAGTTATCCCTGTGAGCTGCCATGTGCCCTGGGAGCTGCAGCCAAAAGGAATGTAAGAGATTGTATCTGTAATGTAACTGTTGGGGAAGAAGAGAGGAGAAGGAGGAAACAAGCTGCACAGCACAGAATTAAGCATGTAGGAGGCAAAACTGACTAGAAGCCTTTGATTCCATGGTGCTATTCCTCTCGCTCCACTGGAATGGAAGAGAGGCTGCTGTGGGGTGCTCAAGTCCAATTTCAAGCTACAGATGCAAATATGATGCAGCATCTCCCTCGAGGGAATTTGACATTCACAGAAGTGTCAACTAGAACCAACACCACCAGATGACGCGGATACCTCTGCAAGACAGACTATTCCAAAATGTCACTCGCCTTCCAGGTTTATCCTCACTCCCACCCCTGCTATGAAATACATCACCTAACCAGCCTGTCTTGCTTGTCAAAGACACCTCTATTTGAGTTCTTGCTCCCTTACATTGCCATACAACCAGGGAGTTCCATAACACAGTATTGCCACTGCCAGTAGCAGTGTAAGCTCTGTACTGCATTTGCAGGGCCTTAGCACTAAAGCCTGTCAGTCCTACTTTGGCTGAACTTCTCTTGACCCGACTGCAACTTAATTTAGCTGTGACAGCAATTTCTTCAACTGACCAGGTGCCTATGTCTAATTAGTTCTCCTTTTGTTTGCTCGGGCATGCTGCAACCATAGTTTCATATAGACAGCAGTAACAAGCAGTTCATACTCTGCACAGAATGTGATATTCAACAGCTCTACAAGTAGCATAGAGAAATACAGGACTAGTCCAGTAGCAAAGGCTGTGGAGAAGTAGAACGCAGCAGAAGGAGTGCAGGTGTCCAACAAATAGCAATGGTTTGTACAGGACTTGGCACTGGGCATCCCACAACTTATCAGCAATCAGCTAAGAGAAATGAAGATCTAGACAAAACTGGTTTTAGAGGTAATAAGAGCTAAAAAGAAATAGTATATAATACATAGTGCCTTTTACATATTCAGATGTAATTCACGGCTGCAAAACAATGAAAGGCAAAGGCACGTGAGCAAGAACAAAAAAAGAAAAATCTCAGGTGCATCTTAGAGTGAGGAAGATGAGGGCATCAACAAGGGATTGGACTAGAGGATCTTTCGAGGTCCCTTCCAATCCCTAATGATTCTATGAATCATCACACCGCTTCTCACAAAGGACACTTGATATTGACAATTCACTGTAATAGCCCACCACCACCAGGATAAAGCAACTGGCCTTAGGACTTGGACCAACAGTCCAAGAGACAGTCCATGCAACTACTTTTAACTGCGTTATTGGTCTCCTTTTTGTCACATTTCTATCTGACATAAGACCCTAATTAACGTCTTAATATTTCAATTATTCTAAGAATAAATTCTTGGCCTCTCTTTTAACGTATGCTTCCAAGTTGTAGACACCAGTGAGATTTTGTGCATAGCACTCAATTGCATAGCCCATGCTCAGTAATTTACACAGACAAAGACACGTGCACGGAGATACACAAACAGAAGAGGTTATCCAGTAGCACCAAGACTATCAAAGCTTCCCCTTTCTGCTGTCACTGCTGTCACTGGAAGGGCCCTAAGCAGCAATACTTCAGTACCCAAAGGCTAGTGGATGATTCTGGCATCTACTATATCAGACACAAAGACAAACACTAGGTTTTCTTTTCTCTGGAGCACAAAGATGCAATCCTCCCCTCTTTTCAAATCACATCTCCTCACCTGAGCTGTTCCCAAGATAAAACCATGAAACACAACATGTGAAGCAAAACAGCATACACAGCAAAACATGACAAAACAGCATACACAGCAAAAGGTGTGAGGAAGAATAGTCACATGAGCAAAACACCTCACCAGCATAATAATCGTTACCCAGGGGAAAAAAAAAGACTTTACATACTAATCTGGTAAAACCTTAATCATTAACATCAAAATCTTAACACAACACATACCTAGGTTGTAAGAAATGCTTAAAGAATAAGTAGTGTTTTATGAGATAGCCACCATAGGGACTAGTTCCATTAAAGAAACACTCAATAATCTGAAGGATGTACAAAATGAACAGTCTAGGTAAAGAAAAAACCAGTTGTAGTTTCTAGTTCATGCATGTTCTAAGGTGTTAGGTTTTATTTAAATCTATGTTAGCCTTAATAACTAATGAGAAAACTACTCTCTATATTGATTGTAACCTTGTATGTATTACTTCGTACTGATAAGTGACATTGGTGCTCTCTCGCTAGCATACATACACACATTAGGCAGTCAGTGTTCCATATGGCTAACACAACTGTCATTGTAAGAATACCTTACACACACACAAAAAGTTCTCAGGTGGGGCAGTATGTAAGACAACGTGCACATAACAGTAGGCGTGATCCTCTTTTCCTCCAATCGCTAAAATCTCTAACATTTGCAATTATTAAACATACAGAAATCACTGAAGTTACAACGTGATCTATAGCACTGTTTCCCTTTTAAAAAAATAAATACCAAAACAAAAAGTACTTCAGGCTCTGCAACTGAGCCAAGCAGCTGTTTTTTACTGACAGTCAAGATCTTTGCTCACAGCCAGCAGTTGTCAGCCATCCCCCGTTCCTGGAAGAACTCAACGAGAAGCCGGTGAGGCTTCAGGAAGTGCCTTTCAGACGCAACGCGAGGACGGTAGCGGCAGCGCAGCCGCTCCAGCCCTTACGACCAAGTTCCTCCCGCCGCCGCCAGCCCCAGCGGCCGCCTGTCCCCTCTCCGCACCACGAGACAGCCGCCGACCCCCGCGGCCTCCGGCGCCGGCCAGGCTCGCACACGCCGCCAGTTTCTCTCCCTCTGGCAGAGGGGTACGGTTGGGCCTTTCCCGCACCACAATGCCACCCGGCCGACAGCTCGAGGGACGGACAGGGCCTGGCGCCCGCCGCCTGCAATGAGGCCGCGAATGCCGGCAGGGCCTGACTCAGCGCCGCGGCACCGGCACTCGGCTCCGCCACCGCTGTCACAGGCTCGGGGAGGCGCAGCGGGGTCGCTGCCGCCACGACCTTACCTGTCCTCGCTCTTGTTCTTCTGCTTCTTGCCCATGGTGACGGCGGCAGCCCCGGCACTCGTTCTCCGCCTCAGCGATGCCCACCCGCGCGCCGGCCCCGTGCATATGGGGGGGAAACACGCCCCCACCGCCCGCCCCGCCGTGTGTCGCGCACGCGCCCTGCGCACGCGCCCGCCTCTCAACTGTCGTCCCGTCCTGCCCCGCGCCGGCACGCGACCAGCGGCCCTGGCCGAGGCCCCTGCCCTGTAGCTGCTGTGCGCTGGCGCCCCCTGTCGACGCGGAGGTGGGAAAGGAAGCAAGCGGGACACTGGCAAGGGAGGGCCGGCGCTGCGGCTGCTTTCCAGGGACTGCAGCGACCGGCTTCTGACAGTCGGCCTCGTTTCCATCGATTTGGTCCTTAGGCGGGCCTAGAAAACATCTAAGTGACACCTCGAATGTGTAGCTTCCCTCTAGTGTTCCCGCTTCCCTCGAGGGCTGCAGAGAGGCTCGGAACTCCCATCAAGACACTGGCTGTTTGGTCACGTAGGCCAACAGAATAGCCAAAATAAAGGAAGCACACTTGGGGAGCTTTTCTCTGGAGGCGAACGGGACAGCTAGCTCAAGGTGTGGGAGCACAAAGGTTAAGGAGAAAGCTTTCAGAGCGGTAGCTCAGGCACAGGACATACCGGCCAGCACTGCCCAGTGCACTCTGCTGTCACTCTTTCTCCCTGCACTGCATTCCCCAGGACATCACAGGGCTTTGACCATCCATTACCTCCAGCACTCAGACCCTGTGGTGACTGGCTTATCAAAATGGGATTCAGAAGCAGCAGGGGTGGGTTAACAGGTCAGTGCCAATCAAATTCGGCTCTGAGAACAAAGGTTTCCCTGCAAGTTCAGTTGCTGGGCAGCAGCCACCAAAGCAGAGCATTTCCGTCCCTCTGACAGGTTTTCCTCAGCGTACAAGGCTTTTCCTTCTTCTCCCCTCCGAGACGCTTTGCAGCTGAAATGGTGCGACACACTGTCAAAGGAGTCTGAATGCTGCTGCTGTGGGGCAGGAGAAAACAGCCTAAGCTCCCAGAAATAGGGCAGGAAGTCAGCAACCACTGCGCTGTGGTAGATTTGCTCACAGGTGAAACCCCATACCAGCAAGTCAAACGGTGGACACAAGCATCACACTGATACACAATGAAAACTGCACATTTTCTGTTGTCACCACCCCATTATAGAAACTCCTTTGGGTGACAGAGCAAGCTTCATGATTCCCTTCGTATTTCACCCTCAGGATCACCACCTCCACCCTGCTTCACCCACCAAACCTCCTCCCATTTCTCTCTGCCTATCTACAGCAACAACCCTATCAGTCTCTTCCATCCAGGCTTCCACCGATAAGGCTTTATCTTCCCAACCCACCTTCCTCAGCAGCGCATTTCCGCACCCCAGAGTCACGTTTCCAGGAAAGAAGGAAGCAGAACTTGGAAGAACACTTGGTTGTTTTTTAAAAACAGGCTTTAATTAAATATCCCGTTATTTACATCTTTGCTCTTCCAGCGCAATTGCAAGAAGAGCAAAGGGACGACAAGCCCCGGCCGCTCCAGCACAGCTGTCTTCTCAACAGGTTCGTCCGGCCGAGCCATGCCACAGCCCGGCGCCCGCTCCTGCTAGTCCCGCCTGCCCCGCACTGAGTCGTCACACCGGCCGCCCTTACCTCACGGTATCGCTCGAAGGAGGGGCTCGGCCCGGGAGCTCCTGACCGTTACACCCCCGCCGCCCTACCCCGAGAAACAGGAGTCCCCCAAACCGGCAGCGACCGGACCGCCCACCCTTGCCGCCGGTAGCCGCCCTGCAACAGTGAGTGGAGCTGCCGCGCGGGAGGGGCGTGGCCCGGCTGAGGGCCGCCGTCTCGCGGCTGCAACAATGCCAGGCCGCCGCGGGGACGCGCCCGCCGCCCCGTCCAATGAACGCGTTCGCGCTGCTCCGCGTGCGCGCGCGTGCGCGCTGGGTATGCCGGCCCCGCCCCCTGCGGCTCTCGCGAGACGAGCGACGGACGGGTGGGCGCGGCCGGCAGGTGGGGCGGGGGAGTGGCGGAGCGGGGCGGTGGGTGAGTGAGCGGGTGGTAGCGGTGAGCGAGGGGTCGCGCTACGCAGGACCTCGGCCACAAAAGCGGGGGCGGCGCCGGTGTTACCTTGTGCAGGGGAGGGCGAAAGCGAGGGTCTTCCTGGAAAGGTGGTCGGGGAGGCAGGGGTGGGCGGCCGTTGTCTTTAACGCTCGGCGGAGGCGCGCGGCGGTTGCGGTTTGCCCCGTTGTGTGCCGGCCCCGGGCGGGCCCCCGGCAGAGTGGGGTGGACCGCAGCCCTGTCGGTGGTGTCGAGTTCCGCGGGTGCGGGCCCTGGGCTGCGTAGGTAGTGCTTGTCGGCAGAGAGGTGCCCGCGGCTGGAGCGGCCCGGACCTGGGGTTGATTTTTCTGTTCTCCTTCCCGTTTAGTTGGAGAACGAGCCTCCGTTTGCCACGGCTTGAGCAGTGTCCCCTCCCTCCGCTGAAGAGTTGGTGGTCTCTGAGCTGCGCTTGCAAGGTTCACATTCCCTCCGAGAATACAAGGAAAGGTGAGGGTAACCGTGATGATCAGAGGGGTTGGAGCACCTCTGCTACGAAGACAGGATGAGGGAGTTCAGGATGTTCAGCCTGGAGAAGAGGAGGCTCCAGGAGGACCTTAGAGCAGCCTCCAGTACCTGAAGAGGACCCACAGGACAGCTGGAGAGGAACTTTTTATGAGGGACCCTAGTGATAGGACAAGAAAGAACGGGTTCAAAATAAAAGAGGGTATATTTAAATTGGATCTCAGGAAGAAATTCCTTACTGTGACGGTGCTGAAGCACTAGAACAGGTTGCCCAGAGAAGCTGTGGATGCTCCTTCTCTGGAATTGTTCAAGGCCAGGTTGGATGAGGCTCTGGGCAACCTGGTCTAGTGAGAGGTGTCCCTGTCTATGGCAGGGGGCTTGAGACTAGGTGATTTTTGAAGTCCCTTCCAACACAAACCATTCCATGATTCTGTGACCAACAAAGAGACTATGTTGTCAGCATCTCTAAGGAGACGGACTCTAGACACAGTGCTGCAGGTCAGAGCGGAGATGGCTGAAGGCAGCTCTGCTGAGGTTGCGTGATATTTGGAGTGCTGCAGTGATGTTGGTAATTTGCCCATTGCTGCTTAAATCTTAAAATGCTTGCTTGCCTCTGCATGCAAGGTGTTTGCAAAGCCAGTGGAACTGGCAGTCTGGCTGCACAGCTCGGACTACTCTGGAGCACAAATTTATCACATCAGATCTGTGTCCTACAGGTTAAGAATCTGATTAGGGTGACTGTGCACTTGCCCCTTTTCAAAACTGTCACATATTTACTGTGAATTTTTGTTTTGTTGTTAGTTTATTAGGAAGATAGTGATGGCTGGGGTTTTTTAAGTCCTTTTGCTGGCTGCCATACTGTGGTATTTGCAACAGCAGTTTTCAGTACTGATTGAAGCAGTGTATTGGTGGCCTAAATAAAGCATTTGCTGCTGAGCACTTTAATCTTCTAACCAAGAGGAAGAATTTTAATCCAGATTTCATATGTTAATATGCATCAGGTACTTGAAGTAATTGTGTTTAAACTCCTGAATGTAAAGGAACATCTCTCCGTAACTGAGACATCCTATACCTCCTCCCAGCAGCTTGGAGCTTTCCAATTGCATCTTTTAGTTCCAGAATATTTATTAAAGGTACAACTGGAGAATATTAGTTCTTTACATTGACAAATAATTTCAGATTCCCACGTGCTTTCAACAGATGCCTTTGGGATTGAGATAAGAGGATTGGACTGAGGTCTTTTGTGTTCTTTGCAGAAGTATTGTCCAGAAAGGGTTGCAGTAGAGAAAAGGATTGTCTGTCATTGTTGTCAAATAGCATAGCATTTTGTTGCTCTACAGTGTGAACTGTAAGCTTGAGAGAGTTCAGGCTTCTAATGGTCTGTACAAATATTAATTCATGTATCACTATTTCCACAGCTCCAAAGACATCACTTTCTAGTTAAAGATGGCTGCTGATACCTCTGTTGAAATACTTCAGAAGGTTCTGGAGAATGAAGTACTTCAGACTGCCAAGGTTGTAGAAGAACATTTGGATGCTGAACTACAGAAACTGGACCAGATGGATGAAGATGAATTGGAGCGCCTTAACCAAAGGAGGCTTGAGGCACTAAAAAAGGCCCAGCAGCAGAAACAAGTAATTCCTGTAGTAATACAGACATTTGAGCTGTACAGTAGAACAGACTTTCTGGAAATCCTAGGGAAATTGCATATGTGAGCTAAGTGTTTTGGTGCTCTCTGTTGTTTTGGGGTTGGTTTTTTTCTTTCTTACCTTTCTGTACTTAATAATTTTAAATTATCCAGGAAAGAGAATATCCATATGTGCATGCTTTGTGTTTTTTAACAGGAGGAGAGAAAGAGCCTCTGTGATTGTTTACAGTAAGGATAAGATTAAAAGTCTTGCACAAAGATTTTGGTATTCACTGAACGTTGCTATCTGGAAGCAGAAGCCTTGTAGGCAACCTAGTCATAAGCCTTCAGGCTATTTAAGCTTTGAATTCTGGAGATTGTTACTTATAACATGTAAGTGGTGCATTGCTCTTAAGGTATTTTGTGCAAGAATCATATAGGGTCATAGGGTGGAATTATGTGTCCTGCTCTTTGTAACACAGTGAAGTGTTAGCTGTGTGTGACTGCTCATCTGCTGTGGCCTCTAATACCTCATGCTGCACTGTGGTCTTTATGCTCCCCAAAGCGTAGTTCTCACCAGGAGTTTGGCTACATATGGTGTGAGATCTGAATTATAAATAGGGAATCCATCGTTCCTTAGCTTACTCCATCTAAGCTAACCTTAACAACAAAAATAGCCTAGGTTGTGGGTAAGGTGAGTGAGTTTCAAGGAGGTGCTCTGGCTGTGATGGAAGCCATAAAAGCTCGTGTCCTGCTTTGAAATGGGAATGCAGTAAAATGGCTTGGCTTTTTCCAGAAGCCATAGCACTTGGGTGTTCTAGGACATGCAGATGTGGTAGTTCTCATGGAAAAAGTTGTTTATGTCAGTTTGCCTTCAGCTACTGTAGAAGCTGCCTTTTTTCATAAGTGCATTTGTAAAAACATAGAACATTAGCTTTTTCTAGCATACTCGGGCAGTTTTGAAGTTGCTTGTAAATTTAGCTAGTGAGATTCTTTTTCCCCATACATCTTATGACTAATGGTGTGCTTGCATTTTCTGGAAGCTGGGCTCCTAATCAATTGGCTTCAATGTACATTTGGTAGATAGACAGGATCTGTTGCAGGTGAGTTAGTGGGCTTTTCTCTCCCTGATGTTTTCATAGAGGGGAAAAATTAGAATCACAGAATCATTAGGGATTGGAAGGGATCTTGAATGATCATCTGGTCCAATCCCCCTGGATCACCTAGACCAAGTCACACAGGAACACGTCCACTTGGATCAGTTTTAGACAAGTCTTCTTTGAGCATTCACAAACTTAGTAACTAAGTTGGCCTTGCTGTTCAACCACCTCTCTGTTGTTGAGCAAAAAGCAGCCCCAAAGCATTGTCTGTGCCCTTGTGTCATTTGATTTTTTGCAAAACAGAATTAAAGTGGAGGGAAGTAGCTTGTTTCTCCTATTACTGTAGGAAATGGGTTTTCACTGCAACCCCCCTCTTTTATTTTTGTTAAAAGCCATAGAGTTCATATGACACGTGCAAGACTAATGAACTCCCTACTAATTATTTCCTTTTATGTTTTCCAAAAGGAGTGGCTTTCAAAAGGACATGGAGAATACAGAGAAATCCCAAGTGAGAGAGACTTTTTCCAAGAAGTCAAAGAAAGTAAGAACGTGGTTTGCCATTTCTACAGAGATACAACATTCAGGTATGGTGAATAAGCTATGCCCAAGAAACCATGTGTGTATAGGTGTCTCCAGAATCAGACATGTTGTTTTGCTCTTTCAAATCCCACAGATAGATAGGAATTTTTAGAAGCATTTTCCAAATCTCAGTCCCTTCTCAAAATCATTGATTTTTCTGAACCCTTTTGCCATTCCACATAATGTGAACATGATTTGACAACAATTAATACTCTGTTCCTTTGTTGATTAGAATATAATTGTTAAACTTCTTTGATAGTATTTGAAAGAGCCTTGTTTCATTATGGATTTAGTTTGAGTGAGGGAGGTCTAGAAATGTAGTAGCCATGCAGGAATGGCATTTCATAACATCACTTTAGTTACCCAAGCAGAGACACTATGGAGAGTTTTGGCAAGTGAAAATAAAGCTACAAATAAAAACTTGTCTAGGCATCTTTAGAATTTAACCTTTTACTTTGAAAGGATATGGGCATACCAGCTTTTCTTTTGTGCCTGTGTCTTTGTGCCTATGTCACTTTTTCAATGATGTGAGAGTCCTAGATCTCACAACATGTCCTGACTCAGAACAGGAACTAAAATAACATCTGCTTCCTTCAAGGAATTTCAGAAGTTCTGGCACATAGGCTGCTCTTCAGTGAGTCTGTCTCAATGTCTCTGCTAAATTACACCTGCAAAGAAGAGTAGTTTATGTTAAAGGAGGAGCCACTTATCCTCATTTTGGTTGGTTAGGGGTTTTCCCCCCCTCACAAAGTGTTATATTGAATATCAGCTGAAACAGACTCATTGTGAGAAACTGAAAGAGGTCAAAGCTGGATTATGCAGTGAGGTGTCTGCATCCTACATTTTCAAAGTTAAGTGTTTAAATTTCAGAATTATCTGAAGCAGTTGTATTTGGCTGACTTAAAATGAAAGTGTATCTGCAAATAAAGTAGCTTAGAACAGGTTTGGATCGTTTCATTCTTGTTTCTTGAACCAGCAAAGTCTATAGACTCAAACAGGAGAAAGCACTATAATTCTTTGTAAAATGCTGGCTAACAGCTTGAAGCTAGTGTGGTAGTTTTACCAACCCCAGTATCAGGCTGCTTTCATCCTTGCCCACTACAGATTTTTGATCTGCTCCCCACTTCTCTTGAGTTAAAGGGGAGTCAGAGTTCATGCAGCTAAGCCAAACCACCTAAAGAGGACAATGCACAAAACTGAGATTACAGGTGACAAGTCCACAGATCTCTGCCATCTGCCAAGTATTGTGAACAATCTATGTTCCTGCTCATCAGCAAGACCACCTCTGTGCTCATTCCCATTCCATTGCAACAGGAAAGTGGAATAGTCTCCCTGTAGCATCACTGTACAGTGAGTTACTGCATCTCAGCTGTGGAAGTGGTGGCTGAAAAGAAAATCAAACACTTTTAACATGTTCACAGTACTTTGCTGAAGACATGACATTCATTGCAGAGACATTTTTTCAGCTGACAGTGAAGCTAGAACAGGGAAAATAGAAGTTGAAAGGAAATTTCATTAGTAAATGCAAGCCTCAAGAAAATGAGAGAGGCTTCAAGGTGTACATGGGAGTAATTAGGAGGAAATTAGAGTGATGGATGGTGTAAATGTGCAATAAAGCTCTTACAGGCTGTTACTCTGTTAATCATTAAATTCAGATACCTTTAAAGTACAGTTAATTTTGAAACTAAATTCTGAATTACAAAGGTCATATCTGAGGAATCAAAATTATGGAACTGGGTCTTTACTGTTCCTTTTAAAATCCCTCTAAAATACATATTATTGAGCTTACTGATTCTTACAATCCACATATTGATTTTCTTTCACAGGTGCCAAATCATGGACAAACATTTGAGTGTCTTGGCAAAAAAGCATGTTGAGACAAAATTCTTGAAGTTAAATGCTGAAAAGGCTCCTTTCTTGTGCGAGAGACTGCGCATCAAAGTCATTCCCACCCTAGCACTAGTGAAAGATGGGAAAACACAAGACTATGTTGTGGGCTTCACTGATCTCGGGAACACTGATGACTTCACTACAGAGACCTTAGAATGGAGATTAGGCTGTGCAGCCATCATTAATTACAGGTAATGACCTCATTGTTTGTTTTCAGGTGTAGTACAAGGAGAACATGCTTGCAGACAGGAGAACCTCTAAAAGTTTAGAGCTTTGATACGTTGCAAGGTTCAGACACATGAGAATTTAATCCAATAATTTAATCTGAGTACTTTGGCAAGGGAAAGAAGATAGTGTCTCTCTGTCAGACCACTGAGACGTTATAATGAAGTTGTCCTTTTTGTGCAGTGATTAAAAATGAAGAGTTCTTGCTGTGAGGGTTGAACTTCAGATTAAATGACTGAAATGACAACTTGTAATTCAAAACAAGGGTTATTACTTGCTTCCCAGTTCAGTAAGAAGCAGATATGTGGCAGAGCATAGATATATAGACTAGGCAGCAACAGCCTTTTGTGGGAGAGGGTGTGCACTTGAGCCATACGTAAGCCATACCGTGGCTTGTGGCATAACTGTGCTTCCTGCTCAACTCTATTAGAGCTGCATATTCTGCTCTTAGCTCCTTGTAGAGTGGGGGAGTTATTTCCTGCTTTGTTCACTTTGTGTGGTGCCCTGTCCTTGCAAAGTGAACTGCCTTACCTGCACAGCTCTGGAGTTCCATTCCAGAAGACATGTGGCTTGTTATGTTTCTGTGCTGCTCTCAGTGTCATGTCCTGCTCAGGTGAGTTCCTGAACAGGAAATAGTCCTTGTCACAGCCTGGAAACAACTCTTTTCCCTAAACCTGTGGGGTGGCAGATGGTGAAAGGATATCCTGTATTTAGAGGAAAAACTGTTCAGGTTAGATGCAGGTGGTGTACTGACTTCTTACTGACATGTAATTAATTAGCAATCAGTTACACTTAGGATCAGTACCAGGGAAATGTTAATACCATCACATTTGTAAATACCCTTCTTTAGCCACTTCCAGAAGGATATAACCACTCACTCACTGACAACAAACACCTTGCAGGTCGTGCAAGGCGTTTCTGAGCAAGGCAAGGAGGTTCTCCTTGTACACCCCTGCTGTGGGAGGTGTAGGTGCTCCAGCTTTATGTGAACTGTTGTCACAGACCCACGTACTGATGACAGTCTGTGCAGTCTCATACTTGCACGCCAAGTCACGAGTGCCTCCACAGTCCACTAACTGGAGGGCAGTGTCTGCTGGAGAAGCTGCTGGCCTAGGCAGGGCAGTTATTTTGGACAGTATAAAACTCAGGTTTGACTCATTTGTTTCTACTCCAAAGTCCATGTTACAAAACTGTAGCTTCTTGCGTCCCTCTGGGTACTCATCTGTTTTGAAAAGTCTCTCTAATTCCCTTTTTCTCCAGAGCTCTCCTCACAGAAGCTGTTTGCACTCACACTCTTGCCCTAACTACAGTTATCCGGGTCGCTTTGTCCATGATGTGCTCTGCTAGCAACACCAGTGTGCTACTTGGAGTGGCTTTAGGGAGCAGGAGTTGTGCTCTCTGGCAGTGTTTTTCTGGATAAACAGATAACTAGAGATGCTACTTACTGCCTGCATGAATATGGCTTTAACCAACATCTCTTCCTCTTTTCTCCTAGTGGAAACTTGATGGACCCGCCTTTTCAGAGTCAGAAGAAATTTGGAATGCGCTTTATAAAGTTGGATGAGAAGACCATCCGAGGAAAGAAATACGATTCAGATTCTGATGATGACTAGAACAGCTAGTAAATAGCTAGTATTTGTAAATCATCTTTTGTTTATGCTTGGTACATTTCTAAGGATGTTTTTTATAAAGCTTACGGCTTTTCATGACATCTGCACATAATGGTCATTTTTCTATACAGTTTTATACAACAGTCACAGCAGGAGAAAAAGCTTACATATTTTTTGTTTCCTCTTTTGGAAGTCATTTGTAATTCAAAAATTAGACTCCTAACTGAATAAGGTGGCAAATGACTGATTTTGTCTTAAGTATCAGTTTATGAAGTGCTTTGAAGTAACAGCTGTACCGAGTCAGACCAAAGGTCCCTCTGGCCTAGCATCTGGTCTCAGCGGCCAAAAGCAGATGCACAAGGAAGAGTAAAACTAGAGTGCATCACAGTGCTTCCCTAGACTATACTCTGAGCAGTCTGCAGCTTAAGGAGCTCTGTATCTGACAACATTAGCTGGCTAAAATCACAGAAGCAAAAATTCTCTCAATCCTCACAGTATCCTATCATCTACATCATGTGGCACAAAGTCCACAGTTGGACTGTGTTGTGCAGTGCTTCCGATGCTTTGCTTTGAATTCGACTGTTCCTTTTTTATTTTGGAAGTCTCTTTATTAAAGGAGACTATAGATGCTTTTGAAAAGAATTTTCTCTATCAGTTCCTTTTCCAGCAGTGTTTTTAGACTTTTTCCATATCAGTAGCAAAGCACCACGAAATTACTAGCAAAGGAACTGTGCGTTTTAACAAGTGACTGCTTCAATTATGGTGCCACATCATGACACTGAAAAACTGAACTGCGTTGCACTAGGAGTTGTAAAAGCAGCTGTAACTTCTGTGAGTTCTGAAACAGATGATCAAGAGAAAAGCCCTTTTCCTGCCTACGTCCGCTGGATGCTGAAGCTGATACAGCAGGCAATAGCACATAGCAACAAGCATTTTGAGAACAGCCTCGTTCACGGGTTCGTGTAGTTCTGTGGTTTTGAATGTGTGGATTTTATAGCAGAAGCTTTGTACAAGAGAGTAGAGTAGAGAAAAGTATTTGGGAGAAACCTTGATTCATTAAGTTTAGACATAGCACCGCATACTGTGTATCATACTGGAGCATACTGGGCTCCAGTAATGGACAGACTTTTCAAGGGAGATCTTCCTTGAAACACAGCGTAAAATTTCTGGCTAGTTGAAGAGTTGATGGGTTTTCATTTAAATGAAATAGTTTGCTGTGTGCTGAAGGACTGTTTTGAGGTGGGACTTTGAATCCAGTTGCTCCAAAAAGCAGTGAAGTGGGTTTGAGTCAGTCTCACTGCCTTTGTACTGGGCAGCACTTGTGATTGGGCCAGCCCAGCAATATATCTCTGTGAGTAAGTTTCAAAAGTTCTATTTTATTTCTGTTCATGCACACGGAAATAAAATTATTTTAATTCTA
Source organism: Rhinopomastus cyanomelas (assembly GCA_013400115.1). NCBI lineage: Eukaryota > Metazoa > Chordata > Aves > Bucerotiformes > Rhinopomastidae > Rhinopomastus > Rhinopomastus cyanomelas. Next base: position 1,414,055 of record VXBP01010266.1, read on the forward strand.
ATACTGACTTTTGTGTCTTTTGAAGTAACGCGGTCTAGGTGCTGTGGGTTTGTTTTTCCTCTCTTCCTTTGTCCATCAGAAAGTTGCACATGTTCTTTCTAACAAAGTACATGCAGTTCTGGTGAGACTGCATCAGGAATGCTGTGTCCAGTTCTGGCCCCTCAGTTCCAAAGCTGCTGGATAGAGTCCAGTGCAGAGCCATGAAGATGATGAAGGGAGTAGAACACCACCCATATGAGGAGAGGCTGGGGGAACTGGGTCTCTTTAGCTTGGAGAAAAGGAGACTGAGAGGTGACCTCATTAATGTCTGTAAATATGTGAAGGGTGGGTGTCAGGAGGATGGAGCCAGGTTCTTCTCAATGTCATCTAGTGATAGGGTGAGGGGCAGTGGGTGTCAGCTGGAACGTAGGAGATTCCACATCAGTATGAGATGGAACTTCCTCACAGTGAGGGTGACAGAGCACTGGAAGGGGCTTCCCAGGGAGGTTGTGGAGTCTCCTCTAGAGATGTTTAAAACCCAATTGGTTGTGTCCCTGTGCAACTTGCTCTAGGTGATCCTGCTGTGGCAGGGGGATTGGACTAGAAGATTTTTGGAGGTCCCTTCCAATCCCTAATGTTCTGTGATTCTGTAAACCACGGTGACATCACTTTGAGACAGCAATCGGCTTAAGATGAGAAATGTCCACCTGTAGCTTTTGAAGTTGGAGCTTATGGGTGAACTGGGCATGTAACTTCAGTAATGATTAGCGCTTAAGTCTGCGCTTGATGCTTACATGAAGTAATCATTAAATGTATGGAGACAGTAATAACCCAACACAATCTGTGTTGTTCAGCTCTTAATGCTGGATTATTTGATCTTAATTGGACACTGTTTGTTGATTGATCCAGAGTTATGCTTACAATCATAGGCTCATTAAGGTTGGAAGAGACTGCCAAGATCAGCAAGTCCAACCATCCAACGCAGTGCCACCATGCACTGGAACAGGCTGCCCAGGGAGGTTGTGGAGTCTCCTTCACTGGAGATGTTTAAAACTCACCTGGATGTGTTCCTGTGTGACTTGGTCTAGGTGATCCTGCTGTGTCAGGGGGATTGGACTAGATGATCTTCAGAGGTGCCCTCCAATCCCTAATGATTCTATGATTCTAAACCACGTTTTCAAGTGCCAGATCTGCTTATGATGGTCTGCTTAAGGAATCTTCTTAGAATTTAAGTGCTGAATAGAGATTTGGGAAGCGTGAATGGGTCTGGTCCCTGAAAGACATGGGAATGTGTCTCATACCGTTGTAGAGATGGAAGCCATTCTATTCTCCCAGGTGCTCCCTTCTCCTGGTGAGCACCATTCTGTCTCACACACAGACAAAGAGGACCTATGCTCATAACTTCTCCATCAGTTTGAGGTAATGGCTCAGACTGGCTGGAGCAGCACAAAGGAGACCAGAGCATCATCAAAAACCAATCATATTCCAATTTGGTGAATTAATTTTAAGCATGCAGACTGAGCAGTACTGCTGAAAAGGGAGCAGTTAAGAAAACTTGCTTTTAGAGTCCACAGGAGCTGCATATTCTGAGGCTGCATCCCCTTGGACTGGCTCTTACGGCCACGGCTTGAGCTGCCGGCAATAAACCGCCACCAATCCAGGACCTGTGTAGCTGTGTCAGCTCCGTGTTGAATGTGTGCTCGTGTGCTTTGCCTTCTTGAACACGGTCTGCTCAGCCACTGTCTGCCTGGTGGCTTGGTTTCAACATGTGACTCTCATAAAAAACTTCTAAAAACTTACCTATGCACCTGCTCCTCAAATCCCCAGTAACCATTGGTTTTGGCGGGTGTGACACAGACTTGCATTAATTGCTTTCATTATCTTCTTCCTCCTTGCTAATTATTTCTTTTGTCAGTGTGCTGCCCTAGAAAAAAGTCTGAAGTTGTTTCCTGTTTGACTTCTTAATTGACGTTGCTCTGTAACGTGAATTCCAGGTGCTCAGAAATGCTTCCTGTAGTTACCGTAGAGTCACGGGCTGGTTTGAGCCGGGCTGGAAGAGACATTAAAGATCATCTAGGTGTCCCCAGAGCTTTCTCTTCTCTGGGCAGAACATACCCAACTGTCTTTGCCTGTCCTTATAGAAGTGCTCCAGCTCCTTGAACATCTTCCTGGCCTTCCTCTGGACTCAACAGGTCCATGTTCTTGTGCTGGGAGCCCCAGAGCTGGACATAGTAGTCCAAGTAGGGTCTTTACCAGAGTAGAAGGGAAGAATCAATTCCCTCAGCCTGACAGCAGTACTGCTCTTGATGAAGCTCAGGATATGGTCGGCTTTCTGGACTGAAAATGCACCTTTCTGGGTCATGCTGAACTCACCAACCAGCAACCACAAGTCCTTCTCTGCAGGGCTGCTCTCCATCCATTCTCCACCCAGACTAGATTCGTGCTTGGATTCCCCTGACCCATGTGCAGGATCTTTTTCTGGCTCAAACTTCTGCTTTAGAGAAGAATATCTATGGAAGTCTGATTGTTAAACTGCCTCTATGTCTTTAAAAGTTGGGAAAGACAGTTCTGGAAGGTTGGTTTGAAATGATGCTACAGATGCACTTTTAACTGGCCAGTCAGTGGTAGGCAACCAACCTGCGTCATCCGTTCTGGGCAGCTTCCCTACAAAACAGCTTTAAAAGTCTGAATACCTGGTGTTGCCCGTAATTACATGCCAGACCAAAGGAATGACCTGAGAGATGCATCTGCCTGCTGATGTTATGAAACCACAGCTGAAACTTCTAGCAGAGACAGTCATTCGCATGGGCGGTGTTCCAGGTCGTTTTAGACACTATTCTCACCTCCCAGGGAAACGTGGTGCTGTCATCTGCAACCTGAAGGAGAACAGCTGTGGTGCTGTAGTAGTAGCGGGTCCTTGTCTGGATCCCTGTGCATCCCACCTGGGTCACTGTTAATGTCGTGGGTCAGAGACCCCCTGACTATATCTCAACCAAGAACTTTGAACTATAGTGTGAAACACAAAGGAACGGTTTAACGAAACCACTTGTGAATCTGCAGGCAATGAATCAACTTGCTCAGTTTGAGGGAGAAAGGCACCAAGAGATTCTGATTCACTTCCCCCACCTGTATCAGAGACAAACCTCACAGAAGACTCAGATACAGACACACGGAGCTTTGTCACACTGCTCTTATATTGAACTGAGATAAAACCCCTGCCACAGCAGAGTCACACAGACCAAGTCACACAGGAACACGTCCAGGTGGGTCTTACACATCTCCAGTGAAGGAGACTCCACAACCTCCCTGGGAAGCCTGTTCCAGTGCTCTATTACCCTCACTGCGAAGAAGTTCCTTCTCATATTGATGTGGAACCTCCTCTGTTCCAGCTCATTGCCCCTCGCCCTATCACTAGATGACATTGAGCAGAGCCTGGCTCCATCCTCCTGACACCCACTCTTCACATATTTATAAACATTAATGAGGTCACCCCTCAGTCTCCTCTTCTCCAAGCTAAAGAGACCCAGCTCCCTCAGCCTCTCCTCATAAGGGAGATGCTCCACTTCCTTCATCACCCTCGTTGCCCTACACTGGACTCCCTCCAGCAGCTCCACATCCCTCATGAACCGAGGGGCCCAGAACTAGACACAATACTCCAGATGTAGTCTCACCAGTGCAGAGCAGAGGGGGAGAAGAACCTCTCTTGATCTGCTACCCACCCCCGTTTTGATCCACCCCAGGGTGCTGTTGGCCCTCTTGGCCACAGGAGGGCGACACTGTTGGCTCATGGTCATCCCGCTGTCCACCAGGACCCCCAGGTCCCTTTCTCCTACACTGCTCTCCAACTGCCTGGTTTGAGCTGTTTTGTGGGGTGAAGAGGTCTTTAGCAAGAAGAAGTCCCACTCATAATGCTGCTGAAAAATTATCCCCATATCTGGCCTTATACTGGAAACTGTAACTGGGAGGAATCTGTCCCAGGGACCTAAAGACACGCAACAGGACAGGCAGAAATCATCGTGCTTGAAACATGCAGTCTTAGAATCACAGAATCATCAGGAATTGGAAGAGACCTTGAAAGATCATCTAGTCCAATCCCCCTGCCACAGCAGGATCACCTAGTGCTGTCCTAATCTTTGTGAAGTTCTCAATTATTTCCACATCTCACCACAATAAACAGGTTTGACACTTAAAACTCACTTTAACTCCTATAACCACAAGCCTATGGTCTCTGATGGAGCTTCCCTCCTTCTTGATATCTCAGCATCTGACTCCATCAAGACCCACTTGATCATCTCCTGTGCTTTGCAGACTAATAACCATCGCTGGGTTTAGGACCCAGGGATCTGTATCTGTCCATAAGAGTGTTTCCTACCCACCGTATCTCAAGCACAGAAGGGTAAAGGATGGATTTGTGATGCATTAAGTAATGAAGATAAACATCCTGGAAGACAAACTTGCTTTCCTAGTCTCCATGTATGCTAGGTGGAGAAAGATGTGGGCACAGGAATGGGATTGAAGGGCACAGGAACGGGATTGAAGGGCACAGGAATGGGATTGAAGGGCAGTGGTCTCCCAGACCATCTTTCCATCTCCAAGCGACTCAGATGTTTTACACACATGAACGGTGTTTTGGCCACAAGGTGCAAGTCTCTCAGAGACCCTCTGTGTGCCACTAGTGCCTTCAGCTGCTAAGAAGCAGGTCCCTTCCATCCCATTTCCACTTCAGCAACTTGGTGCCATCCGTAAACTTGCTGAGACCACACTCAGTTCCCTCCTGCAGATCACTGATAAAGACAGGGAAGAGCACAGACCCTGGTGTCCTCATCTGTGACCACCACCCACTGGACACCGCTCCATTCACCATCACTCTCTGAGCCCAGACATCCAGCCACGTTTCTTCCAGCATCCTTAGAACCCACATGAAGGTCCAACAAGGAAAAGCTCACCAGCCTGAAACCATTAAGAAACGACACCAAAGTCTCCTCCAGACTGCTCTTGGCTGCAAAGCAGAAAGAGCATCAGCCAGGGCTGGGTCTGGAGCAGCCTCTGCCGCACTGATTCACCGCGCCGCTTTCTGCGAGTCGTTGACAGCTTTCCCAGAGCTGTCCTCAGTCTAACTACTGCCTGCGCAAATCTTCGGATGAAAGGAACAGTCGGTGTTCTAAGCTCTTAATGTCTGTTGCTTATTGTGCTTTAGAACCAATGTCATCACAGCAGGTAGGAATTAGCATTCCAAACCCCACGGGGTGGGTGCCCTTCCACGCACATATATAGGAAAGTCACTGAGTGACCTGTCTCAGAGGAAGGGCGGCTGCAGACAGGTGAGTCTGAATTCGCTCAGAGAACATTTATTTAGAGCCAGAAGCCTTGGGTTTGTTTTGATTGAGCATCTTCACAGTGAGGGTGATGGAGCACTGGAACAGGCAGCCCAGGGGGGTTGTGGAGTCTCCTTCACTGGAGATGTTTGAGACCCACCTGGATGTGTTCCTGTGCGATTTGGTCTAGATGATCCTGCTCTGGCAGGGGGATGATCTTTCAAGGTCCCTTCCAATCCCTAATGGCTCTATGATTCTATATTTAAAACCTGCCTGGATGTATTTCTGTGCAACTTGGTCTAGGTGATGCTACTGTGGCAGGGGGATTGGACCAGATGATCTTTCTAGGTCCCTTCCAATCCCTAAAGATTCTATGTGGGAAGGGCTACAGCCTGAAGCTGTTGGTGGAGCCCCACATGGATTTGCCATTGGGTTCATAGGTGCTGGGGTCAAGCTGTACTGAGGTGGGATTGTGAACCCTCAGCACTAGTGTTAGAGCTCAAAATGAGCTACTGCATGTTCCCAGCTCTGGCTGTGGGCATTTGCCAGCCTGAATGAGCTCGCTCAGAACACGGGAGCCTTTGCAATAACACCAACAGACTGTTTGTGTTTCTGTGTGTGATGGAGCACTGGAACAGGCTGCCCAGGGAGGTTGTGGAGTCTCCTTCACTGGAGATGTTTGAGACCCACCTGGATGTGTTCCTGTGTGACTTGATCTGGGTGATCCTGCTGTGTCAGGGGGATGGGACTAGATGATCTTTTGAGGTCCCTTCCAATCCCTAATGATTCTGTGATTCTGTGATTCTACGTTATGTCACCTCTAGAGTCTTGGAGTGGCCTTACGTGCTCTTAGCAGAGAATTGTCGTGTTGTCTTATTTCTAAAAGTGGGTTTTCTGAAGCCAAGCAGAGATCCCATCGTCTTTTCAAGAGAGACAGAGGATGTGTGCGCTCCAGTAGATGCCAAACATCCATAAAGATGCACTGTGGGTGTTTGGGAGAGGCCATGTGGGCAAGTGAGAAGTCATAGGGGCTAAAAGAATACCTGCTGGCCCAGGTTGCCAATGGGGACCTCCCTCCTTGGCTGTTCCCACTCAATGTGATGGTGTCTTGGCACATGAGGTAGAGTTGATACTCAGCCACGGGAGAGTCATATAATCATTAGGGATTGAAAGGGACCTTGAAAGATCATCTAGTCCAATCCCCCTGATCACCTAGACCAAGTCATAGGGGCAGTCAGGGTTAGAAGGGACCACAGGAGGAGCCTGTATTGCCCAAACAGGAGCTAAGGAAGGGATGAGGCTCCTATCACTTGCTTCTCCTCCCAGAACCACTCTCCAAAGCTGGCAGCTGCATCCCGCGCCGAGGGTGAGAGAGTGAGCATGCTGCAGAGATGATTCCTTCATTTCCCAACCCATCATCTGCAGCTGTCTGGGGCCTTGGGGTGGGAACTTCTGCCTCACAGACTTTGCTCTAGGGCGGGTGACATTGCTGATCCCTTCACATTCTGCTGATCCCTTCATGTTCTGCAGACCACTGTTTTTACAGGTTTCTGGGGTCAGCTGAGGAAAGCCATCACCATGACCGCCACGCTGCTCCTGCTGGGCCTTGTGGCCCTTGTTGGTAAGCCAGGCTTTGGGTTTGGGTTGCCATCAAATGCACCCCAGGACCTGTTTGCAGAGGGACCACAGAGGGGAGATGCACAGTCAGGCTGGAGATCCCGTTTCTGCACGGTGCTGTAAAACAGGCACCGCTGAAAGTGCCCTGTTTGGCAACGGGAGAGACACTGAGAGGGAGTCACAGACGCACCTACTCTTGATTTACTCAGCTAACTTCACCCGTTCTCTCTACCTACTCAGCAACTGCCTCACAGACACCGCAAGCTGCCTCCATCAGCAGGCTATTAACTCCTCAGTTACTAAGGGAGTAGGGTAATTTACTCAGGCTAAGGGAAGCATTCTCGTGAGGTAATTCCTCACCAAGTTATGGAGGGACACAGGAGGTGCCCCACGGTATGTCTGGGGTGCCCAGGTGCCACCAGCCATCATCCAAGGGACCCCAGACTTTAGGGGACATTGAATGGCAGGAAGAAACACATGAGAGCCTGTAGTTGCCCTCTCCCACACTGCTCTTTAGACCTAAAAGCTAGCAGATGCCTGTTTGTCTAAATTGACATTAAATGTATTTGCTTCAAGCCATTCAACTAGCAAAGACCAAGAGTCTGTTCTCTGTCCTCCTTTGATAACACTGCTGGAGGAGAGCAGAGCCAACCACACAGGCACAGCCAGCACAGGTCTGGACGGATCCCTCACGACGCTGCTCTTGCAGCACCCAGTGCAGTTCTGCTCCGAGATCTCACGTGTCCCAACACCTCTGCTCAATTTTTCAGCTCCATCCACGAGTTCCAGTTGCTATGGTGACATAAGTGCTCTTCACGTCCCTACTATCACCTGCACACCCGTGAGAGCCCCGGACTGTGGTAGGTACTAGTCATCGCTTGGTTTGCCAGCCCCTTTACACCGGGCTGAGAGATGCTTTGCCTGCTGCAAATTAAGTCTGGTGCAGTCATTCAGTTAGCCAAAGAGGAGAGACCAACACCTCCTCTCACACAGCAGGATGAGCTATGAAGCCTCCAGACCTGATGGGGACAAACTTCAGGTCCCAGAGCCCAAACCCACAGCCTAAGCACAAGGAAATGATGAGACCCCCCTACTCAGTTAGAACAGCTTCTTCAACAGCCAGGGCTTCCTGTGTGACTTGGTCTGGGTGATCCTGCTGTGGCAGGGGGATTGCACTAGATGATCTTTCGAGGTCCCTTCCAATCCCTAATGATTCCATGAAAACCCTGGGGTCTGTCTGCTTGGAGGGACAGATGTGCAGAACCAGCTCCTGTGTGCTGGGGTGTTGACTTCTGTAGAATCATAGAATCATCAGGGATTGGAAGGGACCTGGAAAGATCATCTAGCCCAACCCCCCTGCCACAGTTGACCTGCTAGAGAAGTTCTTCAAGGTGGAAAGGTCCCATGTGTGCAGCCATCCTGCTTCTGGGCGGCTTGTTTTTAGAACCTCCCTTTCGCCTTCCTCTTGCCTTATGAACCTACGCAAAGTTCATACTCAAACCCCACACCAAGGTAGAAGCCTGACCCCAGGTGTCCAAGCATGGACCTGAACCTGCTTCTTGTCTCCAGACAGTTTCAAAGCTACTTTAAAAAGCCTCCCAGCATTTTACAGACAGGCCACCAGCACAGCAGTAGCAAAGCATCGCTCGGTGTTCTCAAACACGGTTTGAAAGGTTGGTTTCCTGCCTGCAGAGCCATCCTTGGTTGCTGGCAGGGCAGGTCTCCTTCATCCATGGTGGAAGCCAGGAGGGCTGTGTATGTTCCTCAGCACTGCTGCCCAAGCTGATGTAACTGCCTGCTCTTCCACGTTGGGGTGGCTCCTTTGATGCTAAAGGGGAAGCGAAGGGTTCAGATGGAAGGGCGTGAGTGTGCCTTTGCCTGTGCCACAGGGCTTGCTGTGATACGGAGGACCGCCGAGGCAGACCTGGTGCGCCTGAGGAGATACGAGATCCCAATTAAGAGAGTAGCCAGGAACCTGTGCTTGGACCCAGCACTCATCGCTGGCATCATGTCACAGGAGAGCCGCGTCGGCCTGCTCCTGAATGACGGCTGGGACCACGAACGGAGCAAGTATGGCTTGATGCAGGTATGACTTGGTCTAGGTGATCCTGCTGTGGCAGGGGGGTTGGACCAGATGATCTTTCGTTGAAGGTCCTTTCATTGAAGGTCCCTTCCAGTCCCTAATGATTCTATGATTCTATGATCTTTCAAGGTCCCTTCCAATCCCTAATGATTCTATGACGAGTAAGAGAACGGTAACGTAGAGTATCATCCCACCTTAGCAATCAACTGCTCTGTGTTCGGGACAGCACTTTCACATGTCCCTTCTCAATCAAAGGTTGTACTGAAGTGCTGTCCCAATAAGGTCACTCCAGTGAGTCCCAGCCTGGAAGTGCAAAGAAGAGGGATGAAGCTACAGTGGTGGTTGCACTGGGGGGAAGCTAATGGTCTCGCTTGACTTCTCTAGATCGGCAGGCAGCTACATCGCCCTTACGTGTTGTGGGACAGTGAGGAACACATAAACCAGTGCTCGAACATCCTGGTCCTTGCAATTAATGAAGTACGGGCAAGACATCCTACATGGACCTGGGACCAGCAGCTGAGAGGTACACGATGGGCTAGATCCTGGAGAGGCACACGCTGGGTGATGGGAGCGCTGTGTGTTTGCTGGCTTCACTCTCGAGGGAAGAGCATCATCTCTCTGGCAGGTTTAACAGCATCTTCTACCAAAAAATGCTCTAGAGTTGTCTGGTTTAAGGAAGACAATCCCAAAACACCAGAGCAGCAAGAGGTCTGAGGTGGGGGGATTGGATTAGATGATCTTTCGAGGTCCCTTCCGATCCCTGGTGATTCTGTGAGCATAGAGAGAGCCTCTCAGCTCAAAGTGCTGTCCACAAGGCCCCCATGTTTCCACCTGCAGAAGACAGTCTGTGGTGCAATGCCACAGTCTGCAGTAGGAAGCAGTGGAGAACCATCCCGGTCTGGGAGCTGCTTTGGGCGCACGAAGACGCCTTGTGCAGGGCTGAGCAAAGGTGTCCGGTGCACTCCCAGCAGGCTGCCCCTGGACTTCACTGGCAGAGACCCGCAGAGAGCCCCCACACTGAGAGGCTGCCTCACTGCTGGTGGATGGCCAGGTACAGGACCTCTTTAAATTCCCTGGAGAACACATTGTGCTCAGTGAACATGGACAGCTCTCAAGTTATCATAGAATCATAGAATCATCAGGGATTGGAAGGGACCTTGAAAGATCATCTAGTCCAATCCCCCTGACACAGCAGGATCACCTAGACCAAGTCACACAGGAACACATCCAGGTGGGTCTTAAACATCTCCAGTATCCTCCTATCTGCTCATCCAACAAGTGAAACAGTTATCAGGTGAATAGAAGAGGTAGAAAACCACCAAGCCACTGGGAAAGGCAGACATCAAGGCCCTGCAACACAACGAGTTTGTCATGGCAGGATGGTCAATCGTGTTGAGAAAGCCTGAAGTTCAGGTTTGCTGTCTGTGTCACCTGCACGTCATTGTGTTCACCCCACACTCTTTCTTCCCTGGGACAAACAAGACCTTCCCACCTGCTTTAGGAGAGAGCCATGGGTTCCTTCACTACAGAAATAAGCATTTGGCTAAATCAGCCACTTTTCAACAATAATGTTCATCCAGCAATTTCCTAAGCCATTGTGTAGGGTTTCTGAGATGCATGGCCCTTTTGGCTAGCAATTTTAACTCTCGAATGTCTATCACTTACTCATGATCCCATAGCAACTCCTTCCTAACTCTTTCCAGGGGGAATCTGCACTTACCATGCAAAGATGGGCAACGTGCGGGTCTATGAGGATGACCCATGCGGCAGAGACGACTACTACGCCAACAGTGTGATCAGGCGAGCGCAGTACTTCAAGAGGCATGGGTTCTAGCCCACCAGCCTGCTCCACCACCGAGCCTCTCCTCTGCATAGACTAACCCAGTAGTGTTTGTAGTACCCAGAGCACTTCCTCGGGTCTTCTGGCAGGACAAATGCTGGTGGCAGTGGCAACCACAGCTCGCTCTGGTAAACCCCAGCTCCTCATTTGACCACGGGTGAGCTCAGCTCTTCCAGGGGACCCTCAGGGATGAGACACCACAAGCTTAGGGCTTTCAAAAGGCATGTGGGATAAATCAGCAGCTTTTAGGTGTTGTTGGAGGAAGGTGCCTCTATCCTTTCAAAACTCAGCCTTGAGCTGTTTGTGCATCCCCTAGGCACAGGCAGGCAATGCCCAGCTCTCCCTAAGCACCTCTTCCCATCTCCTCCACCACCTCCTTCGCTCTCCCTTACCAACAGGGGGATGAAGCCCCCAAGATAAATTCTTCCTTCCCCTTGGTTGTGCTGGCCACAAGGCAGTGAAGAGACTTCTTGCCAAGCCTTTGGTCTCTGCAGCAGATGTGTATTCCTGTGGCCAGCCCTGTAAGGGGACAGCACCAAACATGTCTTAGTCCACCGTGTCTGGAAGCCCACGGCTGTGATGGGGCTGGGCTTTTTTCTTTAGGCATGAAAAGCAGCCTCACACAGGGTGATTCCTCTACGTGGGAAGAATTGCAAGTGCTATGGCAAGTGTGCAGAATGATTTTCCACTAGAGAGCAGCCCTCTGAGCAGGAGCTGGCCCCACACATACCCACACCAGGAGCTGTATCACTACAGTAATGCTAAAACCCCCATAACCTTTCCTGCTTCAGCTCTGACACCTTCATGCTGAGTTTCTTACAAGCTCAAAAGCTTCAGCATCTACCCCTCTGCCAGGAATCCTAACTTCTAACCAGCAGTGAATTAGCTCTGGGTTTGCAAGCTCTGTTTGAAAATGTTCTTCAATGCAGATGGGTCTGGCTGCAGATTTAAGTTCATCAAGAATTTAAGGTTGTGAAGTTGCTGAGAATAAGAGAGAAAATAAAGCCAAATGAATGTTGAATCCAAGTCTTTGGTCAGTTTTTGTTCAGTCTGCAACTCGAGTAAGTAACCGAGTTCGGAAGTCTTGGAGTGGGGCTAGAACTCAGTGGGAGACCAGGGAAAAGAGATCTGTGCCGCAGGCTGGCGTGGAGTGGGAAGAGCTGTGCTGAGAGGCGGTGTGTGAGGCATCCTGAGCACAGCCGCTGCCCCCCGACCTGCAAAGCACCCTTCTGCTGGCTGTCATCACCCCAGATGCAGCAGCAACGTGCCTGGTGGCCCCTGCCCAGCAGCATGAGGCTGCGCGGTGCTCGTAGGGCTGGAGAGGCAGCATGAGGGCTGCTTTTGGGGCAGCGTTTGCCAGCAGAACAACCCTCACCACCGTGCGCCCCTCTTGCCAGCCACTCCTCCGCTCCCGCTCGCCCTCGCAGCAAGGGCTGCGTGCGAGGGACGTTTGCGCAAGCACACTGCTTTTACCGTCTCTGGAGACCAGAGGGAGCTCCAGGATGTCTCTAAAGCCCCTGGCGCTTGGGGTTTTCTCTTAAACCACAGCAAACAGTCCAGTGTCGGGCAACCACAGGTGTGAAACTGAACAGTACTCTAGTCCGTAGTGAATTCTGCACTGTTCTAAGGTAACATGAGCAAAACCATTACTTTGGAGTGCAAACTTTGAAGCCCATCATGTGAGTTTATCCCCTCAGCTTTAAATAGCCCATGAATTTTACTGCATGAGCTGCAGCTTTTGGTGCATTACGTTACATAACCCCCCCCCCCCGGTGTGTTATACAACCCTCTTATGTAAAACCTAGTCGTGCAGCTCTGGCAGATCAATACCAACTTCAAATGGAGCAGGAAGTCTCACGGCTGCCTACATGTAGCCAGGCTCTTCTCAATGTCATCTAGTGATAGGACGAGGGGCAATGGGTGTGAGCTGGAACAGAGGAGGTTCCATATGAATATGAGAAGGAACTTCTTCACAGTGAGGGTGACAGCGCACTGGAACAGGCTGCCCAGGGAGGTTGTGGAATCTCCTTCACTGGAGATGTTTAAGACCTGCCTGGATGTGTTCCTGTGTGACTTAGTCTAGGTGATGCTGCTGTGTCAGGGGGATTGGACTGGATGATCTTTCGAGGTCCCTTCCAATCCCTGATGTTCTGTGATTCTGTGACATTCCAGTGCTTGTCTCTCAAAGCAGCTGATGTGCAGACTAAAGCCCTACCTTCCATGGAGTGGTTGGACACCAGTGGGAGAGACTGAATCGTTTGTTTCTCAGTTGCTTTTGCATTTGTTGTTGCTTTGTTGAACTGCCTTTGTCTTGAAAGATGGGAAAAACCCACAAGGGGGTTTTTCCATCTGATTTCCTCCTCAAGTTGTGCTATGGGAGTGATAGAGAGTGGCTTGGCAGACACCCAAAATCCAGTCCAGGTCAACCCACCAAAATAGGCAAGGAAAGAGAAAAGCCAAATCAGAGGGGAAATAAAGGTCTAGGGAATCACAGCCCAGGACACTTGGCTGCAACACTGAGGAAGACACTAAAAGAAAGGATTGACTAACTGCTTCCTGAGCACCCGGAGTACAAAAAGGCAGCAAGAAAACAGTCATGATGGTTCTGGCACTTTGGCTTGGCAGGGGAAACCCACTTCAGACCAAAGTCTTCATCTCACTCACCGACTGACTGGCTGTAGCTGTGCCACGCCGTGAGCTCAGGAAGGCTTTGGCAGCAGTCTGCAGCGCTCTCCTAAGCAAAGGGCACTTGTTATCAGCAGCTTGTGGTCAGACCAGTGAGACCTTTCAGGGGGAGCTGCACGAGTCTGTCCTACGTCGGGTTCTTTGAAATTTGTGGTTGAAAAATGAGTGGTTGACAAGAGCTATCAAACCACCGGGGACAGGCACACAGAGAGGGAGCAGGGGCACTGTAGCTGACAGTTACAATCTATGGAAACCCATTAGGAACCCAGGCAAAGCAAACACAGGTGCAGAACTCCGGAGGAGCTCAAGCAAGCACACGGTTGACACGGTTTGCTTTGACACCAATCCAAGCTTCATTGCCAGTGGAAGGTGAACCAAGGCTTGGGTTTCAGCAGGGCTTAGTGATTGACCGGTTTAAAAACCAGCAAGTGACTCAACAAAGTAAAATAGTGTCAAATTTAAAGACTGAAGAATGGCAAATTCACGCTAACTTACTACCAGGTGTCTTAAAGCAGAAGACACGTGCGCACGCAGCACAACTCGTGCCTCATGGATCCAGAAACCCCAGTCCAGCACCACTCTCAGATGCATCAAGCTAACATCTAAATAAGGAATGAGAAAGAAATGGGAGAAAGAACTGGATGATCCTGTGGTCCCTTCTAACCCTGACTGACTGTATGACTTGGTCTAGCGGTTAGGCACTAGGAGAAAGGGTTGGACTTGATGACCCTGGAGTCCTTTCCAGCCATGATGATTCTACGATTCTATGATTCTATGACCCTGCTGTGGCAGGGGGATTGGACTAGATGATCTTTCCAGGTCCCTTCCAATCTAATGATTCCATGACTCTAAGAGGTCGGCCTGCAGTCAAAATTTCCCTTGTTGAGGTTGAACACCCACCATGCATCAGCATTTCTTCACTGAATGATGATTGAGTCTCAAGGAGGATGTTCTCACCCAGACCTTGTGTTGATCTTGTTGTCAGATGATTATGAGACGTGTCCCACGACCACACCACAAGGAAATCTGCAGTCTCACTGAAGTACAGAAAGGACCCAAGAACTCTGTTTAGAGTTTGTGAGGAGGCTCGCGCCACCACAGATGTGCACACCGCTGGCCCCCAAAACCATGATTATATGCCATAAAATAATACAGGTTCATTAGATATTCCAACACACCTATAAAGATGCATAACCTGTCCTTCTTGAGCTCGTGCAGTTTCTTTTGATGGTCATCATTTGAGGGTCGTGTCGCTATCTTGGGATGAAGTAAGAGTCTTCCTCAGGGTTGAACTTTTGCCCCCCATCACTCTGCACATGCTCTGTTGTTTTCTGTCACTAGTCCAAACCGTATGGCTGGTCCCTGACAGCATTTTAGCAATCAATTTCTTCTCTGACAGGGTGCACCTAGCCTCCCACCTCTCTACACAGTGCTAGTTGCTAAGCTGTATGACTTTAAACAATAACAGGTAGTTACTACATAACCCTAAGATAAGGGTCACTCCCTCAATAGTTAATGCTCACTCCATCACTCACCAAATGTTATGAGTGTTGAGTGGAATGTGACAGAGGTATAGAGCAGCACTCATGTCCACAGGAGCAAACATACACGCAGCCAAAAGAGTGTTCAGGCTGATTTTCAGCGTGTTCTGCAGTGACCTGTGCGACCGCTGCGCGTTCAGAGCGGTTTTCAATATGTCATCCTGTTGAAAGTCTGTCTCCGCTTGTCCTCTTTAGAGATGGAATTTGCCAGTCTTCATCGACATCATTTATAAGGCTTCCTTTGTTTGTTTCTGAGTGGCCCACGAGTGGGGGGATTCACACCACTGCAGTGGGCAGGTGGCCATCCTGCGGAAAGGGCTGGGGTGTCCGGTGGGAACAGGATGAGTCAGTGCTGGGGGCTGTGGGAAGAAGGAAAAACCCACGAGGGTACATCCCATTTAAGGATTTATCTTTATCACAGTACAGATCTTCTGGGCTAAGCGAGGGGCAATGGTGTTTGAGCTGGAACAGAGGAGGTTCCACATCAGTATGAGAAGGAACTTCTTCACAGTGAGGGTGACGGAGCACTGGAACAGGCTGTGGAGTCTCCTTCTCTGAAGAAGTTTAAAACCTGCCTGGATGTGTTCCTAGGTGGTCTAGGTGATCCTGCTGTGTCAGGGGGATTGGACTAGATGATCTTTTGAGGTGAGGTCCTCTACAATCCCTACTGATTCTATGATTCTCCCAATCACGTCGGTGTCAGCTGAATGTACAAAACTGTACTTGGGAGGATTTAAACCTGAGTGGAAGGTAGAGCCTACAGGAAACAAGAAACTAGATTTGGGTTGTTTTCTCCAGAAAAGAGAACAGGGACACAGTTCCAGTTTTCTAATATGGGGTGGAGGGCGATGACCCACACCCTCTCCTTTCCCTCGAGGGGAAGAAAAGTAGCACTGAGTTTGGTAGTGGGTTTGTGTAGGACACTTCAAAAGCCTTTCAGAGTGATGAAGCCATGCGCTGTTTGCTGAGCCTTCTGAAGAGCAAGCTGGTAGAAGTGGCTGCAAGCCATGCTGCTGTGGGGCAAGGAGATGCAGCGGGTGCTGCTCGAGGGGCTTTCCAGCCTGACGCTGCTGCATCAGAATCAACAGGCAGCAAATAGAAAAGGCAACAAATTAGGGACAGGGTAGAAAAATCTTCTCTGTCAGGGTCCCAAGCTTTGATTTTACAGCAAATGGCAGCGCTGGGAAGTTGATTTAAATGCACTTCTGACAATAAACAGCAACTGTGAGGTGGCCACCTTTCTCTCTTAGCGACTTTGTGAAGGTGCAGGTGGTGTGAGCCAAACCCTCCACGGCTCAGGCAGGGATCCGTTTCAGCTCTTAAGGCTGCAGCGACTGGCAGAGGGAGCAATTAAACCTGTTTCAGCAGTAACTGAAGCAGTAGGAAACCGCTGCCAAAACCAGGTTCCCACGGGGCAGAGCTGTGAGCCGAGTGGGCTAATAGATCACTCTGGTGGCTGACTCTGAACAGTGGAGTTAGATCAGTTAGAGCCACATGTCTACACCAGTATGGGATTATTTGATTTCAAGGAAGGCAAGTGAATACACTGAGGTGAGCCCTACAGTCTCCAGAAAAACAAGAGCAGCCCCAAACCACAGCAGCCCACAGACATACTGGAGCCTGTTCAAAGTCACCATTTTAGATGTTTGCACTAAAAGAACATCATGACTCAATAAGAAGGCAAGACATTGTCACCTCCAAGGAAAAATCACGGTGACTGCGATAGGGGAAAGGCTGCTGTGCAGGAAATGGAAGACTTGTCCATGTGAGAGGTGGTGATCAATTGGCACAAAGGAGGTTGTGTGTCAAGAAGGGAAAGGAGTGAAGATGGTTGTGGGCTGTGTCTCACAAGGAACCACCACATTGGAATGGACCACTAGAGCTCAGCTAGTCAAACATCCCCACAGCTAAAGCAGGATAGCCTGGAGCACATCACACAGGACTGCATCCAGGCAGGTTGCTCAACCTGTCAGCAGAAGACCTTGAAGTGCATCAAAAGCGGCTGGGGAAGGTCAAAGCCAGTGTCGCCCTTTTTAGCCTGGAGCCAGGCTCTTCTCAGTGTCATCTAGTGACAGGACGAGGGGCAGTGGGTGTCAGCTGGAACATAAGAGGTTCCACATCAATATGAGAAGGAACTTCTTCCCAGTGAGGGTGACGGAGCACTGGAACAGGCTGCCCAGGGAGGGTTGTGGAGTCTCCTTCACTGGAGATGTTTAAAATCTGCCTGGAATTGTTCCTGCTCAGCTTGCTCTAGGTGATCCTGCTGTGTCAGGGGGATTGGGCTAGATGACCTTTCCAGGTCCCTTCCAATCCCTAATGTTCTGTGATTCTGTGGTTCATGTAATCTGGTGACCACAGGAACTGGCTAACAGCCAATGCAGTGTCATTTGCCTTGTTGCAACAAAAACAGGGAAATTCCCACTCCACTGTTAATTACCAGCTGCTTCTTCCGTGTGAGATTTCTAACAAAGAATGTTCAAACTTCAATCTCCTTGAGCAAATACTCCAGGCCCAGGAGGCACTTCTGTGCCTGGGCATTTAATAAGGAAGGCAAACCTGTTATGCAGAAGCTGTTGGAAGTGGGACAAGACCCTCTGCATCCCTGACACCTCAAGAAACAGGTTTCCAAAGAAAGTCATCGGAAGAGCAAATCAGTCCCACCGCTGATAAAGCTGTGACAAGTAAACCCTCCTGCTCTTTGCTTTCTGTCCTCTGCATGTCCTTTAGAGACTCTTCTCAGTCTCAAAAGACACCAACCAGTCTACCCTGTGCACATTTTTGATGAGAGGTGGAAAGGAAAGTGTTGGGAGAGTGCAAAATCATGGCTGGGGAGTGTGGGGAAGGAATCTCTCAAGGGTATGAAAGCTTGGTGGGCAAAGGTAAGGGGGTCCAAGACTCTCTGACTTGGGCAGGTAAAGGCAAATAATCCTGTCTATTGTGACAGCAGCATCCTTGGCACTGGCGTTTGTCTTCAGGTGGGAAATGCAGTTCAGTGATGGCAAAGGACGGACTCATTCCATTCTCTGCTCACAAGCAGCTGCATGCCAGAATCACAGAATCATTAAGGATTGGAAGGAACCTCGAANGTCATGGCAGAGAGAGAAGTTGAGTCAAAAGGTTGTCTATCATTTCAGAGCCATGTTTAGCTCATTAAAAGCTATTTTGGAAACAAACCCAACCAAGCTGGAGCACACACCAAGTGGAGCAGACACCAAGTGGAGCAGACACCAAGTGGAGCAGACAAGGTGTCGTGGTTTGTTCTGCTACCAACAGATGTTGGCAGAGCATGCTGTTGGCTCCCAAGCTGGGGGAAGATGGTCATCAGTGTGGACACGGCCAGCCTCTCAGGAGAGTACTAGCCCACACAGTAGAACTGCATGCCCTTCCATGCCAAATAGTCAACAGCCCAGGGGGTGATTCCCAGCCCTCTTTTATTGAGCAGTAGGGACACAGCCCTGGATGCTGGAATGGGACTGAGGCAAAGACCTAGAGGACAGCCTGATGGTCAGTCACTCCTCACCACAGCTCGCTCGAGAAACAGGATATAAGCTGTAGGTGGAGAGAAACATGCCCTCACGAAAAATAGGGTACTGCTGGGGTATTTTTCTCCTTGGAAATCTGGGAAATGCCACTCCCAAGAACATACTTGCCAGCATGCCAATGTCTATAGTGCAAGAGGTTCTGTTTGCATGAGGAAAATTGCTTCAAAACCTCACAAAACCACACCCCAACACATTTCATCACAGCGTTAGATTGCCAGAAAGCAGAACAGCTTTCCCTATATATTAAACCTCCCTGAGCTCAACTCTGTGCCAGAAGCTGAGCTTCAGACAAGTAGGTAAGACAAGCAGGGTGGGAGCTCTTGCCAATTCCACCAGCAACACCTTTTCCTCAGGGGCCAAGGGGCTACTGCTTTTTGCTGCATGAGATTTCTGCTTGACTGAGGACACCAAGACTTATCCTGTAGCTCTGTCTTTAGGTCACTTCGGTCTGGGTGGCTCTCACCCACACATGAGCCTGTCTGCCCAATCTCTGAGGGGAAACAGGTGCTCCCAGAGTACAATCCACCTTGATTTGGAGGAAGTCACCAAGATGTCACAGAAGACACAACCAGCAGGAGGTCCCAAGTCTCTTGTGAACAACTGCAGCCTGGTTTGTGCCAGAGCAGGACAGCTGCTGTTGGGTTCTCTTAGAAAAAGAGATGTGGCTCCATGCATGTGTTTGCTCTGTCCATACAGCAAGAAGAAACACCCCATAATCTCAGAGAGTTTGTTTGCAGGCAGTGCAGATGTGTTTGTGCCTTCTTGTGTGCCAGTGCTGACTGATTGCTTTTCAGGCTGTTCGGTGTGCTGAGGAAGATCCCCACCATGTCCCCAAAGCTCTTGCTGCTGGCCCTTGCTGCCCTCCTGGGTAAGTCTGGCATCCACCGCTGCCTTTCCCCACAAGCAGCCAAAGACAGGCTCCTTGGCACCAGGAAAAAGCAGGCACTGACATACCTCCTTACCCCCATTCCCAAAGTCTTGGTTGCCATAAGACTATCAGAGGAGATCATGCTTGGGTCCCCTTCTTAGTCCTAGAGGAGTGGTGATCTCGGAGGGTCAGGTGGGAGCAGGTTTGCTTGGTACAGGGCAGTCCCCACCTCCTCTTTGCCACAAGGAGTGACAAGGAGTCCTGCACAGCTCCTGCATCCCACAGCCCATCCTCTCTGGGGTGTAACCTCCCCTCGGGGCTCACTAGACAGTCGCAAAGTGCTCGAGCCTTGCTCTCTTGTCTCCGCAGGTGCCTGCCAGGGCCGCACCGATTGCTATGGCAGTGTCAACAGAATTCAAACCCCCGGGGCTTCGTGCAAAACTGCAAAACCAGAGGGTTTGTCCTACTGTGGTGAGTACCCTTCTTTTGCCAGACAGCTCCATTTTTCCACAGCACAATAATCCCAAACCCTCCACATTTCCAAAGTGCTGAATGCAGACTAGCTGTTGAGGTGAGGCAGCTGATGGAGCTCAGTTTTAAATGGAGAGAGGCGAGAGATCATTCTGAGTTTTAGAGGCTGTTAAGCACATCTCTTGAATTTCATTTTACTTGCAGGAGTTAGGGCGTCAGAAAAGATCGCTGAGCGGGACCTAGGAGCTATGAACAAATACAAAACACTCATCGTGAGAGTTGGGGAAAAACTGTGCATCGAGCCAGCCGTGATCGCTGGCATCATCTCCAGGGAATCTCATGCTGGCAAAGTGCTGAAGAATGGCTGGGGTGACAATGGAAATGGATTTGGACTCATGCAGGTATTTGCTGGAGCTCCACTGAAGCCTGATGAACAAAGAGCACATCAGTACAAACAAGCCTCCTTATTGTATCATCAGGAGCTGACTTCTTGTTGTTGATTTGATATTCCTAGGTCGACAAAAGATCACACAAGCCTTTGGGACAGTGGAACAGTGAAACTCACATCAAACAGGGCACAGACATACTCATTGAAATGATCAAGACCATACAGAGGAAGTTTCCACGCTGGACAAAGGATCAACAGCTGAAAGGTAGAGTAACAGGTCACAGGATGTGTCCAGGGGAGGAAAAAACTTCAGGACAAGAACATACTGGATTAGTTTCCAGGTTCCTAGAAAAACATGTTCCTAACAGGCTCTCACATTTTCACCCCTCCTTTATTTTACCAGCAAAGGACAAGCCTGGTCATTTCTAGGTAGCTTCTGCCTTTTCCTTAGTCTGGGAGCTTTGCTGAACTTCCACTGCTGTGCAGAGTTTTTATGCACCTGAAGTGTATTCTGTACAAGAGCTGAGCTTCTCCTCTCTGGCCATAAAGAGTCTCCTGCAGCAATTCAGGTTAACAAGTAGCTCTGTGGTTTCCTTGAACGGGGCCAGCAGTTTGCTCTGTATTTCCGTTGGCAAGGGAGACAAAGTGTTTGCTCTCAGAGAATGGCAGGACTGTGCTGCACAAAGTGCAAAAGCTGCCTAAAGCTGCCTAAAGCTGCCTAAAGCTGCCTGTGTCAAAGCCAGCTGCACTCGCCAGCTGCCCCAGACTGGCAGGGAGCCGGGGCAGGCACCGTTCACAGCCGCCTAAGGCACCTCGGCACACAGAGCAGTACGGAACAGCTAAGAGGCAAACACAAAGCAGTGCATGAGTGCGTCTCAACTCTCTTCAGAGCAACAATTAAGGATGAGGGAGAAGCTACAGGGATGCTGGAAATTGTGTTATATGATGTCTGATTCCCTCTCCTCTCCTCTCTCCTCTCGCTTCTGCTTTCCCTTCCCTTCCCTTGCCTCCCCTTCGCCTCCCCTTCCTTCCCTCTCAATAAGCCCTGTGTCAATGAACGGCTCGTGCTGGCCCAGGCCACCTAAGTCAGATCTGCCTATTTCCCTTCCAAGTTCATAACAGGTGAAAGCTATAAAAACAAGTACAAGCAGAACCTATCATGCTGGAATTTCCTCTGTTTCAATAGTGTCTACGAGTTCTTTGGGTGTTCCATTTCAGGTGGGATTTCTGCCTACAACGCTGGTCCTAGGAATGTCCAAAGCTATGACAGAATGGACATTGGCACCACCCACGATGACTACTCCAACGACGTGGTTGCACGAGCCCAGTATTACAAGAAACATGGATACTAGACTCCGTAATCTCTACCGAGCAACTTCCTTACCATCACCCATCATGGTACCCCTGTTGGAACTTTAACCACATTTCTGGAAAATTCTACTATCCTCCTAGAAATAAAAAAATCTCATTGCTTCCTTGGGTACCAGAGTCACTGTTTGTTTTTTCAAAGCTGCTTGATTGTCACATTGTGCTGTAGTTCAGTCTTTTTCTCCCCTGCAGAGGATTACAGGGGGTTACTTCAGCCCTACAGAGACAGGCAAACAGACCTCGGGTAAAAGTGCTACTGTCAAACGAAGCAGGACTCCCTGTACTCACGTTGTCATCTACGTTGGCAAAGCTTGGATAAGTCTTTTAGGTAGATGAAACTGAGAAGGGAGCACAATGGAATATGTTTGTACCTCATGAAGTCCTTTTCCTTCTCTGCTGTTCATAGTGACACTTGGGAAAGGATCAGTCTCTTAGTTTGGCTTTTGGTGCTCCTATTCCTGCTACTGAATTATTTTCACTGAATCATAGAATCACAGCACATCAGGGATTGGAAGGGACCTTGAAAGATCATCTAGGCCAATCCCCCTGACACAGCAGGATCACCTAGACCAAGTCACACAGGAACATATCCAGGCGGGTTTGAAATGTCTCCAGAGCTTATGTTTCCCCCCTGGACAGCCTGTTCCAGCCTGTCACCCTCACTTTGAAGAAGTTCCTTCTGATATTGATGTGGCACCTCCTATGTTCCAGCTTACACTCATTCCCCCATGTTCTATCATTAGATGCCACTGAGCAGAGGCTGGCTCCATCCTCCTGACACCCACCCTTCACATATTGATAGACCTTAATGAGGTCACCCCTAAGTCTCCTCTTCTCCAAGCTAAAGAGACCAGAAGGGCAGAAGTACTAGAAACAACCACCACGTTAGGATGCACAGCACAGTGCAGCCTCTGTAAGACACGTAAGTCTTTGTGCTATTCACCACCAGAAAAGCTAAGGACTGTGACCAAGGTAGAGATGGCTTAGCATGGATGGAGACCAACTGAAGAATCTCAAGAATCATCATCAGAAACGAAGAAAACACAAGCTGAAGAGACTGCAGAACTGTGATTGTTTAGGCAAGACCGTGGTAAGGACAGGTGCAAGTGCTTATGCAAGGTGCAAGGACAGGTGCAAGGGAACAAGCCAGCACATCTGCCACGTCCGTGTGGACAGAGGTTCACGCATACAAAAAAGCAAACATGGATGTGGTTTCTCAGTTTGGTTTTCATTTTTCATCAGCAATGAACAGAAAGCATTCATGTGTTGCTCTTATTGATCATTAAGTATTGTTCTCATAACAGCCTTTGCTGTACGTAGGTGAGGCCCTGCATGAGACTTATAAAGAAACTTGAGGACTGAAGTCTCACCTCAGCTTTGCAAGGCTTGTAAACAAAGAGTTTCATAGAAAAGACACAGGAACTTGTGTAACTTGTCCGTGTTCCACTTCTCAGAACTGTTTACACTCTCAAGCTCGGGGATTTCCACCTGCTGACAAGACAAGCAGAACTCCTGCAGAGGCTGCCAGGGACTTTTGAAACCAAACCAATAAACAGAATTGCCCGGTTACCGCAATGGGTGGTACCGCTGGCTTCCTGTGACAGCCACTGCTCTGGTTCTTTCCGTGCACAGGAAGTTCAAACAGACTTTTTGATTGCTTCAGAGCTCATCTATAAAACTGAGCTTTGCTACACTGGTGTCTTAAGCTGAGTTCTTAAATATGATCTGTTATTATGATAAACACAAAAACCAGCAAAGCAGGAGCTGAGGATCATGTATCACCAGTGGTGTCACTCATCAGTGGGACTATACTACCTAAAAATGTCATGGGGGAAAGAAAGAGGTGCCACTTCAAGCCAGTTTAATCCCACATCCAACACCAGGAAGGCGTGTGTACGTACAAAGAGTGTGCAGCAGTAAAACTTGTGGAGAACAGTCCACGTGTATGTTTAATTACAATTGGGCTTGTGTGCTTCTTTAGGAAATGCAGCGAGGGCCTGAAAGGATGTTTTTGATTTGCTTTATGCTGCCTCAAGCACTGCTTTGTGTAACACACATTCTGTTTGACTTCCTCCTTTTATTCAGAGTATGACTAAACTTGAGACTAGGGGCTTACCAAAACACAGAGGAGTTTTATTCTGCAAGAAGACTGCTGGAATCCTTTTTACTGAAGATGAAAAGAATTAACATGAATAGCAGTTGCCTTCACACACTGTTTAAACATTTTACTGATGGGTTAGCCAATTTCTACCTTCTGACTTGGGAAAGGACACTATTTTATGGCATCTCTGGCTACCACAAATGATGCAAAGTTGGGCAGGACAGACCTAAGGACAACAGCAGCAAAAGTAAATGCAGTACAAACAAGTGAAATCACACCCTTGCAGTCACAAAGCATCTAAATACAGCTAAAAAGCAGTTAGGTATAAAGTCATAGAATGATAGGAAGGGACCTCGAAAGATCATCCACTCCAATCCCCCTGCCACAGCAGGATCATAGAATTATAGAGTCATAGAATCATCAGGGATTGGAAGGGACCTCAAAAGATCATCTGGGCCAATCCCTCTGCCACAGCAGGATCACCTAGACCAAGTCACACAGGGACACATCCAGGTGGGTGTTAAACATCTCCAGTGAAGGAGACTCCACAACCTCCCTGGGCAGCCTGTGCCANTGCCCTCTCTGGACCTTAACAGGGGTATTGTCCAGGTAAAGCTTTTGCAGATGAGCCAACACCCACTCCCACACTGAGCAAGGACTCTCTGCATCCCTTTCAATTAAGGCATAATCTGCTTCTGAAAAATGATGTGGCCTGCCTCTACAACTATCATGTCAGCTCTTACACCAATATCTTCAATCTGTAGCTAAGCTTCTGTCTTGATAAATCTCATGGAAACCAGATCTAAATGTCTTGGTCTCTTCCCCTTCTTCCTACACTTTCAGGCTTTTCCCTTCCTGGCAGATGACCGAAAAGTCAGGTTTTCCCTTTGGCCACAATGTGTGCATCCATATCAACTTCAAATCATACAGATCAGGATGGATTAGCAGTAGCAGCAAGGTCTGTCATCCAGTGACTCTTTCCTTAGTGCTCAACAGCTGCAGCAGCTCTGACCCACACTGCCAGCTGTTTGGGTTTGTGCCTTAAGCTTCGTCATCGCCGCACAACACTGGACACCAGCAAGCACCTGGCAGAGCCTCTGCATAACCCAGTTCTCAGGGGTTGCAGCCCTTTGCCCTGTTATTGTTGCTGGCTATTTGCCTGCAAAAGTTTTATTACATCCAAAAGCACCAGCTCCTGTTTTCCCACTGCCAGCACATTATCGCTTTCAACAACAGAAGTAGGACAATTGTTTTTGGACAACGCTCTTCCTGGTTCCTAACTGTTAGCAACTGGGATTTGAATTAAATTAAAAGGCATTTTGTTTCTAGAAGTGTAATTGTGTTTGTGCTGTAAAGCAGAAATCATTTTGTCTTTGGAAGGATGTGCACAAGCTGTCAGGCACGCCTGCTTCCCTTAAGAGCAGCAGCGTGCAGGAAGTGCACTGAGTCAGACACAGTACACCACCAGCAGCAGACAAAAAGCCCACTGGTCTCTGTGAAGCGTGGTGAGAAGAGGAGTAGGACACCTGCAGCAAACATGTCAGGTCTGTGATGTTCATGTCATATTCTGGTGACTAATTCACTGAGGCAAATCTTGTTTACTGCTCACTGCTGGGCTTGGGGTAGCATCGCCGCTCTCAGTTGATGTTTGCCTGCTTTTCCTTCTGCAGCAGCATGTTGAGGCCATGGATAAAGCAGAAAATTGCTAGTCAGAAAACCTGCAGGTCAGATAAACTAATGATAGGACAAGGGGCTGAAAACCTGCAGGTCAGATAAACTAATGATAGGACAAGGGGCTGAAAACCTGCAAGTCAGATAAACTGTAATGATAGGACAAGGTGTGAGCTGGAACACAGGAGGTTCCACATCAATATGAGAAGGGACTTCTTCCCAGTGAGGGTGACAGAGCACTGGAATGGGTTGCCCAGGGGGCTTGTGGAGTCTTCTTCACTGGAGATGTTTAAAACCCACCTGGATGTGTTCCTGTGCGACTTAATCTAGGTGATCCTGCTGTGGCGGGGGGATTGGACTGGACAATCTTTTGAGGTCCCTGCATATAACTGAAGGATGTTCTCTTTGATTTTTCTTATTGATAGCAGAGCAAACTAGAGCCAGTAAGTAGTGCAGGATGTCTTTTAATTCCTGTAGAACTTTTAAAATTTCCTTTTGGAATTTAAAAAGTGCCTTTTTGAGGTGCCCTTCTCTTTTGACTATGCGGACAGCCCAAGTCACAAGCTTACACTAGATGGCTACGTTTTAGGCAGGCTGAAGTTTGAGGAGATGAATTGTGCACAAGCCAGTTTGCCTCACAAGCCACCCTGTGGCTTTATGCTAACACAACCAGGAGGTAATTGTTTGCAGAGCACACGATATCAGAACCACATGTGCTACCACCAATGCCTGCACTAGTATCAAAACGATGCCGTGGGTTTCAGCCATGGATCTGAAAACATTTTCAGTGGCATGTGTTACAGGCTCTGCTGGACTGATGTTTAGTTGTAAATACTGCTCTCAGGGTGCTGGCAGCAATATGGGAATATCCTGAACATTGACACGACCGGAGCTTCGATGGCAACCGCGAAACCAGAAGGTCTGGGATATGCAGGTGGGCACTATTCAACTGTTCTTCTTGCCCCACCTTTACATACAAGCTGATGCCTCTTGCGGATCCCAGCCTCCAGCTGTCAGTCAGTGCCACGTGAGCATATTTTTCCACAACCAACAGAGATATTACTTGGACACATAAGTTTGTCTTGGGAATAGAGCTGCCTTTTGGGTGATATTCAAGACTACTGTGGAGAAAATGTGTGCCATGTGCACCTAACCTCTGCCATCAAGCCTGCTTTTCTCTCTTCCTTAAGAGGGTTTCCCTCACGACCTTAGTTTCTGAAAATTCCCCATTATAGTCCTCAATTAAAAGGAACTAAATTTATGACTAGTTTGTCCAATGGCTTAGATTTAAAACCTGATATTCTGCCTTTTAGTCTGTTCACTAGAGGACTACCTTCTGTACTGGAAAAGATGTCTTTTATGTAACCTGTCTGCTGATTTCTAAGGCACTCACCCTTCAGCAAAATTGGCCCATTCTGTAATTGCTCCTCTCTAAATAGATTCAGAAGGATTCAAAATTTCAGCTCAGTCACAATGACTGTCAGAACTACTTGTTTCTGATTTCAAAAACTAAAGACAAAGCCATGCGTGTCACGTTGTAGGAGTCCTTGCCTCAGAGACGATTGCGGCACGAGATTTAAGGAACATGGAGAAATACAGAGACAAGATTATGGAAGTTGGCCACAGCAAGTGTGTTGATCCAGCTGTGATTTCAGCTATTATCTCTCGTGAATCACATGCCGGAACAGTGCTGGACAACGGCTGGGGTGACCGGGGGAACGGATTTGGTTTAATGCAGGTATGGTCAAGCTTCTTGAAAATACAAACCTCACCCTCCTTTTGAAGCAGAGAGTCAGAGGAGAGGCAGGGGCCCTGCTGAAAGGCTGACCCTAAACCTCTTCAGACAACTCTTTGGCCAGCATAAAGCTGACCCTTGTCTGGCTGTCAGCTCTCAGTACGAGGAAAGGACCTCAGTGAGTATCAGGACACGAGCAGCCTTTTGCACTGTGAAAGTACTGCTTGCTTCCCAGTGCAGAATGAAGAGATGCATTGTTCCCATTTCATATTTTAGACACCAGATCTTCTTTAAAAATGCATTTTAAACAATTTTAACTAAGTATGGAGGCCCATAGGCAGCTACACACAGTCAGGTTCTAATTACCTTCTATGTGCCGCAGGGGCCTGATGAACGGGGAATGTTGCTTCATTATTCATGCCTACATTTATGTACCCTCATCTGCAAATTCCTAAACACTTGCTGCAATCACTGTGATCCACTTTTGCAACAGAGATAGAGGGGAGATGCCCAGAGGGTCCCAGGTTTTCTCACCCTTGATGTAGCTGGGGAGGAGTGAAGCAGTCACCTTGTAGCTAGGCAAGCTTTATCTCAGTAAACTCCTCCCTTTCTGCACCCTGTCACCTCTACAGCAGCAGCTGTGTTGGGGTTTTGATGCTCTGACAGACAATGAAGTGGGGCAGGCATTCCTCTTCCGTGTCCT
Source organism: Rhinopomastus cyanomelas (assembly GCA_013400115.1). Lineage (NCBI taxonomy): Eukaryota > Metazoa > Chordata > Aves > Bucerotiformes > Rhinopomastidae > Rhinopomastus > Rhinopomastus cyanomelas. The sequence continues at coordinate 1,441,962 of VXBP01010266.1, forward strand.
GACAGACTGCTATTAGCACATCTGCCAGCTTTGCCTGCAGCTGGACATAAGTTTGCTTCCCCTCCATTGAACCAGATGTAAATGGTGAGAATAAAGATTAAAATGAATGCAAGCAGCCTTTAAGCATTTAAGATCTCTGGATAAACAGTGGGGTTTCTGAAATGCTGATCTTGCTGTCTTACTTTCAGGTTGACAAACGGTACCATGACATTACTGGGTCATGGGACAGCATTGAGCACATATCACAGGGCGCAGACATTTTTAAAAGGATGTTAGAGGATATCAAGACGAAATTCCCAACGTGGACAAAGGAACAGCAGCTCAAAGGTAGAGTCTTGTCAACTATAAAATGTTGATTTTAAAACACTTCACACACATGAGAGTAAAGCACAACAACACTTCAGAAACCTAATACATCCCAGTTCTCCTGTTTGTATTATTGAGATGCGGAATGATGCCCCCTGACACTCACTAAAAGGGAATGAGGAGTAAGATGCAGTTAATGCTCTTCACAGGCTTTTGGAAAACTTGACAAATATCATGGCATTTTTCAGTTGCAAGGAGAAAGGGTGGGGTTTGCCCTGCCAACCTGCTTTTCATTTGTTTTGTGTTTCTATACCCACGTTAAAAAATTCTCCTATCCTGGCAACTCAAAAGAAGGAACACATTCACTCTGAAAAGAGATGGTACTCTCTGAAGGAAATACAGTTATATTCCTGAGCCCTGATTACAGTAGAAGCTGCCATGGTTGGAACCCTTTATTCCAAACACAGCACAAATATGTCTGAGGTTACTAATGCAGACAGACACACAAAAGGAAGTGGTCACACAACTGAAAATAGCGCACTGGCAAAATGCAGCGAGGGGACACAATCACCGAGTCTGGGCGCGAAGGACAAAGTGATGATTTCTTCACAAAGTTAACACAAAACAGGAACAACTCGGCAGCAAAAACAGCTGAAAAAGGCAACACAACAGCAGTGAAAAGCGAGCTCAAAACTCAAGTAACACATTCAAGTTGTGATTTTTGTCTGCTTGCTTATTTTCTGACCAAGTATCACCTCTGTTTATGTTTCCTTTATTTCAGCTGCAATGTCAGCCTACAATGCAGGACCTAGAAACATCCACAACTATAATGGAATGGATTCTCACACGACACACAAAGACTATGGTAATGATGTGGCTGCAAGAGCCAAGTTTTTTAAGCAAAATGGATATTGAGATGTCCAACTGATTATTAGATTTGAGTCACTGACTGCGCGTTTTGCTTCTGATTAAAAAAAGAACCCTAGATCTCTTCCCCAGAAGGAGTAAGAATGGGGGTAAGCAATGAAGTCTGAAACAAGTGTGAGCTTTCAATGTTTTTTCTTCAGCTAAGGCTAAAAAATAAAATACAGCATCACAAATAAACCACACTGCAACCTATCTTTCACCATCGGTTCATTTTTTTACCTCGCTTCACAAGAATACTCAAGCAGAGTTTTCATCTGTGCTTGCAGTTTCTGAAGCAGCAGATTAACGCTGCGAGGAAGTTATACTGCTTCACAAGGTTTTGTCTGCCTTAGATTTTATCTGTCGACACATGAGTCTGACACCTGCAGAAAACTGCCTTCCAAAATGTGTAATTTTGCAGCTGAATACACACTGCTTAATAATGTGTTTAATCTAGCAGAATAGCACATCACAGAGCATCGTGCCCTTTCAGAGGAACTGCTCTTAGCTTTGGTTCTGCAACCCTAAAGTGGCTGTTTCTTGTGATAGGATGGAAAATGCAAGGCCATCTGTAACTTTGCCCCCCACAAAATACTTCATTTTAGCCTTTAGAGCTGCAAACAGTCTGTAAAACTCAAGGCACTGCATTTCTTCTCACTGGAGTGCAAAGACACACGTCCTATCACGTTTCTAAAAGGGGATGTAGTTTATAAAATCTGATGCAAGCTCATGCACAATAAACAGATCCTTTTAATCAATCATACAGTAAAGCTTTCAGGCAGCATTAGCTTCAGATTTGTTGGGTTCATTCAACTGTTTTAAGACGGAGGGGAGAAAAGTGTTTAGAGTGGTTAAAAAAACACCCTTAGGGTGCTAAAGGGGAAATAACCAAGAGCACAGGAGTGTTGTTTGGTGGGTTTAAATATGGTGCATTTTTTATAGCTAGTATTTTGTACTCGTGAGAAAAAGTATCTTGATACTACTAGTAACATTCTATTGATTGACTTACACTACAGTATTAACTACTGAGTCTGAAGCAGTAAGTGACCCTGCAACAGAGCAACAGCACAGAAACAGGAAGCTGTTCTTACAGCAGTACATTTCTACATGGCTACCACATGTTGCACCAAAGATTTGTCTGAATACACTTTGTTCCAATACAGTAGACAGATGTGGCTGATGGCTCCCACACAAGAAGCAATGCTGTGTGCCCCAGCAGCAAACACAGTTATAGGTGCTCCACTGTGTATGAACAGAAGCACAGCTTGACCTACTAAGCATTTGTTATATCACATCTAGAGCAGTGTCTAGTTTTGGACTTGAAGATCATCTAGTTCCAACCCCCTGCCATGAGCAGGGACACCCCTCACTAGACAAGGCTGCACAAAGGCTCATCCAACCTGGCCTTGAGCACTTCCAGGGATGGAGCATCTACAACCACCACGGCCAACTGGTTCCAGGCCTTGCCACTCTTCCCAAGTTCCAGTCTAACTCTGCTCTTCTTTCAGTCTCAAACCACTCCTTGTCCTATTGCTAGAGTTGCTCATAAAAAGTCCCTCTCCCACTTCCCTGTAGGCCTCCTTCAGGTATTGGAAGGCTGCTCTAAGGTCCCCTTGGAGCCATCTCTTCACCACACTAAACAATCCAAATTCCCTCAGCATGCTACTATAGGAGAGGTGCTCCAGTCCTCTGACCATCCTCATGGGCCTTCTCTGGACTTGTGCCAATGATTCCATGCTCTTCTTCTACTTGGGACTCCAGAGCTGGACACAGTACTCCAGGTGGTGTCTCACGAAAGCAAAGGGGGAAAATCACCTCCCTTGAGCCTGCATCTTTTGATGCAGTCCAGGATATGGCTGGCCTTCTGGGCTGCACTCATGCTTTGTCAAACTTAAACATATTGAAAGACAACTTGCCTTCTCATTAAAGCTGCCAGCTTATCAAAGACAGCTGTTAAATACCTCTAGTAGTTAAGTCTTACCTAGAAATACCAAGAACTGCTTAAACCATTTTCCCTCGGAAAGCATTTATTAGCTCTGACCTAACTTTTAGTTTATCACACACCTTTTAAGTCATGCACAGCACTGAGCGAGCCTGTCCAGTAACACATCATTTCTGGTTTACCCTGCAGCCCTTTTGAAGGTTGTAGCATCTATAGTGCTATGAACAGAAGTTCCATATCCATAGTCACACACACAACGCAACTGGCAGCGCTCCGTCTGTTGGAGACTCCTCAGGCTGCAGTGCACGGACACAAGTCCTGAATGATTTTAACTAAGGCTGAGTGATCCTGGTTTTGGTGCTCTGGCCCACCAAGCCTGGCTCAAGAGTTGTATTTGCTCAGCAACAAAGACCTATTTGCTTAATTTTCTGTGCCCCAACGCTTGGGCCAACTCTTCTGAGCATGCCAAGTACCTTGGATTCACTACACACGCCCTTTAAAAGGGCTGAAGAATCATCTTTACCAAGTACCTCTCTGTGGAGGTTAAAACCACACAGAGACTGCAGTTAGCCCACAATGCAGCACCAGACACTGTGCAAGTATTGGAAAGGCAGGAAAAAAAGAAATCATTTACCTGCTTGATTTTTTCTTTACTTCAGGCCAACACCAGTATTTTCTGTGAATTTCCAACTACAGCCTGTAGCTTGTTGAGATATTGAGGTTTTTTCAGCTCAGTTCCAGATTGCTTTCAGCCTGCCCACAGGAATCATTACAGTCTTCAAGTCTTCAATGCCACTGCCTATCCTTCTTGCTCTCCTGCACATAGCAGCTCCAACTTTTACGTCCCTCTACTGATGGGTCTACTCCTTTGAACTCCTGCTGATGTTTACTCTTCTGCGCACGCATGCAGAAAAGATAAATATTCATTTTCAGCAACTGCATCCTTCTGATCTTCTCACAACATACAGTCATTAACTCCCTAACTCCCCTGCAGTGTGTCTTGAGAGAGGTCACAGTGTGCTAAACAATGGAATTAGTGCTCACTGGAATGAAAACTACTTTATCATTTGATACAGCAGGAGCTTCCTAATGTTAGTTTTAAGAACTGTGGCCAAATAAAAATATGCAAACTCAAGAGCCTTCAGTAACAGGTTTTATTTTATAAGCTTTTAGCCCATAACAGTTACTAACTTGCACCAAAGAGGTACATTTTAGGGTCTCAGACTTCTAAAGTCTGCAATCTGGCATCAGGAAAAGCTTCAACTTTCCCATAGACTGCAGCTCTTCAACTATTATTAAACACTTAGGATCAAGAAATACACATGAAGTTACACAACATGTTTTCTGAATGACAAATCACACACTTCCCAAGACACAAATCACTTCTTGTGTGACCCCCAAATGGGGAGTCCAGGATCTTCTTAAGCTACAGAGGAAGCCACATGGTAAGACTGCTTACTAAAGAACAAGCATGAGATCTAGATGTCATGCTAAGTCACCCAAGACCTGTCTTGTGACACTTTCGGGGGATAACTACTTGATTCTCAATGTAGAAGAGGGCTTTTCAATTTCAGTTTCTTTGTGCAGTAAAGAGAAGTCATTCACCACAACTGAAAACCTTTACTGGGAAACGCCCTCACGGCCATTAGTTAGATCTATTTTATTTACTTCTCTGATTACTGCCTTTGTTTATTAAATTCTTTAATAGACAGCCATAAAGAGCCATAATCTAGGCACAAAATGAAAACATGAGGACAGAAAGCCTATCACATGTTTAATATTTGAAAGGAAATATTAACTCTGAAGTTTGTATCTCTATACAAGTAATCCTTTGCTAAGTACCAGTGTCACCTCCACCACTCACGCCAGACAGGCTAAGAATTAATCTTACACTTCATGCACAAACTCATAAATCAGGATACAGAACATTTATTTTATAAATCTAAGCAGCACACCTTAGGACTGAATTTCCTTCTGCTCTGCAGGTTTCAGACGCCGTTTAATGATAAGCTCTCCTGTGTCTGTAAGAAAGGTGTCAGGTATTTCCTCTTCTGTTGGCAACCCATAAGGTAGTTTAAGTGGCTGTATCCTACAGGCAGAAGAGTTTGTTAGAGAAGTCCCATGACTAGAAGATACTTACATTAAATGTTTCAAATGAACCAAATGGTTAACAAACCTTATCAGATGTTTAACAGTTTTCAGTCTGGCATTCACAGAAGGGATGTTTTTGTGCAGCACTGGCTGATGTGCCTATAAAAAGGATAGAGCAGGTTTTACAAATGCATTCCCAAACACCAAATCCCTGTTCACTGAAGTTTTCACACTACTAGTAAAAACATAAAACTCATTTGCAAATACAAGACTTAGAGAAATGTCATGTATCAAGAACACACAAAAAATATATGCACTCAAAACTCTATACCAGTAAAATGACACTCAGTTTTACTGTCATTATAATATATATTTTATATATAAAAATATATATTATAGATATTATATATAATATATATATAATATTATCTATATTACTGTCATTATACTTCAACTTCTTCCAACTGTTAAAAGCACTATAAATGCTAGTACAAGGGTTTAGGGGTAAGATGCTTGCTTTAGTTAGATCTTAAATGAATCCAGCAGACATCTCTCTGTAATTTAATACTGACTAGATGGATCTTTGCACAACGAGCAGTTTGCCTAAAAAAAAAGAATAAGCACATCTTTGACACAAACTCTTGGATTTCATAGAATCATAAGGGATTGGAAGGGACTTTGAAAGATCATCTAGTCCAATCCCCCTGGCACAGGAGGATCCCCTAGACCAAGACAAACAGGCGGGTCTAAAATGTCTCCAGTGAAGGAGACTCCACAACCTCCCTGGGCAGCCTGTTCCCTAATAAATGAACCTTATTAATCAGATATTGCAGGTAGACAAATATGATGCACAAAGAAAAATTAATTCCAATTATGACTAGGTCTAGGTGATCCTGCTCTGGCAGGGTGATTGGACTAGATGATCTTTTGCGGTCCCTTCCGATCTCTAATGTTCTGTGATTCTGTGATTTACAAATCTTCATGTAATATTTTAGACAACTCTCAAGGCTCTCCTCAGGCAAACAGAGCAATACCACCCAGCAATATCCTGTATTCCCAGCAAAAGGGCATTTGCCATTAACATTCCTCTCAGCTCTTGAACACACAATTGATTTATCAATTACATTTATAGCAGCTGTAAACCAATCCAAGTTTTGTGACAGCAAAAAAGAGATCCTTAAACACATCCACCCTTTTAATTCTACCCTACACATCCATCTCTGACGCGCACAGTGTAAGTATAAAAAACAACAACCGTACTTTATCCAGCCCAAGATCATGAATTATCTTCTTTTCCCAATACGGGCGACGGATTACGCTTTTTATTCTAGTAACAACATGGATTTTGTGGGGCTGCTCAGGGTCACCTCCATATTTTTCATGATCTCCAGGCCGTGGCTGAAATACCTAGAATATCAAGTTCACAAGCAGAGAGGTTGTTTTTAAATATCTGATTTTAAAATTATCATATAGTTATTATTCTTATAGTTAACAAAACAACTCCCTAAAAAAAACTTCAGACTTGGTAAAATTTATTACATGCTTAACTGTCTTTTCAGAAGGTCAAAGCACTAACAAGTCACCTCAAATTTTGCTGTTATCACATTAAGCCAAATACATTTTTAGAATGGTTTCTTGATGCAGATATTAACTGTTGACTGTAGAACTAAACAAAAATACACAGAAACACAGCACAGCACTTAATTCACTTGTCTTCCCCTCTACTCAGCCTCGGTGATGCCGTGCCTTGAGTACAGTGCCCAGTTTTGGGCCTCTCACTGCAAGAGGGACAACTGAAGGGCTGGAGAGGTGGTTATAAAGCTAGTAAAGGATTTGGAATGTGTCCTATGAGGAACGGCTGAGGGATATGGGGCTGTTTAGCCTGGAAAAGAGGAAATTGAGAGGAGACTTTGCTTCCTGCAGCTACTGGAAATGAGGTTGTAGAGAGGCTGAGGTTGGTCTGTTCTCCCTAGTGGCCGGTGACAGGAGGAGAGGAAATAGGCTTACGTTGTGCTAGGGGAGGTTCAGGTTGGATGTTAGGAAGAATTTCTTTACTCAAAGGGTTGTCAGGCATTGGAACAGCCTGCCCTGGGAGGTGGATGAGTCATTGTCCCTGGAGGTATTTAAAAGAAGGGTCAATGTTGCTTTCAGGGGACATGCTTTAGAGGTGATGACAGGGCTAGAAAAAGGTTGGACCCAATGACCCCTGGAGGTCCCTTCCTAATGATCTGTGTGTATATTAAAGGTCTCTTTCAGCTGAAACTATTTTCTAATTCTATGTCACTGAAAAGCCTCTGAATGCTAAGTTTTTCCACAGGCTTCAAGAATTATTTTAAGGAAAAGAGTCAACTGACACTAGGCAGCACCCTGCAAAAAAAAAAAAAAGGCTAAAAATGTAAATAAAAAATGCACAATATAAGTAAAACTTTAAAACACTTTGGTCTAATTGTTTATTGGATAAAATATTTCAGCTAGAGGGGACCTACGATCACCATCGAGTCCAACTGCCTGACCAAGGTAAAGAATTAAAGGCATTTGGGCAACGCCTCTTGAAAACACTGAAAGGCTTGGGGCATCAATCACCTCCTCAGGAAGCCTGTTTCAAGGTTTTACACTCTCTCACTAAAAAAATGCTTCCTAGTACCAAGTCTGAAACTCCCCTGGCACAGCTTTGAACAATACCCATGTGTCCTGTCACTGGATCCCAGAAAGATCAGCACCTGTCTCTCCACCTGCCCTCCTTGGGCAGCTGTAGAGAGCAAAGCAGTCACCCCCCAGCCCCCTTTTCTCCAAACTAGACAAGCCCAGAGTCCTCAGCCACTCCTCACAGGACATTGATCAGCTTTGCTGCTCTCCTCTGGACACAGTCAAGGACCTTACATCCTTTATTAAATCTGGGACCCAGACTGCACACAGTCCTCAAGGTGAGGCCCCGCCAACACTGACTGCTGCAGCATAATCACCTCTTCTCACTGGCTGGTTCTGCTGCGTTGGATGCAGCTGAGGGTGCTGTTTGCGCTCTTGGTGGCCAGGACACAAGGCTGATCCTCACTGAGCTGCTGCTGACCAGCACTCCCAGACCCTCTTCTGCAGAGCTGCTTTGCAGCCACTCCTCTCCCATTTTATACTTGTGCCTGGCCTTACTGTGTCCCGAGTGCAGAATCTGGCATTTGTTCCTGTTCATCTTCATGCCATCGACTGTCCAATGCTCCAGCCTATCTGGGTCCCTCTGCAAAGCCTCTTGTCCTTTGAGAGCACTGACAGCACCTTTTGGGTTGGTATCATCAGCAAATTTGCTAATGGTGCATTCAAGTCACTGATAAAGAAACTGAACAGAACCGGTGCTAGAACTGAACCCCGAGGAGCACTGCTGGTGACTGTTCAGCAGCCAGGTGTAGCCCCACTCACTACAACCCTCTGCGCGCTGCCGTTCTGCCAGTTGTCCACACAACGCACCATAAACCTACTCATCCCACAGACTCCAGAAGCCTGTCTTACCGGAACAGGCCCGGAAACGAGCTGGCTAACAGATACGTTTCTGAAGCACATACCGAGTCTGGGATTCTCGACCTGGTGAAGAGACAACGAACCCACGCTGCCGGCACCATCCCCTCCATCCTCATCCCCAGCATCTGCAAAGACAGCAGGACACTTGCTGGCTCTTTCCTCGAGGCGAAACTCGCAGGACCCAAAGCCCGGGCCCTCGCTCCCGCCATCACTGCTCCCCCGCCTCTCCCTTTCCCCCTCTCAGCGGCGGCTGCGGGGCACCGACAGGGCCATTCCCCGCCGCCTCTCGCCCCTTCACCACAGAAGCCCTCGCGCTGCAGAAGCACAGCCGACCCACAGCCCGGCCCAGGGCAGCACCTTCCAGGCGGCCGCGCCCGCCGGCCCAGCGCGGCCTGCCCGCGCCGCCATCTCGCTGCGCAGCGTTCCGGCCGGGCACCGGCACCACGGCACTTCAGTTCCGGACGGGCGGAAAGAAAACGGTGACGCGCAGCCCCTTCCCATCCTTTTGGTTTCTATTCCCCGGGAAGCTGCTGAGCCGGTCGGTACCCTCCTAGCCGCCCCTTTCCGCTCCCCTCTCCTGCCCCGCTGCGCTGGTGCCCGTGGCCGCTGCGGCCCTCATGTCGCGGGTGGGAGACAGCAGCATCGCTGCGCTGGAGCGGGCGGGGGCGGCGACGGTGAAGCGGGCGGTGGAGCTGGACAAGGCGTCTCGGTTCCAGGAGTCGCTGGTGTGTTACCAGGAGGGCATCGACCTCCTGCTGCAGGCGGTGAGAGGTACTAGGCGGGGGGCGCTGGGGGGGCGGTTGTTAAGCAGCTCCCGGGCAGCTCGGGGTGGTTCTGAGGAGCCATTGTTGAAGGCCATGACTGTAGGGTACTGTGCTTGTGCTGGGCAGATCAGCTGAAAGACACTTAGTCCTCCCTAACAGACGAAATGGTTGGCTTCCAACAGGCCTAAACTCCTTGGCATTTAAGGCTTGGAAGATGTTAATCGAGAGGCTGCCAAGGAGATAACTCAAGGTGGTTGAACTATTCTCATTGTAGTGGTAAAAAACATATATACACGTCAAACAGCCCCTGACCCAGGATAAGTGGGTGGCCACGTAGCTCCCAGCTTTACACAAACCTACAATAAAGGAATAGTATCAATAACCAATAAAGGAATCTCTGGGCTCTGGTGTGGATTGGCTGTCAGTGCACTGGGTGAAAGAACAGGTTTTGCGATAGCAGCACCATGAGAAGTGTCCATGCGGTTTCCATTCACAGGCACCAAAGATGAGGTGAAGAAGCAACACTACCGGCAGAAGATATCCGAGTACATGAGCAGGGCTGAAGACATCAAAAAACACATTGAAAAAGAGAAACAAGGTACATAGCTGCCCTGTGCCTGCTCACATTGAAATACCAGTTTGTTTTGGGCAAGCTGTTTAACAGGAATAGTGTTGTGACCTTTTCAGATGGAAAATTCCACAAGCAAATCAGGATAGAGGAAAATGCAACAGGTTTCAGCTATGAAAAGCTTTTCCAGGAGTGCCTTACTGAGATTCTGTCTGAAGTTTGGGTGGAGGACCCATACATCAGGCAAGTTCATCAGGTAAGTAGGTACTTGGTGTAACTGATAGAGGTGTAACTACTAAAAAAATCCCAAGATACTAAATGAATTAAAACTTTTACAGTTGTATAACTTCCTACGGTTCTGCGAGATGCTAGTTAAGGGGCCGTGCAAAGTGAACAAAATCCACCTCCTCACTTCCTATGATGAAGTAAGTGTCTAGATTTTGGCTTCAGTTTCCTTATACTCAGGTGATACCACACACAAATGTATATATATATGTGTATTATTTAATGTAGATTTATTCTTGCTTAACCATGTGTGTTAAACTGAGACTCTGACACCTTCATGAGAAATCACTGTTGAAGAGCACAATAAAAATTGGATAATTAAACACAAGTAGCTTCCAAAGTTCAGTGCTTCCTGCTGTTTCTTGGTAAGCAGGATCTTAAGTGGAAAATACATTTTTGTGAAAGCTTTGTTGTGAGGAATGTTGTCAAAGCCAAACCGTTTGTTGAGATAACATCATGGGGTTTCTTTTATCTCTCTTCCAACAGCTATATATAGCTCTCATTTTAGAGGCTTTGATGAGCCCAAACCTCTGAAATGATCACTGCATGTATTTTGGCTAAAATAGTAACACAAACCTTGTTTTAAGGGGCTGAGAGTGAGTTCCTTCTCCACAACCCTGAGCAAATTTACTTGTCTGCTGTTTACCCTGTCTTTGGAACCACAAATCCACCTGCACCAAAATGACTTTCAGTGGGTTTAAGTTATTACTTAAAAGATTTTGCTGGTGAGTTTAGGAAGAGGTGACCCAAACCAGAATATATGGTAAAAAAACCCAACCTTGGCACATCATTTTTCTTTTGACAGGGCGGTGGGAGGAGTCAACAGGTAAATGGCTTGGAAGAAATACAACAGTCGTTGAGGAATTATGGAGTAACACTGGATATTGCATTTTCATCTTCAATACATGATCGAGAAATTAGGTGGGTGATACAAAAAGTCAGCACATGACAATTATTTGAAGTGAAACTACTTAACCCTGGCTCTTGAGACATAGTTGCAGCCACAGTTAACAAATTAGAAGGCAGTGATGGTCACTCAGAAGAATTATGCCTTTGTAATTTCATGTTCTGTGAACACAATAGTAGATGTCTCTCTAAACAGAGCAGTGTCTTCGATGGTTTGTAGAGGTGCCAATGGAATCAGTTATTTCCAGTAGGAGCAGATGCTGCTTCAGTCCACTAGGAAATAACCGATTGAAAAGAGGAGCTTGTGCATCACGTGGATAGAACTATTTTTTATTTTGTGCATTTAATTTGTTTATGGATATAACTATTTTTTAAATCCAGCATACTAATGTTTTTTTACATCTATGCACTTTTAAAACAGATTCAACAATGGATGGATGATTAAGATCGGAAGGGGTCTTGATTATTTTAAGAAACCACAGGTAAGAAGCTTTGATCTCTTCAATTAACTTGTGCTGTAGAGTTGCTCATTCTGTGTTCACCCCATCAATTCTGTTCATTTATGCAGGGTCGTTTCAGCATTGGATACTGTGACTTAGACTTGCGACCTTGTCACGAAACAACAGTAGATATCTTTCATACCAAACACACAAAGAAAGTGTGACTGCTTTTAAGAAGTGTTTTTATAAGCATAAAAATGTAAGACTAGAAGGTGCTGCTTGAGTCCAGCCGTTCACCCTCAGAAGCAACTCTTCTAGGTGCTTAGTCCAGCACAGCTTTTATAATCTATAGGAATATGTGAGACTTTTCAGTCTCAGAAAATGCCACTAAGATTCTTCCACTGTACTTTTCCCATAATCTTAATTAATATAGTTCATGTCTAAATTTGATTTTTAGATTAATCTCCCAGTACTGTCTCTCAAAGGGGTACATTTCTATTTTTACCAGTTATTTTGTCTTGAGCAGTTTCCTTTTTTTACATCTTCACTTGAGCACCTCACAAAAGAAACTGGGCTGCCACAGGTCCTCTTTTACTAGCAGCCTTATTTATTTCTTTCTAATTCTGTATTCTAGTTGTAACCACTGTTGTGCTGTGATTTCACTTTACTGCAGCCCCTGGTCTAAGATTCCATTTTCCCAAGCTCCTTGCACGCAAACATTGCAGTGCTCAGTAAACAGACATTTCAGGGTCATTTGATATGTCTCTACAAGTTGGATTTGGAGCTGGAAAGGATTTGGGGCTGTATTCTTTCCCCTGAAACTTCTATATGTTCTTTGATTCCATGATGTATAGTCATACCTGCTTTTCCATCCTTTGCATTAGGTGTGGAAAGGTTGTATGATCCTCTCCCAGTCTTTTTGTCTGGCTTGGAAGTTTAATGTCCTTTGAGCCAATCAGAACTGCAGTGAGGTCTTTCACTGCTACTGAGATAGGACCCTAAAAATTAGTAATTGATTTTTAAATTCTTCCAGAGGTTGGACACTCTGAAACTTTCTGTTTAACATTGATTCTAAGCAATACTAATTGGGGAAGTACTAATTGGGGAAAAAAGACAAAGTCTTTTCTTGCCTTCCCCTTATCCTCTGGAAAGCAAAAGATACCACCTGAGCTGCTGCTGTTTTTTCTAATACAAGAATTCTTGATCATTGTCAGCAGGAATATGTCACAGTCTTATATACAGACATGAAGAACAGGCAGCAGTCTCTTTTACAGGGGCAGGTCCCATAAAAATCGTTTCAGCTTTAAGTCTGATAGGTGCCTTACACTTTTTGCATCTTGTAATAGAATATGCTGCCATATTCTAGTAGCATGGTCATTGCTGGAACTTGTTCTATGTGTTTCTTTCTCCTGGTGGCTGTTTTGTTCCATTATCCTTTTTTTTATTCTTTATTTTTCTTGCACCTGATGTCATCTAACACTCCTATTCTTTTAGTCCTGCCTCTAACGCAACAAATCCATTCCATGGCTATGAAGAAGAAACAAAGCTGGTCTTTGCCTTGTTCTCTGGGTCACAGCTTGCCAGTGATTTGCCTTCTTTATGCTTTTGCATAATGTCTCAACTTTTCAGCATTACATTAGCAAAAAGAATAACATAATTGCCCACAGAAGCTGTACACTACCAGTTTGGTCCCCCTAGACATTCCATACAAGCTCCCTGGCTTGTTGATGTGATCCTGGGTTTCTAGTCACTGCTGTAAATTTATTCATGCCTATTTTTAATAGGAATAAAGGTTATTTTTTATTCATAGTTTTAGTAATCTGTTTGAATTCCTGTCTGCACTACTTAGGGTAATGCGAGGAAGTCAGGTAATGCCTTCGCAATCAGCCATGTTTGGATGAAGGCTCACTCTATCTACAAGAAGCTTCCCTCATGTGAAGCCTTGTGTCTTTTACCCTAGTCCTGCAATCTAAAACATACAAAAGGAAAATAAAAAGCCACTTTAAATATTTTAGGTCAACTATAAATTATAGTACTGAAATGGAAATAAAAATATCTTTCTGCATCTTAGCAACAGTATGTCTGCTCTACAACTAAGTTCCCATGATGTGGTCCTTTACAGAGACCACAAAAGGCAGGCGTGGTTCTACCCCCTCTGGCCTGTTCATTGCTGGAGCAGTTTTCTCTGTTTTCTAACCAGACTGTAGTTCACTAAGAGTGCAGATTCCACTGCAGATCTCATGGATACACAGTTATCTGTACATACATACAACTAAGCCATTAGTGATGTTACCAGCTGGCGTTGCCCTGCAGTTCTTACTTGTAAGCCCTTTATCTCTGAACGGTTCCTTCCACTGTCAGCAGGAACATCATGTATTAAGAGGAATGGGCATCAATCAATGGGGAACAAAAGCTATCAGACCAATCTGTGAGTACAGTTCCACAGTCACTGTAGTGACTTGCACTTACATAGTCAGGCCATCACCTGGGCTGCGCAGCTAGGACTATCCCTCCGGCATAATCTGTGGAGACTTCATCACTGCAATCAGTTGATCCTACAGTGTGACTGCCAGTCCTGGCCAAGGGCTGGAATTACCCCCATGGACCACTGTCCTTAGAGGTAGTCACTTCTGCCATGTCCTATGGAACTGCAGCTGCTTGCCATGCTAGTAACACTGCAACACCTCGGAGGCCTCTGCAGACCTCACTTGCTAAGAAACATTTGCAGCTAATGGTTTTGCCTGTACAAAGACTGATGTGTTCATAACAAGATGTACTGCCCAGGGTTTATTAATCTCTCTCTAAAGCCTGTTATTTCAAGAATTTCAGTCATCACTGTTTCTTACCACATCCTGCTTATCTGACAGTTTGCTGAAGAACAAACTGCGTAACCCAGCAATATGTGACCTTTGTAGCTGCCTCACCTAGGTAGCATTCACATCCACCAAGCGTGTCTGCTGCCCTGAGACCTGTCCTACAGCCACAGCAAGAAATTACTTCTCACCTGATCAAACTTGTGTTCTGTTCATTCAGCAACACTGAAACACACCATGAGCCTTTCTTTCATAGTGCTACTTTATATTAAGCTATTATTTTTATTTAACACTAAAACTGCCATTTTTTACAGTTCACTACTGTCTTTCATCAGCAAATTTTCTCCTAGGTGGTAACAAGGAACCTGTTTGTCCTAGATCTGTACTTACATTTCCTAACATGTAAATATTCACACTTCCAGCTTAACATACCAGTGGTCTCAGTCTCCTCAGTTAGTCTCTCCTGCCCTCACCATAACCCCCCCCACTCAACTTCCTGATCCTTCCCCTGAATTTGCACATGTATGGATAAAAACCCTGATCCAGGTGGAACTGCTGGACTGATTCACTACGCAGTGGCAAGCTTAGTTTACTGCCGTGCTTGTGTAGCAGAAACAGAGGGTGACCAGCACTCAGCAAGAAAGGCATTGCAATAAGAAAACAGGCAATGTCCTTTTCCACCCAGCTCAGGGGCTGAGACATGGCCCCACATGAGACTGTCTGCAAAGAGTGGGATTCAGACTGGGGGATCCAGGGCAGCAGCTTTCCATCCACCCCATCCCATCTGGCCAGCCATTTGTACCTTCTCTGCTATAGAGCCACTGTGGAACGACTCCACAGTTATCCCTGTTTTAAGCTGTGATTATATCTGTCAGTACAGAGTGATACAGGGCTGCAGCCTGTTGCAGCAGCTTACATCTTGGTTTGGAAACCTCAAGTGCAGGCAGCACAAAATCTAATTGCTAGTAGGCAATATGAAGGAAAAGCACAAAATTCAATCTCACAATTTCAATGATGAGTAAGTAAAAAATCCATCTTGCAGAAATTAGGGGTTTTTAATTTTGTTTTCAATAAATAAAAAACTGAAAGCAGAAGTTTAACTTACATTTTCAAAATGCAAGTCACATTAACATCATCATATTTTCACATAGCAGATTCCACCTGCTGTGCAACTCGTTGTCTAGTGGACACACACTTGAAAGTGTTGTCGCTACAGTAGTCGTTTCTTTTGGGCAAAACTTCCTGCCAGTAAGGCTCTTCACCAGTTCACTGCACAGTGCTGGTGGCAGCCACTGCTCTGGCAGATCAATATTACAGACTTCAATCCTTCCATGCTTTACATCCAAGTCTACTTTAACATCAAGAACAGAACCTTTATAGACCATGTTAAAACAAGTGCTAACACTGAACTTCGGTGTCTTTCCATACACCCAGTCCCAGGTTTGGAGTTCTTTAGTTTTGCTACTAATTCCTGGAAGCACAGTCTCATCAGCTGGATTTATTAAGGTGATACGATTATCTATTTGGTGTTGCTTAGCATATTCTTCAGCAATGGCATCGAGAAGCATCTCGCAAGTTAAACTAGGATCCTCTTCAAAGAGATTTTTCACTGAGGCAGGCACACTAGGAGTCGCATTACTTTTTAGCCCTTCATAAGGACTTTTTAGCACAGAAGATAAAACAAACTTGTCTGCGTTACACAGCAAGGTACAGTGGTGATAAGCAGTTGTCCTTCCCAGCTTTGCTGCAGTACCTGAGATTTTGTACTGCCTGTCCAGCAAGATGTCGTATCTCTCAGTGACGTGTACATCTAACTTGGGGCTCAAGGCTTTCAGTGCCTTCACAACTAATTTCAGGTTTTCCATGCGTTCGTATTTTTTTCTGGTTGTAAAGAAAGTCAGATTGATATTGCCCAAGTCATGGTAAACTGTCCCTCCTCCACTTCTTCTCCTGGCTAGTTTTATATTTTTTTGCCTCAACAGCCTGAGGTTACATTCCTGCCAGGGATTCTGATGCCTCCCAATTACCACAGCAGGGGAATTTCTCCAAAGGAAAAGGACCCGCTTGTTCTCTAAATTCATGTGGTCATGGATCCAGTCTTCCACAGCTAGATTTTGGTAAACATCATTAGAAATAGACTCGATAATGAGTCCTCCACTAGTTGTGCTTCTGAAGCCAGCTTTTGAAGTCCTGAGGATGCAGCACAGCTGAAGGCAGTTCTTTAAGGATGACTGGATAACCATGCTTTACCGACCGGACAGTAGTCGGAAGGATGCGGTCAGATGAGTGCCGCAAGCACACAACCCGATGCTGTGACAGAAATGAGGTGCTAGTGGCAGTCATGACGCAGTTATGCCCATCCCGAAGTACCAGCGTTCTCAAACTGATGCGATTTACAAGGCATATTTCTCCTTTTGAGGCAGGTGATGCTGTTCAAGCCCTGACCTCTGCTGAACATAAAGGCTATCACAGTAGCTTCTTCCTGCAGACCTTGGTGCCTAGAAGACCAAAGGAAGACATTTCATTAAACACTGTTTTCCCCTCACTCAGTACAGACTTGCTCATACCGTTTTACTTGGTGTAGTTTGCTAAACTTCATTTTAGCAGCCCATTTCTTTATCCAGTGTATTTTTTTTTATTGACTGATCAAAAAAACCAGGAGCACCGAGCTTGCTGAGCCCGGTGGCTCACAATGCTCTAGCGAAAGGCAAGGCAGAGCCCCGGCGCCACTTCCTTCCCGGTACCAGGAGCTCTCGGCCGCAGCGGCTCTTGCCGAGAGGCAGCGGCGCCCCCCACCGCGTGGCCGGCCTTCTGCGCAGGGCGGCCCGAGCGGCACCGAGGCAGTGAGTACGCATCCCCCTGCCCGCCATCGCCGCCGTCCCGTTCCCACAGCTCCGCTTCCCCTCGCGGCCGGTACTCACCACGGGGAGCGGCGCCGGCCCACGCGTCAGCAGCCCCTACTCACGCCGGAAAACCCCCTTCCGCTTCCCGGGGTCAGAGGGGCGGGCTGCCGGCTGAGCGCTGGGCCGACGGGGAGGGCCTGCTGGCTCTGCCGACGCGCTGGGTGCGAGGGATCAGGTCATGGAAACAAGAGGGCCCAAAGCACGAACTGGGTGATTCTCCGTGCAAGACCCAGAGCGTCACCACAGGGTGTTCTGGGTGCTAGAAGGTTTCATAGAATCACTGACCGTTTTAAGGTCCCCCTGGACATCGTGTAGGCCCCCTCTGCCACAGCAGGTTCTGCTAGATCAGGTCGCACAGGAACGAGGCTAAGGGCGGAAGACTTCAGAGATTGTTAAAGATGTGAGCTTGGGGTTGTGCCATGCTGAAGAACTGGATCATTAAGAGCATGACAGTTTCTTACCAAAGCCTTAAAGGTATGAACGCAGTAGGGTGAGCAAAAAGTAAGAAGCCATCACCGCATGCGTGCTGGTGGTGATCAGCAGGAGAAACAGACTCTGAAGGGAGCCTGACGTGATGCGTGCCCTGCCACGTTGTATTGTCACATTAATAAAGACAGTAAAAGAAAACTCAGAATTATTTGAAGCAGTTTGAAATGGGCAAAGCATTTTTCTGGAGTAGGCTGATAATGACCTTTTGCTGCAGTGAACTGCAATGCACAGGGTGAAAACCTTTTGGACTTTGTCCACAAAAAAGTGCCAACGCAGTGTTCTTCTTAGTGTTCTTCTTAGGGACTATTGGTTTCCAGTTTGGCACTTGACTGTGGGAAGGCTGCGGTGTGTCACTTTGCCACGGGGTGTCACCAAGAGCACACTGTGGGCTGCTGCACTCCTTGTTTTTCCAGCTGAAAACTGGGGGGCGTCTGTCACCTTCATGGGAACCAGAATTTGCTAAAAAATGTAAGTGGGCAGAATACTTGGTGTACATTAAAAACGTCGTGGGTCTGCTGCTGAAACGCTGAAGGAGTAAACACACATGCAGCAGTGGCTGTTGCTGAAGACAAACCCAGCAAGATAATCAGATCTATTCTGGCAATAAGCAAAAAGTATGAATTTGTAAATACATGAACTACCTCTTTCTTCACCCAATCTGGTGAGGCCTACATCATGTAAGAAACTGCAAGATTTGCAGGGTGAGGTTAGTCTGAGTAGTTCAGTGACTGTGAGGGTGAGGTAGTGCAAAGCTATACTAATGCCATCATCCAAGTGGACCTAAATAATAACCTTTTGGGATGGGACTTTTAAAATTTCTTATGTCTCAACAACTATTGTGTAAATCACCTACCTGAAAAATAGAGTGATTATTATTTCTGCTTTTGAAAATAATCCCGTGTATGTTTTTCATTCTTCCTTTCCTTTATTTTGTGCAAATGAAACCAAAGCAACTGCTCTGTTCAACATTAACTAGAATTACCATGTAAGAGAGAACTCAGCTTTTGTCACTTAGAGAAAACCACAGGCATACCAGATTAAAAATACATTCAAATACCAAATTAAAAATATATTATACTGCTCCAAAAATGAATTTTCATTCAGAATCATTTTGCTGAAGTTATGGAAACCCAGAATGCTCCAGGCTCTCCTCAGTGTCATCTAATGATAGGACAAGGGGCAATGGGTATAAACTGGAACACAGGAGGTTCCACATCAATATGAGAAGGAACTTCTTCCCAGTGAGGGTGACAGAGCACTGGAAGGGGCTGCCCAGGTGGGTTGTGGAGTCTCCTTCTCTGGAGATATTTAAAACCTGCCTGGATGTGTTCCCGTGTGACTTGGTCTAGGTGGTCCTGCTCTGTCAGGGGGGTTGGACTAGATGATCTTTCGAGGTCCCTTCCAATCCCTAATGTTCTTTGATTCTGTGATAAATGGGGTGATGCAGAATCTTCTGTGACGATTTCCACCATACCAAAATCAGAAAGCAAGATTTACAAGAAATCCAGGATGAGGAGAGGAAAAGATAAAGACTTGTTTCTCTTGTTCTTTTTCAGGAAGTTAAAATCTTCCTATTTCTTCTCAGTCTGTAGGTGGAGATTATATTTCAGAAGTATTACTCCTAATCTCCAAAAAAGTGAACTCTATCCATGAGTCCTTAATAGTAGCAGCTTGCAAAAATAAATTGTAATTCTGTGATTGATTCTATGATTAATTTGCCCAGCACTGTCTCCAGAATGTAAAATCTGTGTTAATGCCTAACAGGGAAGAGAGCGTGGTTTTTCATGTAGACTTTGAGACCATCTAAAGCAGTCTCTTTCATAGACTGTTTGGAGTATAAGGAAGCATCCTTTGTTGGTACAATAAAGAAAAGCATAGCTAGCCTTGTAATACCTTGACATTTTAATTGTGCAATGTTTGTTAAACAGGAAAGTTTGAAAAATAGAAGTGGTTCAGGCTGGGGTTTATCAGGTTCACGCAGCTAATTCTTGACACTGTCAAGAAAGAAGAGTAATACTGAAGGCAACGCTTGTTCTGAACATACGACTGACACATATGTCTTACAAATACATATGTTAAATAGATGGGGTTTGGGTAGTAGATCAGGTTTAATTAAAGGAAAGGTTTTTTCACAGGATTGTCTTTCTTACTCAACATTCATTTTGTTCTTGTCAAGCCAGAGAGAGTGTAATGCAATTGCTGGAGTTTTCATCTGTAAAAGTGTCTCCTTGGATATTAGTGTCTGAAAGAGATGAACCTAATTAGAGTGGAGGTGTTCAGCTGAGCTCCCTGAGCTCACTGTCTGCCCCAGCTGATGAGCTGTGGCAGTTTTAGAATAGCCATCTTCTCTCCTGGGGCTGGACTGACAAGGCACGACTGCTTGGTTTTGTCTCTGAAACCTTGTGACCTGTAAGCTTTGCTCACACTGCCTTACCTTGTCTTTTCCCTAGGTTTTGGAATAATCAGGGTGAGGCCTGTGCTGCTTATGTGCAGAGGGACCCATGGAGGTTTGAATTCATTGTAGCTGAGTGTGTTTTAAAATTGCACTCAAACCAACAATGGGAGGTGTTACTGCATATGTCAGAGTATGTCAGTTTGTGTATGTCAGTATGTCACCCACCTCCCTGTTTTTGTCCCCAAACAACTATGGAGAATCAAACTATTATTTCAGGAAATCACTGTTTCATCTGTCAATGCCTTGAGAAAACATTACATCACTTTGGGAGAGGCTTGGTTTAGTTCCCCCACAGAAAAATAGCCTTTCACAAAGTTACAGCAGCAGCCAGTCACTCAATATTCATTTGTACTTACAACAAAAAGAAATGCAAGCATCTCAAAGTTTATTGAGGGACTATTCTATGAGTCATAAATCTGGTATCTGGAAATTTAATTTTCATAGATGAGTTACTCAAAAACCTCTCAAGATAAAACCAAGGGAAATAATTAAAATTGGTATGAAGGCAATGTTCATAAATATTTATATTAGAATGAGTGGAAAGTAGTTCTATTAGTAATTTTGTGCAAGATTTTCCAATGCATAATTCTTTCCATGATATTTAAAGGTTATTTCTACCCTCTCTTTTGTATTTGCCTCTAGCATTTCAAGTCATACATAGCTGTGAGGACCAAGAATCACATAATGAATGGTTGGAAGGGACCCCTGGAGAACATGTAGTCCAACTTCCCTGTTAGAGCAGGATCACCTAGAGAAAACCACATGGGAACATGTTCAGGTGGGTTCTGAATGTCTCCAGAAGAGATTCCACAGCCTCTCTGGGCAGCCTGTTATGGTGCTCTCTTATTTTAACTGCAAAAAGCTTTTCTTATGTTTAGAGGGAGCCTCTAATTTGTCCAGTTTGTGACCATTGCCCGTTGTCTTATTGCAGAGCATCACTAAGAAGAGTCTGGTCACACCCTCCTAACACTTGCCCTTAAGATATTTACAAGCATTAAGAGGTCCTGCTTCGGTCTCTTCTCTAGGCTAAACAGCCCCAGCTCTCTCAGCCTCTCCTCATAACAAAGGTGCTACAGCCCCCTAATCATCTCAGTGGCTCTGTGCTGGACTCTGTACAGTAGCTCCCTGTTCCTCTTCAACTGGGAAGCCCCGAACTGGACATCATATTCCAGATGCAGTCTAACCAGGGCAGAGTAGAGGGGGAGGAGAACATCCCTTGATCTACTGCCACATTAAAGAACAAGATGCAGATGCTGCATGCTCGCTACACAGTGCTCCTTAGGCAGGCTGCTGCGCTGAATCAGTGCCTGAAGTTAGTACATCCTGCTCGGCCCTGCAGGACTCAAGGAAATTGGGTAGCCTCGGGGCATGAGGGCTCTGGGCAACCAGGCCTGGTGAGAGGTGTGCCTGCCCATGGCAAGGAGTTGGAACTAGATGATCTCCGAGGTCCCTTCCAACCCAAACCGTTCTGTGATCCCATGCTAATGCCGTGGTTATGGACAGCTTTGCCGTCAGGGTTAGAGCTGGTGTTTCCGCAGCTCTCTCATCCATCCAGACTAGCCGCTGGTTTCACTCGGCTACCTAGAAGAGGCGGGGTTTCTCCCGCCGGACCTGCGCGCTCGCCGCCCCGGGCGTTAGGAGCCCCGGCAGGACTCGGGACGGCTGGCAGCCAGTGGCCGTTGCCAGGCGCCTGGGGCACGCGGCGCGAGGCGGCCGCTGGGGCGGGTGAGTGCGCGCGGCCAGGCGGGGCTGGTCCATCACCCGGCCCTAGTAGCCACTATGAGCGCGGGACGCTCGGCGGGGCGCTGGCGGGCCGGAGTCGAGCGTCGCCACGAGGTGGAGAGCGGCGGGCGGTCGCGCAGAGAGAGGAGGCCTGGGGGGCTGCCGCTGCGCTGTCTGCGGAGAGCGGGGAGAACTCCGGGATGCGGTGAACCGGCAGTCGTGTTGCGCTCGGGACTGAACCCCGTGGTTGATCCGCCCGAACGGGTCGCTAATCCTGAAGGCCGTTGCTCATGCTGCCGGGGGTGCTGCCGCTCAGTGCTAGGGAAGGCTCCCAGTGTGACGTTTCTCCCTAGCTGCGAGGGGTCGTTGTGTTGACGCAGCTATGACGGCATGGGTGGAACGTGTGGTGGATACATCCTGCTGCTTCACGGCAACAACAGGTGATGTTTTTGGACGTAGAAATGCTATCGTGCTTCTCAAAAGGTGCTTCTCCAAGAGTTAAGGGAAAGTAGTACTGGGGGTGGGGGAGTAGTGTGTGTTAGATCTGTGCAATTACATTTGAGTCTTCAGTGCTCTGAAGGCCACTCGGATTCCACTGGAGCAACAGGTAGCTTGCAAACTGAGTTTCCTTGCTGGAAAGACAAGGGCAGCACAGGTTGCTTTTGGGGAAAGTTTAACTGGAGAAAGTTAAAAGCTGTGAGTGCCTCTTACGGAGAACAGGATATTGGGATAGGATTCACCTTACCTGCTTTGATGTGTCAATGCTGATGATTGCTGTAGTTAACACATCTAGGCTGTGTCCAAGAAGGCTAACAGCACCCTGGCTTGTATCAGAAATAGCAAAGTCAGTCGGAGTAGGGAAGTGATTGTCCCCCTGTACTCTGGTGAGGCCACAGCTCAACTGTGTTCAGTTTTGGGCTGCTTAGTACAAGAAAGACATTGCACTGCTGGAGCGGGTCCAGAGAGGGGCAACAAGGTTAGTGACAGATTGGGAGAACAAGCCTTCTGAAGAGCGGCTGAGCAAGCTGGGACTGTTTAGACTGAAGAAAAAAGGAGACTGAGGGGAAACCTTACTGCTATCTACAACTATCTGAAAGGAGGTTGCAGAGAGGTGGGTGTTGGGCTCTTCTCACAAGTTACAAGTAGTAGGACAAGAGGAGATGGTCTCAAGTTGTGCCAGGGGAAGTTTAGGTGAGACATTAGGAAAAACTTATTTACTGAAAGGATCATCACTCATTGGAACAGGCTGCCCAGGAAGATGGTTGCATTGCTGGCCTTGTTAAATTGTGTACATATGGAGCTTAAGGACATGGTGTTGCGTTAAGGGGGGGGGAGGCAGTGGATTTGGCAGGGAGTACAGGTCCAAATCCTGAGCAATATCCAATTTCACACTATGAGTCTGATAACTAGGTCGGGTTCACTCGATAGTGCCACACTACGAGTCCGTATAACTGGGATTCACTCGATAGTGTGTTCTGTTCTCGTCTAGCCGCAATCTATGGACTCGCGCGGTGTCCAGTGATGGACAGCAAGGCTAGTTCACGTGAACAAGAGTAATTTATTAGAGCAACAGATTTACAGGTTCTTTATGGATTGTCGGTGATGAGTACTGTGTGCAAAATGTGTGCACACAAATGTTAAAATTACCAAAGCATTAAGATAAAGAGCAGCTCTATACTAACGCGTTAGATTATAAAAGTAACTCTAGAGAGATTTATAAAGTTCTCGAGAAGATTTGTATCTCACCCAAAGGCGTCCCTGTGCGGGGGGAAGGAGGTCTCAGCCCGTCGACTGATTCCAAGGAGTCAGAGGTCCATGAATATTCCCCGAGTTGTTCAGGATGGTATCTTCCCTCTCAATTCCCCTTTTGTGGGGCTGTTTTATATTATTTCTTGTCTTCAAGGTGGAGCTTGAGTGACTTTGGTCATAAATGTTTTTGTTTCTGATTGGTATAAAATTCTCTCGCTTTGCTTTGAAAGACATAGACTTAAAAAATTAAGATGCATGCTCAATAAGGGGGGCTCACCCCTCGAAGGCGGGTAAGTTTTGGGATGGAGGTGTGTTTTGGTATTATAATGACATTATAATGAGCAAAGTTCACACAAGGATAGCAATTCGTCAAGAAGATGACAGAACGATGGCTCAGGGTAGCAAGAGTCCGGCTTATCATCTTCCAAGTACCACCGGCTCCCATCTCTGAACACCTTATCACAGGGCTTGGCCACAGCTCCTCACAAGGGTTGACCGCAACACCTCCATATTGCTTCACCCCTCGTCGTTTCCATGGTGGCAGGTCAAGTTGCCTGGGGAACCATCAGAGGAAGGGATTCCTTGCGTTCCAGCTGTACTCCACCCTAGACACTTAGAACTTTCCTTAATGTGCGAATACTGCTCCGGTTCTAATATAAGTTTAATTTTTTAAGTTATCCCACACATGGTTTAGCAGTGGGCTTAACAGAACTACCTACCTGGGATTTTAGAAACCTGAGGACTCAGAAAATTGAAAAGCAGCACGAGGCAGTAATGCTTTCTGTAGACCGAGATGTTACACTAAGTTCATAGTGCCAGAATGGTTAGCAGCCTCTGGTTTCTCACAAAAAAGACATGGTTTCAGGGAAATTATTAACTTTAGATTCATAAATTGCTGAATTCATATGAGTAATTGGTCATCTACTACAGGAACTGTGGCTGGAAAGCAGTCTGGTAGAAGAGGACCTGGGGGTTCTAATTGACGGGAGGCTGAATATGAGCCAGCAATGTGCCCAGGTGGCCAACAAGGACAATGGCATCCTGGCCTGGATTAGAAACTGTGCCCAGCAGGAGTAGCAGGGTGGTTGTCCCCCTTGTACTCTGCTCTGGTGAGGCTGCAGTACAGTGTCCAGTTTTTGGCACATTACAAGGGAGACACCAAGGTGCTGGAGCAAGTGCAGAGGAGGACAACAAACCTGGTGAAGGGCCTGGAGAATAAGTCTTGTGAGGAAGATTGAGAGAGCTGGAGCCGTTTAGTTTAAGGAAGAGGAGGCTCAGGGGAGACCTCATCACTCTACAACTGTCTGAAAGGACATGGTAGAGATGCTGGTGCTGGTCTCTTCTCACAGGTGGTTAGTAATAGAACCAGAGGGAATGGTTTCAAGCTCCAAGGTCATGGAAAGAGTGGTCAGGCACTGGAATGGGCTGCTGAGGGTGTGGTTGAGTCACCATCCTGGTATGAGTTTAAAAGGCGCTTAGATGTAGTGTTGGGAGATCTGGTTTAGGGGTGAACTTGTAGAGTAGGATTGGTTGTTGGACTCAGTGATCCCAAGGGGCTTTTCCAGCCGGAATGATTCCATGAGTCTATTTCTGCTGGCCTTCACAGGAAGAAACAGGCCCAATGCAAAGAGGGTGGTTGAAAGGCATTCCTAAGATCCATAGTGAGTAACTGTTGGCAACCTGAGACCAGGCCTAGAGAGAAATTTCCTCTCACAGCACTGCAGGAGAGAGTAACTGTAGTGGCAGCCCAGCTTGAGACAGTTTTTAGCATAAGCACTAAGGATCAGATTCTTCATTGTCCAGAATCTTTCAGAACTAGTCTGTTCCAAGTGGTGCTAGTAGTGTGCATATTCTTCATTTGTTAATAACACATAGTGATTTTTTTGTTCTTGTTAAGTGTAAATAACTTCTTCTTATTCAATACTCCTTGCAAATCCTGGAGGTTAAAGTACTTTCTTCCTCCTTGTCCTCGTAGATTGAAGACCTGAAGAAGAAAAGGCACATAGTGGCACGTGAAGTGAATAAATACACCTGTAAAATGATAATACAAGCAAACAATTGGCTGCAACTGGCAAACTAAGAGACATTGGAAAAGGAATTACTGATGAATACAGCTGAAAAGAAGCTTCAGGAAGCAAAGGTACCCACTTGTTAGAATTAACATTCTACAGCAATATTTGTATGGTCTTTGTTAATATTATTTGGAATTAATTTGGGGGTTTTCGACCTTTTGGGTTAAATTCTAGCTTTTGTCTCTGCTTTGAAGTATATTTGCTGGGATGAAGGAGGAGTTCTAGCCACTGTTGTGTTTAAGCATAGGGTGGTTCAAGGATGAATACACTTGCATTTGTATATAATGGATAATGTGCATACAATTCAATTTTCCAGGATAATGGAAAATTGAATTGTATGCACAGGCAGTTATGTGGTTTAGCAGTGGTGCTCAGATGGGAAAAATCATTTAGAGTAACTACTAATTTTTTTAACCTGTAGCAATAATCACACTGTCCCTGTTTTCAGAGGTTTCTCAGTAAGACAGTTTTGGGAAAATGTATCCCACATTTCTTTTTACATTCACTCACCTCAGAGTTACTCAGCTGTTAGTGTTTCTCCTAATCCTTGTCTGCATCTGAAGATAATACATATAACTGATAACCCTTCTAGATTAAGTTTGTTGTTATTCAGTAGTGTGTTTTTAGCCTAGTCAAACCAGAAAACACATACACAATGCTGCTTTGGCCTAGATCAGCTGAACTAAAATGCAGTCACGATTATAAACAATTAATGCATCCCTTGTTTTCAATTTCTTTGTGGCAGAGTAAAATCCGACACCAACAGAACAAGATAAAGAAGCTGCAATACACAGTGAACATACTAAAATCTGCAAGTTAAACATCATAATATATATATGTAGCTATGAAATTGGGTCATGTGCAAGTTCATTTATCTTGCATTGTTTTCACAAAACAGACAAGTAATACAATTGATAAACGTGTGTTTTCATTTGTAGTTTTCTCTCTGTAGATGGATGAGAATCTGTTTCTGTTTTGCAACTAGGCTGTAATGATTTTGCTTTTGGGAATCTTAATGATTTTTATTATTTTGTTTACAAAATCACTTAAAACTGATTTGACTACATTGCCAATCACTTGCAGAACAGAAAGGAGTAAGAATTTGCTTTAAAATTTTAATCTTATTATTGTCTTCCTTAAGGTGTAGCAATGCTGTTAGAATATTTTGAAATGTGCACAACGTTGTTATGGTAGAAATATTTGCCATTGTCCAAATTAATATTTTAATTCTCAGTGTCATCTAGTGATGGAATGAGGGGCAGTGGGTGTGAGCTGGAACATAGGAGGTTCCATATAAATATCAGAAGGAACTTCTTCACAGTGAGGGTGACACTGGAACAGGCTGCCCGGGGAGTTGTGGAGTCTCCTTCTCTGGAGACATTTAAAACCTGCTTGGATGTGTTCCTGTGTGACTTGGTCTGGGTGATCCTGCTGTGTCAGAGGGTTTGGACTAGATGATCTTTCGAGGTCCCTTCCAATCCCTGATGTTCTGTGATTCTGTGATTCAACTGCTTCCTGTAATTATCTTAAATTTGGCAGGAAGGGGTTGGAGAGGAGTTATCATTTTTTTTTCCTGTATAAAATACTTGAGCTTGTGGCACAATCTTGCATAGATCTCCTGTTAAAAATAAAAAAACCAAACCACTGACTATGTAAAGTTTACTGCTCAATTAGCATGGGAAGATGTCGATCCTTAATCTGGACAGTTTGGGGTTAGAAAGCTAAATTCACTGAGAGCTTTAGGTGATTAGTTTATAACTTTTCAAGGATTTAAAGACCTGCTTCTGCATGTGTTTTAACAAAAATAATACATTTGCAGAGTTTGGTATTCCCTAGGTAGTTAAACTTTCAAGAATCCAAGTACTTCCAACAGATACACTGTAATAGAGAGGGATTTTTTGTGCAGTTTTGCACTTTCACACTGCAGTTCATCTCCAATGTTTGGTCTAGGCCTCTACATGACTTCCCAGATTTCAACTATATTTATTTATATATTAGTTTCCATTTCGAAAATTCACCTTTCATGGACCTTAAACGCAGTATCCTAATGTATTTAATATTTAAAAATACATTAGCTATTCTGATACAAATCTTCTTAATTGTCCTCCTTAGTTTTGAACAGACATATTCCAAATTAATTAATATTTAGGTTTATGTCATTTTCTGCTCGGTTAGATGTATTTTAGAAGGGTGTTCAGACATAATCTGTAATATACTGAAAGTTAGAAAATACAGATATTTGGAAGTTACTTCAAAGTATTAAATGGACATTAATTTTAATTGGATATCTGCTTCATCTTAATTTTGAAGAGGACATTTTTCTATTTTACATTGACATTTACATATTCATTAAAAAGTTCTATTTGAGTAAATGAATATTTACATTTTTGCACATGCAGGCTATTTTACAAACAGAATCTGAAATAAACCAGGGGAAGTCACCTTCAAGGCTTGATGCCTTTATTAGGACACTGGAGGAGGACAGAGACTACTATAAAAGTGAGGCTGAGAAATGGCAGAAGATGTTCAGAAACACATTTTCAAGCCGTAAGCGAGCCCATACTCGTGGCACCATGTCCAAAAGCTTTTCCTCCATCCAGGTAAGCTCAGAAAACACTTTGGAAGAGGAAGAATGTATTTTTAAAAATACTGGATTTTCTTGTGGTAAATACATAAATACTGAGAGGAAAACCAAACTGATTGTAAACAGAGAAGTGTGGAAGATGAGAATGGGCAAATAATGTGAACTTAACTGTTGCTTTACACCGCATGCATGTGTATCTCTTTAAATTGTTACTGACAACTGCTTACATTAAATAATCATTAATGTGATTGTCAGAGCTGTTTGTGATAGTCATTTGCTACTCAAATGTGTATTTTAGAAAATGTTCCATGTACCTGGACTTTAATACCAAGCAGTATGTACGTACAGCCTTCATTGTCTTGAGGTTACCAAGTCAAAGGCTGATTAAATCTTCTATAGAGACTTTGCCCAGAGGAGTGGGTGAAGAGACATAGAGATGGAGTGTTGGATTAGCTAAGTAGAGTTGGGCCTGATTTATACTTGGATGAGAGACAGTCTGGGGTACACCAGGTGCTGCAGGCTTACCCTGGTCCAGCATGGGGGTTTGACTTAGATGATCTTTGGAGGTCCCTTCCAACCTGTAACATTCTGTGAGTCCAAACCAGATATAGTAAGAAAGCATATCAGATTTTGGTTTTGTACTTTAATCTTATATCACTTTATTCTCCAAGGGAGTGAGTCCTCGTGCAGACGTTTTGAAGACATTAAGAGAACGTGAAGAGCTCAGGTCAACACTGAAAAAATATGAGCGCCATATGGCAGAAATTCAGGGTAACCTCAAAGTTGTAACAGCTGAGAGAGACAAAATTGTCAATCTCTATGAACAGGTAATTTTATTTACGTTTGTATGATTAGTTAAAATAAGGTGATGTACTAGAAAAAATCCTTTTTTTATGTGTAAAAAAAGAAAAAAACCATCAAATTACTTGTAATGGAAATCCTGTGAGTTGAGTCTGTCAATACCAGTTTGTAAGTGCTTTCCAGAGTTAAGAATGCTTTACTGAATCAAAGTATATGTGCACTTTGCTTTGATACGACACAGTACCCTTTGCTGTCCTCCCAGCCAATGCTCTAGTAATATATTCCATTGCCTATTCCATATTACTGTGGTGCTGCTCTTTTTCAAAACAGGCACAGGAAGAGGTTTCCCAACTTCGTCAGAAGGTTATCGAAGGCTCCAGGAGTTCTAAAAGTACTGCGATGGCTCAAGCTATGTTAAGGCATGTGGAGATAGAAAGGGATGCAGCACTGTCGGATTTCCAAAGGATGGCTACAGAACGCGATAGCCTCAGGGAACAGTTAAAGGTTTGATTCAGTGCTTATGCCCCACCTCACCCTGGGATACCTTAACATGAAAACTACTTAGTAATGTAATTAATATTGCTAAAGGCTTCTAATCCCAAGAGTGACTTTAGGCTTGTTCTGTATATGGTTTTTGGTGTTGTTTGATACAGATTTTCCAAGAGTCTGCCTTTGCTGAAAAGGCTCATTTGGAACAGGCAGTTGACGATTTAGAAGCTGCTGTGCAAAAGGTAAGGGAAAATAATAATTTATGGAATTATAAATGTAATATAGGTGATGTTCATGGTTAATCCTGTAGGACCAACTGACTGCATTCCGTCAGGGAGCAACAGGCTGAGAGCAGTGACTGTGACTTGCCAAGATTGTAGCAAGGCTTTTGGATGTGATGCTCTTAATGTGTTCAATAAGGGCTGTCATCTACAGGGACAGATAAGGCTCCTGTTGTGCAGAAGTCCAACAAAGACGAATGCCAATTCTGAATTTGGGAAGAAGAGCCATTGGCACCAATACAAATTGGGGTCCAGTAGGTTTGGGAGCAGCTCTACTGAAAATTCAGGTCCTGAAGGCTCTGGTGTAGAGCAAGATGTATGTGAGCAGCAGTGTGTGGCAAGGAAGGGACAAGTACACACAGAGTGAACAGGACACACTCAGCAGTTGGTTATCTCCCTTTACTGAGCACTTGTTAGACTATATCTGGAACACCCTGAATCCAGAAGAACACAAGAAACACATTGCCAAACTGGAGTGAATTTAATGTAGAGCTCCCGTAATAGGTGGGGTTGGAACGCTGTTGCTGTGGGAGACTGGTGGAACTGGACTTGTTCCACCTGGAGTAGAGATGGGAGGGCTTACGTCCTACCTGACAGTACTTGTCAAGTAGTCAGAAACAGGGGTGGCACCAGTGCTCTAAGAATGAGCAGCAATGGACAGCAGTTGAAAAGAAGGTTTCAGGCTGAATGCAAGGAAATACCTCTTTTCCATGAGGACAGTTGAGCAGTTTCCTGCCTTGGAGATTTTCAAGACCAGACTGGACAAAGCCCTGAGTCACCTGACTACAGAGCTGGCCATGCTTTGAACAGGAGTTTAGACTAGAGATTTGCTGGAACTCATTCCAATGTGAATTATTGTATGTTGTATATCATTGAGAGCTGATGCTCTAAAACCAAATGTAGTTATACTGTTCTGCCAAGTCCTGGTTTGTTACTTGCATAGACATGTGGTGCTAAAATAAAAAACAAAACCATGAATAAAATAAATATAAATCTTAAATACATTTACAGTGCTGGTAGAACTTGATTTTTACATGACAGAAATCAATATTGATCTATTAATCTTTCTTTAAGATCTTGTGGTTATAAATTCTGATTCATTTCTTTTTCCTTTCAGCCTTTTAAATCTTACCAAACTTAGCACTATAGTTCCAAGGATTATAGCATTAAACTGAGTGTATTTCTGATGAAGCCTTAAATAGCTCTGAGCACTCCAATGAGTAAATTAGCGTTAATCCCATGCTTGACATATTATGTGTAGTGGATATTGGAAATAGTTTTAGGTACATTGTCTTAGTTCTTCACTTCATTTATGGCAGTAGTATTGAAAAGGTTACTGCATACTAGAGGCTTGCTGACTTACTCATTAGAGGTCTGACTCTTCCAATTACTACTGAAAGATTCAGTAACTGAGGAGAGGGATGAGGTAAGAATTTTTAAAAGAGCAGTTCCAAGTAATTTTAAAATAGCAGTTCTTTGTTAAGTTTAAGCATTTTGTTAAAGACACACATCTTTCTTTAAACTGGAGATTTCAAACTAGCTTTGCTGAAGTTGCCAAGAGATGTAGGACCCTTTCTTTGTTCTAGGTACAGACTTAAAGGCCTCATGGTGGTGACTTGATCATGTGGTGCTTTATGCAGGTGCTTTACAGGGATTTCTCTATCCAGTTATCAGCATAGATATATATATATATATATTTATAGATATATATTTATATATTTATATATATATCTCTTAATAAAGGTGTAAAATGATCATAGGTAGTGTTGTATCCCAAATAGGATTTCTTCCTTTGTACAGTCAAAATCATGTTCTTTGATATGTTATTTTCCACTGAAAACTGTTAATGTTCATCAGTGCCAAACACTTTTGTCCCTGGACATAATTCCAACCTCAAATTTAAGTTAGTGAAAATATTCCCAGTGACCTGAAAGGCAGGAGATTGATTGTCCTTTTTGCATCTACCTTCAGTTGATTTGGAGCCAGGCCCTGAGTATATGAGATACTTGGACATTTCTTCAGTAAAACTTGTGTGCTAAAGGACTCAATTTAATAAGAGAAATTCTATCTATAACTTGCCTTCCTTTTTTTTTGGAGTTTTAATGTTGAATTTTATTCATAGTTAGAGAGTGAACGGTCAGAGCAGATATCCAAAATGATGCTAATGGAAACCACCGTTGAGTCTCTGGAAACTAAGATGAAAAGATTGACAAAAAGAGCACTGGAGTCTGAAACTGAGCTGAGCCGTCAGGAAGCTGAATGTGCTTCACTTAGGTAAGTGAAAGTATATAATTGCAGTAGTTTTATGAGTAAACTCAGGCTCTTTTCATTGGTTGTCATAACTTATGATGATTCTATGATTCTATATGGCTGTAAAGGACCTCCAGGGTCATCAAGTCCAGCCCATTCTCCTAGTGCCTAACCGCTAGACCATATCCCCAAGCGCCGTATCCACCCATTCCTTAAACCCCTCCAGGGTTGGTGACACCACCACCTCCCTGGGCAATCCATTCCAGCATCTAACCACCCTCTCAGTAAAGAATTTCCTTCTAACATCCAGTCCAAACCTTCCCTGATGCAACTTGAGGCCATTTCCCCTCGTCCTATCATCGCTAATTTGAGAGAAGAGACCAACACCAGCCTTGCTACAACCTCCTTTAAGGTAGTTGTAGAGGGCAATAAGGTCCCCTCTCAGTCTTCTCTTCTCCAGACTAAACAACCCCACTCCCTCAGCCTCTCCTCATAGGGCATGCCCTCCAGCCCCTTCACCAACTTGGTTGCCCTTCTTTNGTGTCATCCGCAAATTTACTGAGGGTGCACTCGATCCCCTCATCCAGATCATTGATAAAGATACTAAACAAGACCGGTCCCAAAACTGAGCCCTATAGCTCAAAGAAAAAGGAATTTATGATAGTTCTTAGAAATCATCTTTCTTTTTGGAGTGAACTTGTTTTCCTCGTTGCGTATTCATATGTAAATGTTCGTGGCTTGTTGATAATAGGATATGCTGAACACCTTCAGTGAAAATGTAAAATTCCCTCTGATTGGGAGTTAGGAGCTTTCTATTAGAGGCTGCGGGGATTTGTGTTTTGGGGTTTTTTTAAATTGTGTATGAATATTTTTTCTTTCTATTTGTGGCGAGTTGACAAATGGCCTTGATTGGTCTTTTGGGTTGGTGCCTGCAATCTTAAGCCCACCAACCAGCTCTCAGGTAGCATCTATCAGACAAGAGAAGCAGCTTGGGGAAATGAAAGGATTTTACTAAAACTGCATCCAAGAACAAGAAGAGAAAAAACCTAAGCAAGTAAAAGAAACAGAAAGAGTCACAACACCATTTTATGCACTCTGAGAAAAATGGGAGAGAACTACATAGTGATCTTTGGCTTCAGACGAGAGCCCCTGGGGAAAGGGGTGTACGTTGCAACAAAAGGGGAATCACCCCTTGGGCACTTCAGACCACAGTCTGTCGGCATTCTGCCCCAAAGATTCAAGAATCACAAGCCCTTTCAGCTTCTTCATCACAAAACAGTCCAGCCAGCTGAAAAGCAAATGCCCCTCTGGGCCTCTTTCCCCCGCTGACTCAAGCGTTTCCATTTCTCAGTCAGAGCTGTGACACAGCTTCTTTTCTCCCCACGGTCCAATAAGTCAACGTGGCATTGACTGCATGGTCAAGATGGCACCTGTGGCAGCAGACCAGCAGGAGCCCCTCTCCTCGGCGGCTTTCTTCTTTGCACTTAGCTGGCCAGCTCTGATGTCTTCAGGCAAATTGTGCTTTGGTGTGGTAGCCAGCGCTGTCTGTCTTGGGCCATGTGTGCTCGCCACACCTCATGGTGCAGGTGGAGAGTGCAACCGCTCCAGTGAAGGACAGGTGGGACTGGAGCTGCTCTGCTCCACTCTGCTCACTGTTTCCCCGCCCCAGTGTGGGTGAGGAGAGTGGAGGGAGGTCTTGTGGCCACCCTGAGTGGCGGATGCAGCCCCAACCAGGCAAGTCACCTGCAGCCCCTGTCCCAAGAGAGAGTGAAAAACAGAAATGACCTCAGCTTTTACAGAGGACCTTTCCCCACCCTAAGAGAAAAACCCCTTCCCCCAGAAGATGCCCCTGCTTTATGGGGGGGGCTTCTCCTGCCCCCAGGCTCCAACTCCCCTAGGGGGGGATAAGGTGAGGGCAGCAGAAATATGCTTTCTGCAGAAGAAGCACAAAGCTTAACATGATATTTTATTGTTTTTATAGAGGCAAGCAATCATGCACAAACAAATGAATGTTACCTGTAGCTAGCTTCAAACACTCTTTTCTTAGTCTTGGAGCTTTTTCATGGAATAATACTGAAACCTTGTGTAGGGTTTGTAGCCTGCTCTTCAACTGGAGTTCCTAACCATGTTCAGCAGCATGTAAAGGGACTAGACTCAAAGTCTTTAGGGAAGAAAGCATAGGTCAGTGAGGTCAAGATAAAGAAGGATAATATACTGACTGTGGAGAAAGCTCAGTCACAGCTAGATCACAGACTGAACTGGCTACAGGGTGAGCAGACACCTCAGTACAGAAAGGACATTGCAGTGATGGAGCAGGTCCAAAGAAGGGCAACAGGACTGGTGAAGGGTTTGGAAGACATACCCTGTGAGGATTGAGGGAAGGAGCTGGGGCCATTTAGTCTGGGGAAAAGGAGGCTGAGGGGAGACTTTATTGCTCTCTACAAATACCTGAAAAAAGGTTGTAGTGAGAGCAGTGTCAGTCTCTTCTCACTGGTGACAGGATGAGGGAAATGGTCTCAAGGTGCACCAGGGGGGTATTTGGTTGAATATCAAGAAAGATTTCTGTACAGGAAGGATTGTTAAGCACTAGAACAGGCTCCCCAGGGAGGTGGTTGAGTCACTCTCCCTTAATGTGTTTAAAAATCATTTGGATGTGGTGCTTGGGGACATGGTTTAGTGACGGATTGTTAGAGTAGTAGGGTTAAGTTGAGGTGACACTCAATGATCTTGAAGTTCTTTTCCGACATAAGCAGTTCTGAGCAATTCTGTGACTTTTTCTTCTTGTATTTCCTTAAATATAATTCCGTTAGGCAAACATTCTCCTAAACCTATGTGTCTTTACAAGTGACTGATGACTGATGTAGCTGAGACATGAGTGTTTAGTTTTTACATTGCATTTTCATTAGTGGGAATGCTGGGTGCTAGTGTGCGATATTATGATGGCCCACAGTACTTTCTGAAGTCCTGCATCTGGGCAAGAACAACCCCAGGTACCAGTATAGGTTGGGGACTGACCTGTTGGAGAGCAGTGTAGGAGAAGGGGACCTGGGGTCCTGGTGGACAGCAGGATGACCATGAGCCAGCAGTGGAGGTTCCACATCAATATCAGAAGGAACTTCTCCACAATGAGGGTGACAGAGCACTGGAAGGGGCTGCCCAGGGGGGTTGTGGAGTCTCCTTCTCTGGAGATGTTTAAAACCCACCTGGATGTGTTCCTGTGTGACTTGGTCTGGTTGGTTCTGCTGTGTCAGGGGGATTGGACTGGATGATCTTTTGAGGTCCCTTCAATCCCTGATGTTCTGTGATTCTGTGGTTTCTAGAAGAGCATTAATTCCTTTGGAAATCCAGTACTCAGTCACTGCTGCTTTATAATAAGTTGTCACATGTACAAATATACTGTAAAAATTGGGTTGTTGAAGATTAGTTACTGCTGCTAAAATACCTTTTTCTTTCAACCTGGCTGAGGGTTCTCTTCAGTTTCTTCAACAGTTTAAGAATTACTAATGTTACTACATGATTTGAATGTATGACTTAGGTATAACTTGCAGTAGGTCAGGCATTGCAGTGAGTGTCCCACGTGTTGGTTTTTATTGTAATAATTTTCAAGAAATTTTATGCCCACGTGTTGTGAACTCCTCTTCTTACACTTCTGTGATTCTTTGCATGAGTGTTCAGGCTTTGATGTCCAGAGATTGCAGTTAACATTAATAAAATACCCGAAACACTTTGAAAGATACAGAAGAGTCTAGCTTTTTCCTGACTTTCTGACATTTCAAAAAGGAAAAATAGTCTGAACTCTCCTGCTTAATGCTGCTGCTTTTCCAGGTTATTGAATGAAAAGACAGAACAGAGACTTTTAGAGGCTGAGCAAAGTCTTACTGAGGAAAAATACAGAATGCAACTTACCCAAGAGAAAACTCTGCATTTAAATGAAAAAATTGGTGAGTGATAGATTCGATTTTTGTAGTAAAATTCAGTAGGCTAATTGCTATGTTACTGCTTTTACGTGTTGAAATAACAAGTGTTGAATGCAAATTAATATACTTTGACAGTTTTAACATTTCAAGTACAAAACATTTTCAAAAATGTGAAGGTACATGAATGGCTCGTGCTCGATGTTGTGTCCACCAGCTTTCCTGCCAAGCTGCCTTCCAGCTTATATGCAAGACCCTGGGGTTGTTCATCACCAGGTGCATGACTTTGCACTTCCCTTTATTGAACTTTAGGAGGCTTCTGCCAGCCTCTTTCTCCAGCCTGTCGGGGTCTCTTTGGATGGAAATGCAACCCTGTAGCACAGCAATTACTCTTCATAGTTTTGTGTCCTCAGGAAATGTCCTGGTGGTACCTTCTGCCCCATCATTCAGATCATCAATGGAGACATAAAACATGACTGGATGAAATATTAACCCTTGGGACACACCACGAGTTACCAGCCTCCAACTAGACTTTGTGTCACTGATCATCACTCACTGGGCCTGGCTATTCAGCCAATTTTCAATGCAGCTCACTGTTCATCCAGCCCATAAGTCAATAACCCATCTATGAGTATGTTAAGGGAGTGACAAGGGCATGACTTCCCCTAAGTGAAGCCGTGGTGACTACTACTGATGATTTTCTTGTCCTTGATGTGCCTGGAAATGGTTTCCAGGATTAGTTGCTCCATTAGGATTTTCCTTAGAGCCAGGTTTGAATACTGTTTTAGCAGGTTCCAGAGCCATGTATCCAAATATATGTCATGGAAATATGACTGCCTTCATCTTGTGTTTTGAAATAGAGACAAGTTAGGTGGAAAAAACAGAATGCAAATGTATGCTGTGATGTCCATGGAAGTCTGAGCTACAGATCACTTCACTTTGTAGTGTTTTATCACCTGGTAATTGTAATAGGTAGAATACAATGTGCTAAATTACAGTGATGTTTAAAGAGTAATTTGCAGCCTGCATGGTATTTATGAGATGTAGGTTTCTCCATAAGAAGGGTTTATGTGTTTCTCCTCTGCAAATGCAGTATGTGTAGACCAGTCAAGGATTAATTCCTTGGGATTCTATGATTCTTTGACTATTTAAAGGTAAATGTAGTGTGTAACATCTTATTATCTGAAGATGGGGAGAGATACCCTTTATAGTTTGATTTTGTAGTGAGTAGCTTGGTTTTTTATTATTATCTTTGCAGATTTAAAGTGAATTTTATAAACTCATTACTCATTCACTTTTACATGAAGTTCATTTACTATTTCAGCACACCTGGCTAATATCAGGGTATCAACGTCATGTCATGCTACACACTGTAGTACACACTTTTTATTCTGTTTATTCTGTTTAAGCTTTTATTGTTGTAATATCTGAGAAAATTGCAATCTAGACATTTGCTGTTTAAAGATAGATTTTTTTTTTTTTGAGCCAAATAATTTAAGGTCTTGATCTAAGGAAGAAAGTAGTTCTGTGTTAACTGGATTATTTATGTTTTCAAAAGGTACTTGCTTCAATGTTTTCTTGAAGGAGAGCTTTTACCGTCCTATTTTATGTTTTCTGGAGGTATCAAAAGGTTTTTTTAATTTGAAACGGGTTGAATTAATAAAAATGAGACTTTTCTGCTTGTGTCCAGACAAACTTTCAAGACAAAATGGTGCACAACAAGAGGAGATCTGTGCTTTGAAAGAAACAATTGCTCAGCTTGATAAAGAGAAGGCAAGTTTACAAGGCACTGTGGAAGAAGGAAGAGAGAAGATTGCTGATTTTCAGGAAAACCTGGCAGTCAAAGTATGTTCTAACAAGTAAATAATCACATAGTGACAAAACATACATAGGGAAAGAATGTGCTGGGTCATCACATCTGCCTTGATTTGGGGGATTAGACTAGATGATCTTTCGAGGTCCATTCCAATCCCTAATGATTCTATGATTCTATATATGGTGCTCAGTGCTGAACCACCAGTTTCACGCCACTTTCAAGGCAAAAATAAAACTCATGTTGACTTCAACAGCAGTTGGGTTTAGAAGAGTTGAACATCTCACGTTTGGTGTTCTGTATAGTTTAGACTTACCAAGAGAGAAGACTTTAAATACTCTCCTGAGGTGGAACAGAGTAAACCAGCCACTAAAATACGTTACCATTACATTTACCCTGAATTCTACCTTGAGGGCCACTTAGAGATTCGTGTCACCAAATATTACCTTTGTTGTCATGAAGAAGCATCTGAATGATATAATTTTAACCTTAAAGAACTAGTTAACTGTTTCAATTTTCTTAAGTATATTTCACAGGATATTTGCCTACTTTGTGCTGAAACTGCTTAATTCTTAGTTCTGAGCAACAGTTTTGCACTTCAGCTTAAGTCATCTGGATGTTGGTTTAGGACAAGTTAAAGAAGACACTGTTAAACTGCTGTGATTCTGAACTCAAGAACTTGCACTGATTTTTAACGAAACCTTAACTAAAAGATATTGTAGGACAGGCTAAAATCATTGTCCCATAAGCAACTAACACTGCATTTTAAAAACTGTAAAATGGTGTCCGTTTCAGAGAAGAGATGATTCTAGTCTCTCTTGTGTCTCAGATGGAAGATGTTGCCTGAGGCTATCTGTGCTGCCTTTAGTATTTGCATGCAAAGACAAGAGAGAGTAAAATTATGTACTTTGTACTGCCTTTTTTATGGAAACACAGCAATGTAATTTTTCTTTTATCAGTTCCAAGCTACCAGACTCCAGTAGTTCATTCATTGCACAAAAGTTGTGATAATCTTCACTGGAGATGTTCAAGGCCCACCTGGATGTGTTCCTGTGTGACTTGGTCTAGGTGATCCTGCTGTGGCAGGGTGATTGGACTGGATGATCTCTCTAGGTCCCTTCCAATCCCTAATGATTCTATGATTCTATGATTTATAGAGACAGCACTTAGTTTGTGAGTATAAGCCAAATGCTACCTCTAGAATCACAAAGGACTAAAACATTTAATTAAAGTTATCATATTCTGCAGAAGATAACAGTATCTCTTTCTTTAGTTGTCAAATTAGATTATCAGAATTGTCATCTCTGACCAGTATGTGATGAAACTTGGAAAATCACAATCTGTTGTGCTTTAAATTGTTAAATAACCATCTAGCTGAATGAAAGAAGAATTATAAATAATCTGACTTTTTTCCCATTTATACTGAGATGTAATGAGAGTTTTATTTTAATTTTGTATTTCTTTTCAAGGATAAAATAATTTCAGACTTGAAGACTCTGATTTCTGAGTTGGAGCATGCCGCAAAGTAAGGATAAAATCTAAAAATAATTATTTTGAATTTTTTAATAAACAGAAAAGCAGAATTATAGAATGCACTGATGAGTAATTATTTATTTTTACTGTATTAAATATGAAAGCATTAGAGTTTTGTTCCATGACTACCATTGAAAACCATTGGAAAAGCTATCATTTGTCTTAGATTGGGCAGTATTGTCATGCCTGAAATGTTTATTGTTTGCTGCTTAGAAAATCTACCGAAACAGTCTGTGTCTACGAGAAAGACATCACCAGTTTGCACCAACAGCTACAAGAAATCAACAAAAAATGTGTACAGGCTGAGAAGAGCAGACAATCATTAGCTCAGGAGAATGACAAGTTACAAGAGCATCTCTCTAATGCGAAGCAAGACAATCAGGTATATGTGTACAGAGAACAACTTGAATAAAAAGAAAAATTGTTGATTTTCAAGGAGTGGAATTGCTGCTCTTAATCTGAAGTACATCCACAAAGTATTTTTCAGTCTCATTTTTTGGACTCTGATTTACCCCCTATCACTTAGTTCAGTTATATAAAGAGGACTCTCTATACTTATTTAATGGTTTGGATGTTAATCTTGAGGAAGAGCTAATTAATGTTCTGTCCTGATCTTTGTGTAAAAAGACTGTG
Source organism: Rhinopomastus cyanomelas (assembly GCA_013400115.1). Lineage (NCBI taxonomy): Eukaryota > Metazoa > Chordata > Aves > Bucerotiformes > Rhinopomastidae > Rhinopomastus > Rhinopomastus cyanomelas. The sequence continues at coordinate 1,482,178 of VXBP01010266.1, forward strand.
GCAGTAACAATAATTGCATATATCAAAAAGTATAAAGGAGGCAGCAACTATTTCTTATGCTGTGGCTGGCCTACAGCACTTACAAGCTTGTAACTTGCTAGTAAGTACGGGTTGTAATAAGGTTCAAAACTTATCAGTGGTATTGTATTTATTTATATTCCTGTTACGTGGGTTTTGGGTAAAGACAATGGAAACACTTGATGAAAATCCAACATTGCATCATCTGTTGTGTTATTGATCTGCACGCAGTTCCTAATGACAGGTTGTAGAGTCTCCTTTTCTGACATTCACAAAGACATTCAAAACCTGCCTGGATGCATTCCTGTGCAACCTTCTTTGGGTGATCCTGCTCTGGCAGTGGGGTTGGATGTCCCTTCCATTTCTGTGATTCTCTGCAAAAGAGGGAAATAACTCTGAGCCCTGCTTCTTAAATGGAGCAGGCTATTTTTTTGTGACCACCTAGCTGCTAAATAAACCATCTGTCTCTTTCTTAACTGCTGCATTCTTTTATTGATATTTCTTTTTAAGAAACTTTTGCATTATTTGAAAGTCAAATCATGGAAACATTGTTTACATTTGCAGAATTTTACTTCAAGAAATAAATACTGCATCAATTTTATGTAGCCTTCAAATAACTGGGTGGTAAAGCCATAGGCACTAGGTATGTTTTTTTCAAAGGTGCAAACAGTGTACTTTAACCTTATGAAATAATTCTTTCTTCTTAGGTGCTATATAAAGAATTAGCAATGTATCAGAAAGAACTTGATGAAATGAAGTTGACAGTCCAGGATTCAAACACAGATATTGCCAGGCTGAAGGGAATACTGAAGTCTAAAGTGAGTATATGGGTTAAATCTGTTAATAAAAGCTGTTGTTTTTAACTAAAAATAAAATTTAAACCATATTTCCATGGAAGAAATGGCTTCCTCACTGAAATTTACTTGCATTTTACTAACATGTATTTAATAGTTTAAACACATCTTCTTAGCTGCTTTTGCAGTACACAAGGAAGGATGTTTATTTCACTGTTTATATATGTGTTTATATATGAGTGTGTGTTTCAACTTAAGAATTCAGACTGAATAATATGGAGAGTTGGGACTCTTTTTTTTTTTTGTATTTATTACCATCTGGGTTTAGTAGTAAACAAAATATTATCTCATATTTGTAATGTTAATTTATTCATTTTCAACAGATGTCTTTTGAGGTAAAATCCTGAACAAAACTTGTTCCTAAGAAGTTTGTCAATGTTTTGTCTAAGTGGCGAAGTGTTCAATGTAAAGAGAACATCCAATGTCATGCCATACCTGTAGAAGTACTGATACCTCTATTTTGTGAAGCCTACTGTACCTTACTCATTAAACCAACAAGCTTTATGTGTTAGGAGAGGGAGAACTCTGACCTTTTGGAGAATTACCACAAAGCCTGTGAACAACGAGAAGACTGGGAAGCAAAATGGCGTCAAGTCGAAGCAGACTGTAGCTCTGTTAGACTGGCACTGATCAGTGCAGAGTCTGAGAACCGCAGGTTGAAACAGAGTATGGAGTCCCTTGAAACAGAGGTGGAACAAGTAAGTTGAAATGATTCTTCTGATAGTTCACACTTGAAACAGTCTGGTAGCATTTTAAGCCTGCAGCTGTTTAAAATTATGCTTAATGTCTCTTCTCATCTTTTAGAAATATTTGCTGCAATTAACTGTATGGAGTTTATTTAGCAATATGACTGGAATTCTGCTAGTCACACTTTACTAAAAAGTCTTAAAAAATGATGGCATATTTCAAGGAAAATAAACTCTAAAACGCTCCCATGCTTGGAGTGACTGTAGGCATAATGCCATTCACGACTCCACAGCACACCTGAACCATACCAACAGTTTTGTCACCAGTTACTCTGCTGTCCCTGCTTTTCTTGCTTCCTGCTTTTCAACCCTCTTTCCACTGTGCCAAAAAGACTATTCTCATTTGAAACTCTGGAGAACCTAAAGGGAAGTGCACGGTATGCCTTTGGAAATGTGGGCAATCTTCTGCTTTTAGGTTGGTACAGGTTGTTTTGCACATAATATCTGCTTCCTGAATACCAGGTAGACTACTCAGGGCTACCATCCCATGCCTGCATCTTTCAAAAAGGAAAATCCTAGCTTGTGTTGATCTTAAATCTACAAAATTCTGAATGCTTTTAGTCAGAACTGCTGCTGCTGGCTTGTGGCCTTCTCTGACTTCTGTCATCTCTCAGTCATGACTGAGATGATGGCTGACAGAGTATACACATATGACTGACAGTACCTCAGCATTGACTGATCATCTACATGCAAGAATACATTTTATTGCTAAAATAAGAGTGTTGAAAATTGGATGCGGCCCATGGCAGAGTTTGGAACCTTATTAGCTCTGCAGAAGGTGTAGAATTCTAGCAACAGAGTTTAAAATATCAGTAGCTGGTTTTGCTGACAGAAGCAAGAACTCTTCTCTTTTCGTTTTTATATGTGGGAATTACTTAAATAGAATCACAGAATCATTAGGGATTGGAAGGGACCCCGAAAGATCATCTAGTCCAATCCCCCTGCCACAGCAGGATCACTTCACTGGAGAAGTTATAGAATTAGAATCACTCAGGGTTGGAAGGGACCACCTCATCATCCAGTTCATAAATTATTTTAGAATTTGTTTCAAGGTTTTACTATGAATACTTCGAAGTCAGGACTTAAAATTACTTTTCTTGGAAGATATCTTGAATTTTACATCTAGTCACCAAGTAAGCAGAATAGCTGAAGTAGTTTATTAACAAATAAACTTAACTTGGACTTTAAAATGCTTGTTTTAGGAAGTATGTCTATAACAAACTTCCCTTAAAAATTCTTGATAATCAAGTTCTGTTGACTTTAATTTTTTCAAAATGAGTGTTTGATAGGCAAATTTTAAAAACTCACCTTGGATAAACTGACAAATAGTTCATACATACTCACATTATTGAGGTATTTTTCAGGATGATTTTATCACTGCTCCAGCCAGGATAATTTGTTCTTTACAGGCTTCCACCATTCTCTATCTATCTTTATACCTTTTCCATACACCAGGGGTAAAGCTGCTGTTTGACAGTTAGTTATTTGTTCCAACTAAATGTGTGTGATATCTTTTAGCCTGTGGAATCACAGAGCATTAGGAATTGGAAGGGACCTCGAAAGTCCAGTCCCCCTGCCACAGCAGGATCACCTACACCAAGTCACACAGGAACACTTCCAGGCGGGTTTGAAACCTTTATGATGCTTTTGATAGGGAAGAGTTCCAGCGTATGAGATTGGTCTGAAGTTGTGAGATCAGATACAATCAAGCCTTCCTGGATCCATCTGAGAGATTGTGCGTGAAGGGCCTTGCTGGGTCTGTGGAGAGCAGCAACAGTTCAGGAGAGAGCAATGCAGGTGGAGAGTTGGAGAGAAGTTTGAAGTTGGGAGATCTTCTTTTCACGCCTTTCGACCAGTAGCTTTTCATCAGCCACGTGTAATCTTCAGATAGGGCTCTTGTTTTACAATGGATTCCAAAGCAGAAGTCTGCATGTGATATTAGATTGTAGCATATATATATATATATATATATATATACACGTTCAGAAGTGGAAAGTAATCCTGGTGCTGAGTAATACTGATTCTTGCTGTTTCTAGGGCCAGTTTATTTTTGTATTGCTTATGCTGTCTCGAGTATTCTCCTGTTCTGAAATACAGAAATATAATACCAAACTTTATTCGCAAAGGAACTAGATTCTTCATTGACAGTTAGTAGAAAATCAGATGTTTTAGACTGAATGAACCTTCAGTTTTGTTTTGGAAAGGGAAAACATTATTTGATATTTTTTCCCTGTTGGTCTATGACCCAAGTTATCTTAGCAGCTTCCTTGTTTGAATAAATAATTTGTTATAAACAAACAAATAAATAAATAAATAGTTATTTTGTGAGAATTCTGAGAAGTGTGCTGGAGAAATGGGGGTTTTGTTAAGATGTCTCAGTTCATGGATTTACCATGGAGAGTGATTTACTACGGGAGATTTATTGCACTTAATGTAAACTGGGTTTGAGTGAAATACAGATGAAAGTGTTTGCAGCTCCCCAGAGGAACTCAGACACACTAAAATGCACACGTAAGGGAAAACAGCATCTAGATTACTAATGCTAAGGTTAAACCAGCCAATTTTCTCTGTCTCTGAGGTGACTCAGTACAGTTTCCTGACTTGCTGTCTTCAGATGTTTGCTGGTTTTGTGTAGCTATGTCTTGGGCATGTCCATTGTTCTCTTTGCAGTGTAACATACTGGGGTTTGCGGGTTTTCTTCTTAAAGATCCCTCAAGATACATAGATCTTAATATCTTGGTTTAGATTTTATTGATCCATTCTTGATGATCCTTTAAGTGAAGGAAGTGTGATCTCTGCTTGTGAAGCCGTTAGTGTTTCATTACACCAAGTTTCGTTTTCTGCATGCAAATGGTTACTCATTAGTTTGTTGCCTCAACAAAGTGTAAGATTTGTCTTCTTTAATGATTCTGTCTATAGTCTGTATCCATTGATCCATATATTTCATATCATTTTGTCAAGTGCATTTATATTCAGGCATATGCCATAGGCATATTTATAAATCTAATAGATGGTGAGATTCACAGACGTACTTCTGAAACTTTAAAATCTTTGTTTAGCTGCACAGCAAGTGTAAGTTACCTTATTCTGAAATAGAGCAGCTGAGAAAAAAACTGGAAAATGAAAAAGCATCTGTGGAGGACCTGAAAGCTTCACTTGCGTCCTGTCGTGACAAAGAATTTCAGTCACGGATAGCAAATCAAGAAAAAGACATTGAAATTCAGCTTCTCAAGGAGCAGCTTTCTTTAGCAGAAAGTAAACTGTAAGTAAATGACCAAGAGAGCAGATTTTCTCATTTTTCCCAAGTGTGTGTATATACAGAGGTTACTTCATATATAAGTGCATTTTCAAATGGCCAGTGTGCCTTGGTTACCTGGACGGCACAAGATACCAAAAACCTGCTTCTGATTCCTCAGCTACACCCCCACAAGATTGTTCTGCATAGTGTTATATTCTTAATCTCAGATGCATGGTATAGCTGACCATTTAATTTTGGATAATTACTTAGAGGATTATAGCTGCTATCTAATTAAAGTGTGTGGACTTTACAGAACTGTGCAGACTCAAGATTTTACTCAGCTCAGAAACAGAGTAGCTCAGCTGGAGCTGGAACTGGGTAACAGCAAAAGACAGCTGGAGACTGAGCGCTCTGAAAGGTGAGTATATGTGTTTTTACTGAGCTTCCTGCATCCAGTTGGGGTGAAATGCACTATAGTACTATGATTTGGACTAATTAGTAGGATGAACAGCAAAGTGGGGTTTTGCTGTGCATCTCTTACGTGTTCCGAGGGGGTTCACGTCACTGAATTCAGTGTGTGTACACTCCAGCAGACTGTGCTGCCATTCAGTGGGACCTGAACAGGCTGGAGATTCTCATTTACCCTGAAGCTGTGGCTGAAACTTCTAAACTTTTGGGCTAGATGTGCAAGTCAGTTTAAAAGGCGTCATAATTTGTGCTTCTTCACTTGCATCGAGGAGGTCAGACACTATGCTAGTACAGGAGTACCTTTGGTTTAAAAGAAACTCTTATATTCTTCAGACTGTTGTCTCTTTATTCACCCTGTTTGAGTGCATTTATTTCACAGTTCCTTGGTAGAGACTACATGTGTTTGTTCTTGCAGTGTTCATTAGCAGAATGTTGAGTCAGCCTCCACACTTAATCCAGTGTTCCAGTTAAGGATAATTTGTTAGTTGTATGATTTTTTATGGTCGTAATAATATCAACGCTTAGTTTACAGTTGGTTAGCAAAACAAATATTAGAGTGAGCTTATGCTGAGGCAAAGATCACCAGTTTTAATTCTTGAAGAGAGTTTCTCTTCTACTTCAAGTAATGCAAACATAACCACCTGAGTTGTTTGGAAAGAACAAGGCTAGCTTCCATTTTGCAGTCTATAAATCAATGGTGAAAACATTCTGCAGAAATCTTAGCAGAGACTGAAATGTTCTCATATAAAAATCTCACAGAAATTAGATTGAGTTGTCTTTGAAATGATAGAGCTTTCTTTTTTTTTTTGCTTTTTCATAAAATCTAAATAGCAGCCTTCAACATCCCACAAAGGTTACAGGAATTGTCTTTCTTTTCTGGTTTTCCTCGGAAAGCCATGTTTTACAAGGGCAGATATTGATCTCTCTTGCTTGCAAGGATAGGGATTAAAGCTCCAAGCTGGCTGCTTCTTATTATTTTTTTCTGGTGCTGGCAATTGAAAACCAGAAAACTAGCTAGAGAGGGAAAACACTGTCATTAAAGTCAGTGCCAGAGTGTGTAATGGAAGTAAAGGATGTTGGTACTAGCTTTTTTTTGTATGATGTTGTCAGTTTAAGTAGCAGGTTAGCGATATCCTTGTTCTAGCACTGTTCTAGCTAGTTGTATTGATTTACTGCTTTGATGCAGAATGAAATAATGCCTGAAATTAGGAGGTGGAAATGCCAACACTTGTCAGGCCTTGAATGAGCACCAAGACAGTGATACCAGAAGGCTTATTCCATCTGTCTGGGTTTTTACTTTATCAGCTAGAAAAGCACCTCTCCACCCCTCCTCCCCCTCCTCATGACTCATATGGAAACAGCAGGTTTGATGACTTGTCCTGTTCGGGCTGTGGTGACCAAGCAGAGGGACTGACTCTCTGGTACCCTTGGACATCTCTGAGTGTATGACATGCATCTTTTTATTTCTTCATCCTCGTTTTTGGTTCCCTGTGTACTTCCCTTTCTCTGCCCCAGTCTCCTTCAAAATAAAAAACTTCCCCACAGTTACCTTTCCCCACTGGTCACAGGATTTTGCTACATTCATGCCTGAACTTGGTATCCTACGGGGCAATGTTACCTGTAAGAGGGGCAAGCAGCAGCACTTCCCACATTGCCAGCATCATCTAAGCTGTTAAAGACAGTACAGAAGGTGCCCCGGAGAGCAATAATGCTAGTAAGACAATTAATGTAGTTAAGTCTGGTTCTGTAGTCTTTGTAATGCATATGATACTCTTCCAGACTCAAGGCTGTGGTAAGTCAGTGGTGGAAGACTGCTACTGTCTTACTGGGCTCCTGCTGCTAGAGTGAGCCCTTTACATGACCACAGATTCAACTGTGTGAGCTGGTCCTGGATCTGAACACTACTGTCAGTCTGTGGTAATGGCTGAGCCACACCAGGGTCGTTTTCAGTTCAGTACCATACAGGCAGTCCTTGCTACATCTTAATTTGCTGGGTTTGGGGCAACCTGGAGTCCTTTTTTCCAGACATCTATCCTTCCAAAACACGCATTAATTTATAATGAGCCATTGTCTAGGTTTTACAAGGGTTGTACACTGAAGCTCTGAGGTTCTTGTAGCCACCTTTCCTAGTAGTTCTTGTTCTGACTCAGACTGGATTGTCCTTATGTAAAAACAATTGGCAGCCTGAAGCCAGGATCCCAGATGAATGTGTCCATCCACAATTGTCCAGCGTTTTACCTAATCCCACACAATTCCTCTCCATTCACCCACATGTAGGAGTTACAGATTGATTCAGTATCTAGGCTCCACCTCTTGCATTCAGAATGACTTGACTGTCATGTTCTGACTTTCTCAATGGGGACTCTAGCATCTCTTAAATATCCATCACTGTCTGTCAGGGCACCTTGGGCAGCTTCTAGACCCCTGGCCTTGCCAACAGCTCAAGAATGCCAAAAGCATCGCTATTACTACCTTAATATTGTTGCTGGTTTTAGTGATTGTGAAGAACATTAAAATTAGGGTCTTCCTTCCTGGACACTTTTACAATTTTTAAATTTTAACCTTGGGCCACGACCAGCTTGTGTCTTTTAGGGAAAATAAGGACAAGGGGTACGTAGAACTAAATCTGAGTAAGGGAGTAACATAGAGTCACTAATCTGTCTTTGCTATGTATATAGGGAACACTGCACCTCTTTTCAGACTGAGATAAAAAGGATATAAATCTTAGAGAAAACAGGTGATAATGACTATGAGATAATTTTGAAGATATTTTTTAAACGCTTAGTCTCACTGTAAACTAATGTTTATCTAGGGAACATGCTGTAAAGGAGCTTCGACACAAGAACTGTACAATCTCGTATCAGCTGAGCTCTACATTAAAAACATCATCTGAACATCACCGATTTCCTAATTGGTCTCTGGACTTGTCCCAGGATGGCTAAATGGTTTGACAGCTCTTAACTTCCAAACACTGAAGAGGAAAAGTAAAATAATAAAAGGATGTATTGAAATAGCTATTAGATCTTTTAGAACATTTTAATTTGCTTCTAATTACCGTAACGCTTGTGTTTTTTATAAAGAGAAGAAGGATCAATCCACAAGGTCGCCGCAGTGATGCCAACAATTACGGTGCTTTTTCTATTTGTGTTACTCAGGGCAGTGAGATTCCTTTCTAATTAGGAAACTTCTTTCTAAAGACCAAATCAAGACAATCTTCTACAAACTAGATTATGAATTCAGCTTCCTTCTTGTTTGCTTTTTGGGGTTTGTGGGGGTTTTTTAGGTTTATTGTTATCCTGGCTGGCCTTATGTGGCCTGATCTGCTTTTGCACTTTCCTAGGAAACAATGAGTTCAAGTAATAACTATAAATGAAATATGTGATCCAGGTATAAATACTTTGGCTTAAAATCTTCAGCTAGTTTAAGCTAAACTGTTCTTAATTAAATCAATATAACTTTTGAGTGCAAATGAACTCAGTGGGTTTTTCTGCTTAGTTATTTTCCATTTTTGAGTGCTCAGTTATGAATAATATAATTCATAACTTTTTTCATTATCCAGTTCCTTGTTACACTTTTTTCACTGAGAATAATTAAGGTTGTTCCAGACTTACTTATTTACACTCAATGATTTCAGATTGTTTTCATTAAAAAAACCTTTGCAGTGGAAACAGACACTTTGGCAGTCCGTGCTACGTTTTAAAAGCTTAACTGGGGAGAGTTTATCAGGTTTGTGTTGTGTTGTGATACGGTGATGAATAAAACAGCCTGTTTGATGAGGCTTTCCTGAGATGCAGCGGAGATCTGAATCTGCACCAGTCTGCTTTGTGTAAGTGATTTACATTTAATTTACCAGCGTCTGGGTGAGTGCTCTGGTGTTCAGAATACTGAAGTTCTTGATCAGTTTTATGTCAAGAACTTAAGAGTCCGTATGAAGAAAAAGACTGAATAGTGGAAATGTCTGAAATAGGAATGATTCATTAATTTCCTTCCCAGATAACCCTAGAGACATTTAGAGATATTCAGACCAGAACAAAAAGGGAAAATAACGTTAAATATGGACCGAGAGTAAAATGAAGACTATTGGTACAAATTGGTGTGTAATAGCAGCAGCACCAAAGATTTAAGACTTTTAAAATAGATATGTGGGAAATTGATGAAAGATTACCTGGATGTAAATTTATGTTGCATGTAAAACAAATTACTACTTGAACTAGTCCTCCTTTTTTTCCATTGCTCAAAGACCCAAGTTACCAGGGATTGAAAAAGATGCTGTAGAACCATTGTTAGAGAGGCTTCACATTCACCTTTTTATTTAATTGGGACTGTTATATCAAAAGTAAATTGAACTGTAACTTCTGATATTATTTCTGTCTGTCTCTATTGGACCAGACTCCCTGTTTCAATACAGTGAAAACTATGTGCTTTGAAGTGTGTCTTGCAGACCTTGTGGAAAAGACCTTTTTCTGAATTTCTTAAGGAGTCCAAAGCTTCTCTTTGACTCTGTTACAGTGCTTTTGTACTACAAAACCTAATGCTTCCATTTATCTGGATTGACTTTTGAAGAGATGGAGCTTTCAGAGTAAAAACCTCACAGTTTACACATAGAAACATCAGAATGCACTTCAGTATTCACTGAACATGAAACAAATCAGATTTGTTTTTCTTTATAGCAGTTCTTGTTTCAAGAACTTACAATGTTATAGTCACAATGGCTTGCGAAGCCTCTGCACACCATCTGGAGAGTTAAAGTTTAATGCTCATTTAATAAGCATTTTTCCCCACTGAATGCTAAATTTCATTAACTCTATATTCAAAAAATGGTTGCATATGTTTTTCATCACTCTCAATGCTGTTCAGGGGGAAGAAATCAATCTAGCTTCTTCTCCTACCCTTCCCCTTGCTCATTGGATGAGGTGGCCCATCTTGGTAAACACAAAAGACTAACCAGTTCCATCGAGGGGTGACCTCATTAATGTTGATAAATATGTGAAGGGTGGGTGTCAGGAGGATGGAGCCAGGCTCTTCTCAAAGTGATAGGACAAGGAACAATTGTTGTAAGCTGGAACACAGGAGGTTACATATAAATATGAGAAGGAACTTCTTCACAGGGTGACAGAGCACAAAGGAGTTGTGGGGTCTCCATCTCTGGAGATATTTAAAACCTGCCTGGGTGTGTTCCTGTGCAACTTGATCTAGGTGACTCTGCTGTGACAGGGGGAGTGGACTAGATGATCTTTCGAGGTCCCTTCCAAACCCTAATGCTCTGTGATTCTGTGACTTCACTGATATTGTGCTTTGGTTTCAAAAGTGTCCATCTTTTTTTAAGGTTATTGATACAACTGAAAAAAGAAAACTAACAACAGGAAATTTTACTGGAGGAAAATAGTGTCTCTGTTCAGGTGTTATGATTGGACACATTTTTGCTGAAGTGTGTGAGTGCCACCCCCAAAATAGGAAGAGTTTGGGACTTCCCCTGCCCTTCAAAGATGGAATTGTTAATTGGAATAGACACGATAATAATGCCAGCAGATACCAGCAGTGTTTCAATATCCATCTATAAAGACAAGTATGTTTTTGTATGTTTCCATACACACTGGAGTGTGTTCAACCTCTAAGAATTCCTTTAAAGCTGCCTGAAGTTTCTACTTAGAGCTTTTTAAGATGAGCTAGTACTGTTCAGTCATAATTACTGGCACTTAAACTCTCTCAGAATGTTTACACTTTATGTCATAACATTTGTCTATGTTCTATATTCTCACACTTTAAGTGCAAGAGAAAATCTAACATTCTCTCCTATAATTCATCTGGGAAATATGTACTTACCCATTTGGAAATACAGAAGTAATTTCTGTTTTAACTTATTTAAATTAGCCACTTTCAAAACAGATTCCTCCCTCTTGCTATCTTTGTGAAAAGAGTTTTAAGAAAGGTCTTCAGTTTATTTTGGAAAGCAAAGGTATGTTGGTCGTGGTAACGGTTTAAACGCACAGCTTGCTTGTATGAATTCATATGGATTTGGTTTTTATAACCGGACTATCCAACATTAACATTTGTACCTGAATAATGCTTAAACACATCATAAAGCCACATGAAGGTCATCAGGCTCTGGAATAGGTTGCCCAGGGGAGGTGGTTCAATTGCCATCCTTGGATGTGTTTAGAAGTCATGTAGATGTGAAGCTTAGGGACAGGATTTAGTCGTGGGCTTGGTGCAGTTGGGGTAATGATTGGACTCATAGGATCATAGGATCATAGGATGTTAGGGGTTGGAAGGGACCCAAGAGATCACCGAGTCCAACCCCCCTGCCGGAGCAGGACAAAACTATCTAACACAGATCACAGAGGAACGCATCCAGGCAGCCTTGAAAGTCCCCAGAGAAGGAGACTCCACGACCTCCCTGGGGAGTCTGTTCCAGTGAACAGAGTCCACTCTGAGCAGTCCAGAGCAGTCCACTCACAGTAAAGAAGTTCCCCCTTGTGTTGAGGCGGAACCTCCTCTGCTGCAACTTAGACCCATTGCTCCTTCTCCAACCTAAACAATACTATAGTTCTTTGAATGCTCCTAGCTATCTTTAAAACCTTTTAATACAAGCTGTAGATATAATTCTGTGTTGCTTTTTTGGAAAGAGCAGCTTTTAAAAGCCTGATAAAGCTATTTTGATAATGTTTTAAATAGGTTAAATACAAGTATGTATCTGTAAAGTAAACTGTAAGATTATCTCCCACAGGAGCAACAATATTTTCCACAGAGTCACTGAACATTAGGGCTTGGAAGGGACCTCGAAAGATCATCCAGTCCAACCTCCCTGCCACAGCACAATCATTTTGATCAAGTTGCACAGGAACATATGCAGGTGGGTTTTTAATGCCTCCAGAGAAGAAGAGACTCCACAACCACCCATTCCAGTGCTCTGTCGCCCTCACCATGAAGTTCTTTCTCATGTCTATGTGGAACTTCTAATTGTAATTTATAGTTTCAATTCTTTATGCTTTATTTGGCTGCCAGTCACAGAAGTCACTTCAGCCATCACTGGTGTTACTGGGACTACTCATAAGTAATGAAGCCTGTGTGGGATTGGACATAATGATATGAACAACATCCTCATTAAGCAGCTACTAAAAGGCATAGTTTACACTTTTCCCAGATGAGAGATGATCGTCTCATCATCCCAGAAGGTGAGAAGGGGGTTTGCTGTTTTGGAATCATACTGCCACGTCGATTCTTTTAGAAGATGATCACAAAAAAGTTTGAGGGATGTGATCCAAGTGTACAGAACTAATACTCTGTCATTTAGAGAATCAGAAAAGAGTACCAGAAAATTAAAAAAACCCACAGATTCATTAGGGATTGGAAGGGACCTCGAAAGATCATCTAGTCCAATCCCCCAAACCAGTTCCTTTGGAGAGCAGAGATCCTGTGCAGAGGCCCTATCCCAAGGTAAGATGGCTTTTCCACAGAAGATCATAATAAAGAAGTCACAAAACAAAATTCCAAGGTTCTTAACAATTTGAACTTCAAAATTCTTCTGTACTTAAGAAGAGGATTAAGGGAATATGAGATCATAAACATCAAGAGGCAATAAACTTTATTTTTGTAGAGTGCTCTGATAAAATAAGAACCTTTATTATTACTTTTAGCCTTTGTTTAAAAAATGTTATGGAAATGAGATAATTTTTTTCTGCAGGTAAATTGCAGAGGGATCGTTAGGTCATGGATGAGGCTAATACAGCTTTTGTTGATATTGATAGGATATAGACTTCAAGTTCCGACAGCAATTAACTACTGTGTAATTATTGAAGGTTAAGAGAAGTAAAATCATTCAAGGGAGTACATTCAGAGAGCAAAGCCACCGTAGCAGCACCCCCTGCTACACCTCACCTGAGGCAGTTTTCAGAAACTGAAAGAAAGACAAAATGAAAGTTTTAATTGAATTTGCTGAAGTTTGCAGATTGTACCTTTAGGTTTAACCAAAAAAAAAGTGGTGTGTGGGAGATGACAGTAACACTAGTCCAAAAGGAGCTGAACAGTGATTGTTGGGTGAGATTGTATGTACTGCTCCAGCAGCGTGTTCTAAGCGCCTTCAGCCGGTTGCTGAATATGAACTTTGCCTCATCCTTAACTAAAGATAGATAATGAGCTAAGAGTATTTACAGTTCTTAACTTCTGGCTGCAGACTCTCTAATCTGTAACACCTTAGTCTTTTCAAAAGCCAGGAAGCACTACTGAACATGCCCAAACAGAAACCTGGCCTGCATTTTGTGGCAGCATCTATTTCCTCATGCTGTGGGCTACCTGTGGTCAGGTGACTTTTTTGCTGTTGTTGCTTTATTATAGTATTTTTTCTGGAAAGAAACATGTGTCAAAAACTTATTTGTCCTTTGTTTGCATTCATGACACTTACTTGCAACTGGCTCCAATGCTGGAGCTGATTTCTATGTCTATTTAATTTTGTCTTTTAATTACCTTGTATCGCAGTATTTTTACATAGGCAAATCATTGTGGGTTTATATGAAATAAGAGCGTGTTAACCTTGTTCTCAACTGCTTTGTGATGATCTAAACTTACCTGTTTTGCATAACAAAGAACCCTATAGTATTTTTAAACTATTCGTGCTCTTCTGCAGTCACGCAGAAAATATGGAACAGTTCATCTTGGGGGTGATCACGTGGCAAGTGCAGGACAACAGGAGGATCAGGCACAGGCAGCATGGGTTCATGAAGGGCAAGTCCTGTTCAGCCTGATCTCCTTCAATGATCAGGTGACCCAGCTAGTAGGTAAGGGAAAAGCAGTGGATGTTGTCTCCCTGGACTTCAGTCAGGCATTTGACATCGTTTCCCACAGCATTCTGCCAGACAAGCTGGCAGCTCGTGGCTTAGACAGGCGGACTCTTCGCTGGGTTAAAAACTGGCTGGCTGAGCCCAGAGACTTGTGGTGAATGGAGTTAAATCCAGCTGGTGACTGGTCAGAAGTGGTGCCCCTCAGGGCTCAGTTTTGGGACCAGTCTTGTTTAACATCTTTATTCATGACCTGGGTGATGGGATTGAATGCACCCTCATTGAATCTGCAGATGACATGAAGTGAAGCAGGAGTGTTGATCTGCTTGAGGGGAGGGGTGTGCTGCAGAGGGATTTGGACAGGCTGGAGCTGAGGCCAACGGGATGAGGTTCTGGGTCGTGCACTTCAGTCACAACAACCCCCAGCAGCCCTACAGGCTTGGGAAAGGATGGCTGGAGAGCTGCCTGGCAGAAAAGGACCTGAGCGTGTTGGTTGACAACTGGCTGAACATGGAGCCAGCAGTGTGCCCAGGTGGCCAGGAAAGCAAATGGCACCCTGGCCTGTATCAGGAACAGTGTAACCAGCAGGAGTAGGGAGGTGATGGTGCCCCTGTACTCTGCACTTGTGAGACTGCATCTTGAGTACTGCATCCGGTTGTGGGTGCCACAGTATAGGAAGGACATTGAAGGGCTGGAACATGTCCAGACAAGGGCAATGAGGCTGGGGAGAGGTCTGGGTTTAATTAGTCTAGAGAAGAGGAGGCGGAGACCTTACTGCTCTCTACAATTACTTACAAGGAGGTTGCAGCAAGGCTGCTGCTGGTCTCTTCTCCTAAATTACCAATGATAGGACAAGAGGAAATGGCCTCATGTTGCATCAGGAGAAGTTTAGATTGGATATTAGGAAGTTCTTTACTGAGAGAGTGGTTGGGCACTGGAACAGGCTGCTCTGGGAGGTGGTGGAGTCACCATCCCTGAAGACATTTAAAAAATGAATAAGAGCACTTAAGGCCATGATCATGGAGTTAGGGAGATGCTGGGATAAGAGCTGGACTTGATGATCCTGGAGATCCTTTCTAGCTGTAATGATTGTATGATTCCAAGATTCTGCATACAGAACAGTTCTCTCTACTCCTGCTAAGGAGGAAAAATTAATTGTGTGCTGCTGAGGTAGGAGTATCCCACCACTTTTTGTAAAATATATACAAGCAACTGTTCAGCAGCTTTTGGAACCAGACATCTCTGTCATTCGTCCTGCCGTTTCCACACAAAGTAAACCAGTGGGTACTGTTTTCCTTCCAGTCACTAATAAAGCTTGAACTTCAGCAACATGTAATCAAATTCTGTAGTCAGTGTTAAAGCAAGTGAGTTTAGGCTTTGGCCTGGAAAAATGTTCATGGTGTGGGGCACCCTTTAGTACCACCGCTGAGTGTGTTATCCTCCTTTCTTCTCAGAGCAGCTAATGCCATCAGTATTGGTGTGGGCTCTGGGGTATTAGAGAACCACGTGGCTATTGGCACCAGATACACTCGAGCAGCTCGAGTTACTCGCTTCCTTTGGTGTATTTATTTAACTTTGATATTCACAGATATTAAATGATACAATAGAATGTATATAAACTTAGTATACAAATAATATTTAACTAGTTAATTTTCATTAGCTCCTCCATCCATGTCTTAAGCTATTTCCAAATGAGTAGCCCTGCAACATGGAATACCACTTGTTTTACTGGTACAGACTGGAACATCTATTAACAAGTGTGATTAATAAAAGAACCAGGAAGTTTTTCCAATGTGTCTCGCACTCTTCATGGTCTGTCCTCTGTTGGACTTGATATTAACCTTCGTATTGACTTCCAGCAGAGGGAGTATGTGAAATGAAGGTGAATGGTCTTGTGGTATTAACGTACAGAGTCCTCTGAGCGTGTGGAAAGGTGTTTCGGAGATATTTAGGACGTAGTCTACTCAGACGTAAAACAGCTTGATAATAAGGAGAAAATTTTCACTTAACTATGTAAAAACATATATCCTTATTTCATTACAAGGAGCAGAGTTTCTTACTAAAAACTTTGAAAAAAATCTTTTTTTTTTAATTAAAGCACTATATGTAAGAAATGGCCTGAAGGGGTGTTTCTACCCAATGGAATGTACTTTTTTCAGACCTTACTCCCTAATATATTACAATTGAATGTCTAGACCTTCCCACATGTGACTCTTATTAAAATCCATTAACTAGTTTAATCATTTGTTTTAGCAGATGCAAAAGTCCAAGCTTAGTTCTAAGTCTCCTAGCTTGTGCTCCTCACCTGCGTTGTGTTTTCAGTGGTTTTATTGCCTGACATTAGAGAGGAACAAACTTTTTTCCTTTAAGTCTTGAATGCAACCTGCACTGAAGCAATTGTACGGAATGCACAGAGCTGAACAATTCTTGGTCGTCAGAGCTGCAGGTGAACAACGCGCTTCTCAGATTTGCTTTACGCAAGGGTATGTCCTTTCTGCACACGATAATGAATACAATCACTGTGGCCAGGCGGGTTGAAGCTATTTTTATCAATTCTTCCAGCTCTTGCATGGAAACCAAGCTTCAAATACATTATGTGAGGAGTGAAAGGCACTGCTAGTCACAACTGCAAGTAACTTCAGCTGGAGCCTTTCACGCTGATACCACTGTAAGGATCCTGACTGGTTTGTCATTCGGGGCTGGCTTGTGTTGAGCCACTGACTGCAGTTTTTAACTCGTTTGAGAAAACACCTGTTACTTTAAACCGTTGAAGGTAGGGCAAGAAGTCGGAAAAGCTGAGGCAGAAAGCTTTAGCGGTGAAACAGCTATTGTAGAACTGCGCTGTCCGCACCCCCGTGGCCCTCAGGCAAACGAGTGTCATTCCCAGGTGGCGGCCTGGCTGCCTGCCCTGCCCTGCCCTGCCCTCCCCTCCCCTCACCTTGGCACCGCTGCTCACCCGCTCCCAGGGCAGCGCTGCCGGCCCGGCCTCGCCTTTGTCCCCGCGGCTGCGGGCGGGTCCTGCGCCGCAGGTGGCTGCCGGGCCGGGCTGTGCCGGGTGGGCAGGAGTGGGGCAGGGCCGCGGGCAGGTGGCTGCAGGTCAGCGGCGCGCTCGGATGGGCCGGTGCCTTCCGACTCGCTCGCCGTCGCCTTCCCGGGTGCTTCCGCCTGCGGGCTGCCGGTGCCCCGGCGGGGGGCTGCTGCTGCTGCGCTTCTCGGACGGACCCCAGGTGAGTGAAGGCAGCGTCGAGCCCCGCCGCCGGCAGCGCCTGAGGCTCCGCGGGGCGGGAGCAGGTGCCCAAGATGGACGCCGCGGGGGCCGCCCCGTCTCAGGCTCCTCTGTTCTCTGAGGCGGCAGCGCTAGGCACCCTCGGGGGCTCTCCAGATCTCCCGCCTGTCACCGTGGGGCTCCCTGTTGTCCCCTGTCCTCAGGCCCCGCCCGCCGGGACCCCACTCGGTCCCGTCCCTGGGATTTCAGCGTCCGCCGGAATCCCGGACCTCGCCGTGAGGGCGGCCGTCGGGGCGGGGGGATTTGGCGCCACCGCAGTGCCCACCCGAGGCCAGAGGGACCGGGCAGGGTCTCTGGTTGTGTTCTCCCGAGCTCGTTTTCTGAGGGTACAGTGAAGGAGGACCCTTAATCCAAATCCAAACAAGGATTTAATGCGGGGGCGAAGACACGTGGTGGGGAGACACAGGCACCAAGTATGGAAAAGGCCCTTTGGGATCGCCGCTTCGAGGTTTGCTCAAGGTACGGCTCATCCTGAACCAGGCCCTCCGCGCCCTTCAGGCAGGCTGAGTTCAGCTGTGGGGTAGCTTTTCTAGCCCCAAAGGGCCGTGGTTTTCCCTCTGCCATTCCTCAGGTGTCTTACAAAATGCTGACTGGGGTCCTGTGGCCTAAAATTGCCCATAAACGGTGTGAATTCTTCCCTCCTTAATATATGAAGAACTAGAACTATATTAAGGCAATTTGAACTAGATGATCTTTAAGGTCCCTTCCAACCTAAACCATTCTACAACTCTATTTTTGGACATGAGACCAGAAGTACCACAAGTTAGTTTTTCTCATTGTATTTTATCGGCAGTGGTTACAGTCAGTATATTTAATGTGTTGGATTTTAATTGCCACTGGTAGATCTTAGGTCACTGTATGGGAATCTCTTTAAGTTAAAATAAGGTTAAGAGCGCAGTGAGTGTTAGTTGTGAAAACATCACCCTTCTGGTTTTGCCATGCAAATAACTGAAAAAAACCTCAAATGTGTATTTAATGTGTGTTTGTATAAATACACATTATGTGTATATTTTCATACTAGTTAAAAACCTATGAATTTTATTTAGCTATTTTAATTGTATTTAATTTGCATAAAAGCACGCGTATCTTAAGCTTTATGTGCATATAAATGGTGTAATATAAATATCAGCTACAAGCATTCAGTGAACTACACGCTACATTCTTTGTCTGAAGGTAAATTGCTGTTCCAGATTGGCACACACAACATCTTCAAGAAGTTTTTCCTCTTCTCCTTTTCTTCCACTCTAAATCTAACATACCATAATTAGCTGCCATAAATCTTTCTTCAGGCAGACATTGTGTTCTTTCCTCAGTGCGGTGTATTCTCCTGTATTTGTCATCATTAAAAAGTTTTATTTGCTTTATCACTCACGTATCTGTAGCTTCTGAAAATAGAAACCATGCATCAAAGCCTATTTAATACTGACACAAGGCTCTATATAATTTTTGCACTGGAGTAATTTCTCATTCCTTGTATCAATGTGCCAGTAAACACTGGGGCACCAGTCCTTTTTCCATGTGAGATGATATGGATTGTTTTCATGTAAATTTTAAGTGGAAGTGAGCTTTCATCAGCAGTTTCTACAGGGCAAAGATTAAATTACAGAAGGAAAAAAAAAAGTAACATCATTACACACACTTGCCTTGTAGCTCTTTAATCATTGAAAGAAGGTAGTTTCCTGGTAGGAGTTGGCTTATCATTAAAGGAAAGGGAGCAGGTGTATTGAGGTAGGAGCTTTCTGTCTGTGGTTGTAGTCAGGAGTGACTAATTTGTCAGTGTATAGACATCAGAGTTTATAGATGCTAGAAAGTCTTGTTTCTTTGCTTCACAATGACCTTGTGAACCCTCCTTCTACTGCGTTTTTAATTAAAAACATTCTCTTTAGTATAATGTAATGCTTGCGGATACATAGGGTCTGATTCTTCTCTTGAGAAACACACAACCTGTTGCAGCAGTGGCTCTGACAGCGTTGCTTCTAAGGTAGGAAGGAATGTGAGTGACTTCTGCCTGATGCTGAGCTCTCCAGAGGAAAGAGCTCTGCTCGCACGTGTCCTGCAGCAGTACTGACACCCTCTGCTATCCCTTTGTGCAGGACATTAATAACTGTAAGTTACTTGGCTGGCAAATTCAGTATTTATAGTAGTGATGGAAGAGTACTAAAGAGGAGGGAAAGAAAGAGCTCTGTAATGGCAGGGACTGGTGCTGAACTGTTACTGAGGGACTGAGAATATGTATAAATTATGGAAATGTCTCAGGCAAATACCCATTTCAGATTCAGCAGGACTAAGATGAAATCCTCGATGTCTAATGAGACAGAGACAAGTTCTCCCTGTGCTTGTGTGAAGGTTTAAGAAACAGCCATGGCCATGTTAGAACATCAGACTCTTGGTTTCAGACACGCATTGCCAGCACCACCAGTCTCTGACTGAGGTGTCAAGCCCCACAGAGCCCTTGCTGTGTGGAAGCTGAAAGTGTCCCCTAAGTCTGTTTTCACTAGTGTCACAGCTCTCTTGCCCAGTGCTCCACACAATTGGAGTGCATCTGTTCTCTCACCCTCTGAGGTTTTGCTTCTTAACAGCAAGCACTGGCTTTGGCTCATTACATGTGATGTATACCCAGCAAGGCACAATGAATTTGTCTTTGTGATTTCATAAGTGCCTTTCTGAGATTGAAGGTGCTGATGAACTGAAAGTCTCTGGTTTGTGTCGGACCAAAATACTAAAAGACCATGGAAATCTTTGTTGGAAGGCAGTAGAGCGAAGGCTGTCCGTGCCAGGATTGTAACTCACTGATATAGAAAAAGCCACTTCATTTGCCAGCTTTGCATATTCTGAAAGAGGATTAACTGTCACAGGAGAGATGGAAATTCAATCATAAACCACTAAAATGTAATGTGACCAAGGTATAAAATATATAGTCTTCTCTCACTGAGACACTTACTGTTCTGTATTATCAAAAAGAGAGGCTATGCAAAAAGGTCAGGGAAGGAGACTAGTTGGTTATCCTCCTAGTTTATTCATTCATAGACAAACTTATCCCTTAAGGAGGATGGGTACATCTATACCAAAGCTTTTCTGAGGATTGCTGCTCATCCTAAAGTCAGCATTAACTTCTTCAAAATTGCCTTTCTCCAGCTTTCAGCTTTGTGTCATAAGGTTGGGTCCTCTCAGTTTATGTTATTTAATTGTCTGATATTGGCACCAGTCCATCCCCAGCACCTTCTCATTGTGGTACTGCAGCCTCTCTCACTCCATCAATCCATGTGAGGTGGACTAAGCTAAGATATGCTCGTTATTAAATGTGTGTGATCTCATATAGTCTTGGATGGAAAGATGCTTCTAATTCAGTATCATTGGCATTTTGTAGGTAAATGTGGATAAAAGTAAGTGCAGCATAAGAGGCAACAGGGACTTTGCCTGATCTGGAAACACATTTAAAACTAAAGGTTTTAAAATAAGAGTTCTGGGCCTCTCAGTTCAAGAAGGACACACAACTGCTTGATGAAGTCCAGCGCAGAGCCATGAAGATGATGAAGGGAGTGGAACATCTCTGTTATGAGGAAAGGCTGAGGGAGCTGGGTCTCTTTAGTTTGGAAAAAAGGACACTGAAGTGTGACCTCATTAACGCTGATAAATAGGTAAAGGGTGGGTGTCAGGAGGATGGAGCCAGGCTCTGCTTAGTGTCATCTAATGATAGGACAAGGGGCAATGGGTGTAAGCTAGAACATAGAAGGTTCCACATCAATGTGAGAAGCAACTTCTTCACAGTGAGTGTGACAGAATACTGGAAGGGACTGCCCAGGGAGATTGTGGAGTCTCCATCTCTGGAGACATTTAAAACCTACCTGGACATGTAGGAAGATGTGATTTGGTCTAGGTGATCCTGCTGTGTCAGGGGGATTGGACTAGCTGATATTTCGAGGTCCCTTCCAATCCCTAGTATTCAGTGAAAATATAGCAGTGAACAATGCAATGAGTGCAGAAATTCTGGAAGACTTCAATTTTTGGTGTGTATGAAGTGTGAACATTGTGCACTGTCGACTTTGGAGTATAAAACATGTACATCTGTTTGATGAGTTTTAACAGGGTGAAACTAAAACTCTGGCTGCTTAAAACCAAGCAATTGGTTCTGTTTGCACCTGGGTAAACACAAACAACTACCTGGGAGTACAGCAGAAAAGTAGTCCTAGACGTTTCTGCATAAACAAGCAGCAGCACTGTTTCAAATTAAGCTGAGTCTTAAACAATCATTGTCTTGATTTGAAAGGTAACACTTTGTGCGTACCTCTTGCAAATCCTGTTACTCCTGGTGCCTGTACTCTGTCGCCTCAGCTGCCGACAACAAAACTACTCTTGGCAATAGCAGCTTAGTTCAATTCCTACAATCATTGGATAAGAGAAAGCTGCCTTGGAGCCCTTTAAACAGCAGATGGAGCGTCTACTTTTATAGAGCATGTTTGAAATGTGCCTTGGGAGCAAGTTTCACTGCATGCATAGGTGACTACTTAATTTCTGACAATGTTTGAAATAATTTAAGTGAAAAGTTAATGACTCAAAAATGTGCATCAAAACAGGCACAAGAGGGACAGTGTGACTTTTGTAGCAGTTTGTCACCACTGACTGTTTGCGACCTCCAAAGGGAGTAGTGAAGTCTAGTTACAAATGTGTTTACTTAGGGCAAACAGTTTGTAGCCTGTCTGCTGATGTTACAAGAGAGTGAGATGAAACAGGACACTGATCTCTGATACTTTCTCCAGTGTGGTTTGTTTCTCAGAATTCTCTGGCCTGTGGATCTCCCTGCTCTCAGCTGCTTCGGTGCAGACTTTATCATTCACATCTGAGAGTAAAGAAAACCTACGTGTTTATAGGCTGGTACATACACACTTAGGGGTGTCCTCTACCACCAGCTGGACTTCTGATGAAGCCTGTTGCTAGGCTAAGACAGAAGTAGCTTTAAAAAGGTTCCTTCAAGGAAAATATTTTGCCTGTACTGAAGTACAACTTTTATGGATATGCTTAAGCTTTAGGTATCACGTGCAAG
The DNA here is from genome assembly GCA_013400115.1 of Rhinopomastus cyanomelas. Lineage (NCBI taxonomy): Eukaryota > Metazoa > Chordata > Aves > Bucerotiformes > Rhinopomastidae > Rhinopomastus > Rhinopomastus cyanomelas. The sequence continues at coordinate 1,504,603 of VXBP01010266.1, forward strand.
TCTGAATTTACGAGGAAGATAGACTTCAGAGAGCACACTGGCTTATAAAAAATGCTGTAGCTCACACTGCTAAGATGCTGTTTCTGTGTTTATTCTGTGGATAAGAATGCAAAATGGCTCTGCTTATTTTAAACTGCAAATGAGTTGTTTTTTTTTTTAAAGCAAATTTATTTTGAACTGTGGTGTTTAATAGGCCTTCAGGACAAGCTAACAGCCCAATGTGCTTTGTTTTGATTTAATCTGTAGCACATGAAGGTTCTGGGTAAGGGAGACAAGTTGCAGTTTTACCCATTTGTATCCAGAAGTGATAAACGAGGTGGGAAGATCACCCAGTTTCTCTTTCTCCATGCTATTCTTCTTTTATCACATCAGTTTGGCAGCTCTGCTATTTAAAGAAGAATAGAATAGCAAAGGAACAGCTTAATCTCCTAACACATTGTCTGTTACAATGCTATCAGCTGCCTGTATTTTAGAATTTTGGGCTTTATTTGATTCTACGCTTGATTAAATTTCTTTTATTTCCAAAATTGAAAATATTCTAGAACTGAAGAAAGAAACTACAAATACAGTTCAGCATGGGACATAAAGGACTCAAATGTGTACATAAAGGGCACTGTATGCCATCAGGATGAATAACTCCTGAAATCTTACAGTTGTGACATCCTTTCCTTAATACTGAAATCTATTGCTAGGCTTTTTGCAGGTTATTAGAGGTGTGGGCAGAAGCACTGTGTCAGCTGACCATGAAAACACCTAAGAGTTTCCAGAGGTACTTGGACAAACTGGAGGGTAACAAGGGACAAACACTCTTATCTCCTCCTTCCAACTACTTCCACTCCTAGAAGAATGAATTGCTAATTTCTGTAGCTACAGGCCTTCTGAGTTGGCGTAGTGTTTAATGCATCAACACTGAGCTGACAGTTTCATAGCTAGGAATGCTGTGCAAAACAGCCATATGGCTTAGGTCTCTGCTTGTAAGACTACAAAACAGAGACTTCCGAATTTACATCACTTCATGTGCTGCACTGCAGCAAAAAGGCACAAGGCTGCTCTCCTCAATATCTGTTTTTTTACTTGCATATTAGCTTAATAAAAAGCTATGTACATAAAAACTTTGGGAGAGGAGGAGAACTAACATCACTGCTTAGTGGTACTAATCAGTGTGCAGAATTAGAGCATGAATCAGGTATGTATAGGAGTGGCAGGTGAGAGTTCTCCATTTGGCCTCAGAAGCTTTAGATTTGGTTTCCATCCCTATATTCTGTACTGTGGGCTGATTGTGTAGTGTGCTCCAGCATGCTTTCTGTTGTTTGAAGTGACCACTCATGCTAGTTCAGTAAGCTTTCACCTCAAGAGTTTTTCTCGTACCTGCTGACAGCAGTCTTCTCCAGAGACTATCAGAGCAGGCGAAACTGGGAAGATTTTTGGAGCTGGAAATCACAGAGGACAGATGACAAAAGATTGTCCCTTCGAGCTTTTTAGTTTACATTTCTTTTGGGGAGGGTGTGGTGGATGTTGTTTAAGGTTTTATCAAAGGCTAAACAAGGTCATTTTATAAGCTTAAATAAGAATCAAAATTGCGTAGAGGTAGACTGGTGTTCAGAAAGACTATAGGTGGCAGCATCATAATAAAATAATTTGATGTCTTTTGGCAGAGATCAGCCCTCAGTTCCTTCAGCAGCATTCACACACAAGGGTGTGAATCAAAAGGACCAGATGAGAAGTTTGTTGGAGTTGATTACTGTTTCAGCAAACAGTTAAAATCAGTCTCTTAAATCTCTGTGTTCTCAGTTTTGCTGGTACGAATGAACACGCAGTTTTGCAGAGGTCCTCTTTCTTAATATCTTGTTTGGTCCATTCATCAGTGTTAGCTGGCCTTTGCTACAGTGGCACATACCAAGCATGAAAAAGAAAATTATATCCCTATCTCATTGTTCTTGGAGGACTTTGAAAATGAGCTTTTGAAGAAAGAAAAGTCAGTGTATTTTAGTCAAGTGTTATGAATTTTCCTGGGTGGGTAGTGCCTTCGTGAGACAGAAAGTAGATGGGCTCTAACGACTGATCTTTTTTCAGAGAGGAGTGCCCAACAGTTTATTAAAATGGAGCCTATTTCAGGTATTTTATATTTGATTTCTAAATGTGAATTCATCCAAGTTAATTTTGAAAAACATCTGTCCCTCCTACTTACCATTAAAGTGTCTTGGAACCGCTCACGTTGGGTAGTATTTCAAGTCAGTGTGTGCTATCACTTTTTCCTAGTGTGCTAATTGCTTTATAGCAGAAATGAGAGGTATTTTTTTCCCACGTCCCAGGGAAAGCCATCAGACCCATTTCACAGGACAGGGATTCACTTTCTTTCTTGTTCAGATGCAGTAACTTGGCCTCAGTTTATCGAAGTGAAATCATAGACTTTATCTGGTCTATGGGTTCCTTGCTCCTCACCAGCTGTCTTTATAAGAAGAGACTGTCCAGCGCGCTGCTCTCAAATATTCACTTTGAACACGTACTTATCTCAAAAGTTATGTTCAAAAGAATGGGAGCTATGTTAGACAACATACATGCTTTTTATTTTATTGGCAGGTACTTTGTCACACCTTTCTGTGAGGTGAAAGCTGGAAGAACGTCTACTGCAGGCTTGCATCGGTTGATCGGTGGATCAGGTCTGAGATGAGGTTAACCAATTAGTTTAGTTAATGAGCTAAAAAAACCCCAACCAAACAAAGAGGGTTCAAAACCACTTAGAAAAGTCACAGGCAAAAGCAAAGACTGGCTTGGTTTATGGAAAAACAAGGAGCCACATTTAGTTCATGCAACATAAAATCCCCAACACAAAGACATACAGAGATTAATCACACATTCTTACATAACTGAGCTGAGCTGCTACCTCCATCTCCTCAGGGGAATGAAACTTCCAGTAGTTTTCTTCCTTGTGGGGAATGAGGAGCCCATTCAGTCCATGCATACGTCCCTCAGCACATTACTTCCTTTTAAGGGCTAGTTCTCTGCTCCGTGTACCTCCAAGCACAGTTTGCCTATTCCTACAGCCATGAATGAGGGAAAGACTCTTTCCAGTTCAGCAAACTACAGACTGCAGGCAAAGTCTTTCCTCTATTGATCTCTGATGTTCCAAAAGTCCCCCTCTCTCCATTCACCACATTCCAAGTCCAGGATGGCTGCCATGCTCAGCGTGGTGACACATGCTGCTTCTCTGAACACAGACCAGATGGAAAAGGCTGTACCAGCAGTCATACTGGTTTTCAAGCAATTCAGTTTGGAATGCCAAGCTGAACAAAAAGCTGCGGAGGAGTGACTCCCTTCACAGTATCCCAATCCCTCAGACAAAAACCCCCACCAAATTCAAAGACAAGACTGCACATCCAGTTTATCTAGTTGCTGCTGAAGTGGTTGTTGAAGAGTGATGAAATTCTTTACTAGTTTTGTTGTTTAAAGTGAGGTGATTACTGGTGTTTTGATTGTGTAGGTTACAGAGTTCTGGATAATATGCACCAGTGCAATGATGCTGGGGGTAAATGTCAAGTGTCACTGTGAAAATTACTTGTTCTTTCAAATGACTTCAGGTTCCCTTTAATTACTTCTGCAAAGACCCTTTGACAGAATGCCAAACCAGAGTGAATTTAGATGCTGAACTGCTTCTGCTTGTCTTGTGTCTCATGGTGCCAGGTAAAGTGGAAATTTACTTCAGCAATTTCCACAGGACTTCCACTTATTTGCTCAGAGATAGACATGTAGCAAGATCTCCAAGCTGAAATATGCAGGTTATATTTCTTTATTTACCCAGGAGAAGGAGGAAAACACTTGTATTACTTCTGCATTTATTTCATAACCCCACAAAATAGATTAGAGACTTTGTACTTGAGTGCTGAGGGAGAACAGAGGCATCTCTCTTAACACAGAGGCTTTTAACATCTTCAGGGGTGTAATTCCATTCAACTGCAATAGAGTTGGAGCACCTAACTTGAAAATCCCACTGCACATCTTATCAGCTAACGATTTCTATTCATTGCAAGAGGTGATGGCTCCCAACTCTATTTTTAAGCATTTAATGGCTCTGGAAATTTGACTCTAGAACTATGTATCTAAACAGTGGATGCTTGAAGTGATACAGCTGTGCCACGTCTGTATCACAGCTCTGTCTGGCAGGAGCCCCATGTGTGTTACTTTTGTTTTCTTTCCTTGTTTGCATGCTTTGGTTTTGAGGAAAAGAGATTTGGTTCTGTGAGCCCAGAGGCAGCTGTCAGGCACCTTGCACATGCTCCAGGTCTGAACAATGTGGGTAGCTGGACAGGGCACATGGTCATGCATCCATGATACTGAGCAGTGTGGGGCATTTTTCTGAGTCAGGCTGTCACTGGTCACCTACCCTCTTGGGTTGTTAGAACAGCTCTGGACATTGTCCTGGTTAGATAGGTTGGTGATGGTTTTTAACAAGAAGTGTGGTTGTAGTCATCCTGTTTTGAGAACTACAAGAGTTTAGTGCTCTGGTTTCAAACCACAGGCACCAGTGCCATGGAACAGTCCTGAGAGCATTTAATTTACAGGAATAGATGCAGCCTGAGGCATAATGGCTAGACATTATGATCTTGAAGGTCTTTTGTAACTGAAATGATTCAGTGCCACATAAGCTCTTAGATACGGGTTAGGCTGTATCAGCCATAGCAAGCAAAGTGGTTTTGTCCTTACCCTGGGAGATGTCAGCTTTAGTTATATTGAGGGGGAGGAGAAAAGGCCTCTCCTGTTTCGATGATTTATTTTTTTAAGGCACAGTTCTGTTTTCTGTATCAGCCTGTGGTATATTTTTGTATCACAGTGTGAATGATTTGTGTTTGATCCTACAATGAGAGAGAGCACTTCCAGTCTGCAGGGCAGGAGAGGTCACTTATATGTTGCGTGAAAGGCTGTGGGAGCAAATGCTGAGCTTCTCACAGTCACAGCTGACACTTCTGTTGACACTTCTGATCTAGAGAAGTCAGGTCAGTGGGCAGCAGGGTGCTGATAAGGAAGGGTAGGTGTTCATTGGAAAAAGTGAGGATTCACCCTGTTAATGCTTATTTCTGTCTTGTTTTTCCCCCATAAGCTCGCAGCCCATAACCAGAGATGATCGAGCACAGTGCAGTTCCAACAGCTGTCGTAAGCAGAAGACATTCTGGGTATAATCAGACTCTGTACACTGATGACTGATCACACAAATCTCATAAATTCTTATGACAGGATTTGTGGCTTTGAGGTTCATTGTAGAAGCCAGATTGTGCCTTATTTGCTGCTAAGGCTTAATAGAATTGCCCATTGATTTCTCTGCGGCCAGGTTCCCCCAAGGGATTTATTCATTCAGGGATTAAAATTGTTCCACGGTTGTCTGATTTGTTTAAAGCTCATGCATTACTCTTAATTGGAGACAGTGACCTCAAAAATAGCTGAAACCTTCCAATATCCTTATGTGGAAGAAAAAAGCTCTACAAAAAAAATATCATAGTCTGGCTAATGAAGGCTTTTATACCTCTACTTCTCTACCTCCCTGCTTCTGCTTGCTTGAGTCAAAAATGAGTTGAAGTGTCTGCCTGATGAATTTGTTTGGAGTGGAAGGAAGCCAAGAATTATTTTAACAAATGTTTTAGCTTGACACTGAGTGTGGAGGTTTAGTTTGCCAAGCTGGAAAAGTGAATAACTAGGCAGTTTTTGTAGGCTTATATAGGGTGTGGGTCATCTTAGATGTCAGTTCCAATCTGTGTTACAAGTTTGTAGAGGAGCATATATTGTGAATGAATTCACACGTTCTCCTCATAAGTTTCATGTTTTTCTGAAACAACAGACTAGTTTTGAGTAGCTGTGGAACATACTGCAATCAGCTGAGAAGCTTAAAGGACTTCAGGAAACTTGCTCTTCTGTCTGCTGGACAGCATTTCACAAGTACCTGCTTCCACTGTTCATGTGTCCAAAGGTACGGTGTGTTGGGTGCTGTGATGGTGTGAAGGTAACATGTCTGGTAAGTTGGGCTGCAGAATACAGTGAGGAGCATTACTGGCCTCTGCAAAAGATCATGGAGTTCAGCACAGGAGAAGGGGGCCTTCTAGCCCAGCTTCTTCAGTGTTGGGTCCCACTGGGAGTTGTCGTGGTGCATAGCTCTCCGCAGGTCTGTGCCCTCACAGTTGTAGAACAGGCTTCGTAGTTACTTTTGACAGGTTTGCCAATATTAATTCTTGCCACAGCTGTGAAAAAAGTCAACAAAATTCACCTGAAAGTGGATCAGTGCTGCTGCTCCTTCTGCTTTTGCACAGAGATTTGAGAAGACAGAGCAGTGTGTGTATGAACAAACCCGTGCTTGGAAAAACAGAACAAGGAACTGATGCAAGGTCAGAATTGGGAATTGAGGTTGTCAGCCTGAACTCAAGTGTAACAAAACTTAGGTCAAAACCAGGCAATTTTTAATGAGTTTTATCTAATGTTAATGTGGTGATGAAGCCAGATCCATTCCTGACAATTAAAAAAACAACCCAAGCTGTAATTGGATGAATTACGTAGAATTTAACTAAGAGGGAGGAAGCTTCTCTGAGCATCGCTCTTTGTTCCAGCACCAATGAGGTGGTGGTGCGTTCTTAGACCTTTGCCGGCAACTTTTTGCAACAACTGTTCTCACTTGCTCTCAGACTTTCTGCTGAGAAAGAAAGTCTGGTTTTTTCCTACAGAGTTTCCGCTTCGCGTTCCCCTTCTGTCCTTCCCAACAAAAATATGTCTGCCATACAGATATCTGCATTTGTGATAGCACCCTTAAGGCACATCTCCTTTGGTCCACATCTCTTGCTTCTTTGGACTTGCCATGCATCTATAGATGGTGTTGTTCTGTTGTTATTATCTTCTTGGATAAAGAAGCTCTGCTGTGTTTTACACTTGCTCTGAGTTATAGCCATTGCGTCAGCAATGCTTAACTTAGTCATAATATCCTGGGTTATTAGTTTTCCCTTTGGCTGTTAGCTTGAAATTTAACAGTGGAAGATGACAGGAGAAAAAGAGAGGGATTTGTTTCCTAAAAGCAAGTGGAACTCACGTGTTTGTAGCAACTGAATACCATATATGTGATATTCCAAGATCCCCAGTTGGGCTTCAACCCTTGAACAGGCAAAATTCTGAGTTTTTATGGGACTGAACATTGTTCTGTTTCAGAGGTACTTGAAGCAAGTGAATGGTCTGACTCCTCTCTGACATTTACAGTGAGTCCGCAGTGTATGGAAGGGCAAAGCAAGCTGCCCCTCTGTTTGGACAGAATTATGCTCTTTCAAGTGGCAACGGTCTCTTGTGTAACTCAGCGCTGTTAGCACAAGCATGTGAGAGCTCACGTTTGGACTCTGGTGGAGTGCATTAAGGAAATGCTATCTGCTCGAGAGTGAAGAGGTTGTTTCCGCAACCTTTCTAATGATGGGAGGATTTTTTAGTGAAAGCCGATCCTGTGAACCTGATGCCAAATGACTCTGTGAGCAGAGAGCCACTCTAAGTGGTTTGAAATTGCTTGTTGTGTGCACAAAAGTCAGTTTCCTTAAAAACTGGCAGAAATTTTCTCGGCAGCTCTTGCCATGAGCCTAAAGTAGCAGGTTCCTTAGTCAAAGCAAAAGAGATAAATGGGTTTATTGACACTTAGACTCTAACCTTTAAGTCTAGTTCTGCAATTTTTACCTATATTGCTTCACTTCCCTCATTTAACATCAGCTCAGGTGCTTTGCAGTCTTATTCTGAATGCAAGCAACAAGTTGTAGCTCAATCACAACATTAATTTCCTTTATAAAAAAAGACTATATCTGCAAATAGGTACTTCTCAGTATGAGCCTTCCTGTTGGACTAAGGGGGCTTTTGGATCTGTGGGAGATATTGATAGAAGACTTCAGCAGGGGCTTCCTTCCTCCTTTCTCCTCAAAACGGACTTGCAAATTCTGCTCAAAAGTATTTAATTGTTTTTCTGATCACACCTGCTCCTGCAGGACTGAATTTTGTCAGCTGCACTCCACAATATAAAGCCCCATTTCTTGTTAGCTTTTCTTATCTGGATAGGTGTTTCTTTAATAACCTCTGTATCTCAAGGTTAGGGCAGAATGAAACCGACCGTCGCACAGTTCTCATCCTAATGTTTATAAGTGATACACCATTTATTTTGGCCATCCACTCTCATGGAATTTACAGTAGCACTCAGCATCGTGCTAACTCTCTCTACTGTTTTGCTGTCAGATTTGGACTACAGCTAAGAGCTTGTATTAACTCAGTCCAAAAGCCTGCCATGTTGTCATTAGAATTTTACATTCTACAACAGGTCTGTACTGTGCGTAGTCATCTGGAGACAGTATGTGCTGTAGTAGGTAGGGTGAGGAAGCAAAAGCCATTTGTTAGCATAGGTGGGGGAGCTACAGTGATAGGAACAGGCAGGCAGGCTGCTTGCACGAGTAGGTTCTTAATCAAAATGAACTTACGATTTTAACTAGTCTTTCTGACATTTCTTATTAAACTTTCAGCCACTTTTCTTAGGAAGAGCAGACTGTCAAATGCCAGGAAAACCACTTGCATTTTTAAATGCTTCAATTAATTATATTGGATGTGTAATGCCTGATAATGTGCTCTGTGTTACGCCAGAACGCCCCGACAGATTTGTGCAGTCTGCTTATTTACTTTGCTGAGTCAATGCACAAACTTGATTGTGTCAGAACCAAGGTTCACTGTGCAGCCATAACCTGCCTCTTGCATGTGGGGTGGAATTTAACTACACCATCGCAAGCCACCTGCCTTTTTGCCTTCCCACACAAAGCACCTAAAAGTTACACCACGAGCCAAAGTTTCAAGCAACTTAATATAATGAAGGAAATTAATACAAATATTGCTGTTATTTTGTCTCTAATAAAATACCACTGGTTTATAGTGAGAGCCTGAAGGGCAGTTAATCAAGAAATGAAGGCTTGCTTGCTGCATAAATCAATGCTGATTTCACGTAGCTGCAGAAGCAAAGGTGTAAATTGTTTACGTATAAATGTCAATTCCAAGATCTTCCAAGCCAACTAAAAGGGAGAAAAAATTATTTTTTCCTTGGCTTATAAGTCATGGGATAAATAAAAGCTACTTAAGCCCAAATTTCTTAAAGGCACTGTAGAATTTAAGAATTAATTCAAGATTAGGAAAGTAGTTTGCTCGCTGTAGGATTGTCAAATCACACAATATTTACCAACAGACTGTGTCCAACATAATTTAGAACAGACTATTAAAAATACACTGTAGAGAGTGTAACAGGAGACAAAAGAGATACTTAAAAAGAAGGAGCTTTTTTGCTGTTCAGATGGATTTTTGAGTGTTGTAAGGCTTTATTGTCTCAATTTTCTTTCTTTCCGCTTTTCTTTTTGATGCCACTGTTTCTTGTGTCTAGTGAAGCCCAAGGTGAAGCAGCAACGAACCAGAGAAGTGTACCATGTGCAGAGGAGCTGTCAGACTCACAAATGGAATAAAACAAAATCTGTGCCAAGGGCAGAAGAAAAGGAGATTATTAAGACAGTATTTTTAATAGTTTTTCTATCCTGCTTCTTCAGTGGTTACATACAGCAGCAAGGCAGATGGTGCCTATTTCTTTAGTTCTCCTTGGCTCCCTACCTGGCAGCTTGGTACGCAGGTACCCAGCAGCAAGTCTGAGTGGTGGGCTCAGCTCAGCATTAGCCACAGCATTGCCTCTTGTCCTGATCAGAACTAGAGACAGTGGTTGTGTGAGGGTCCACAGAGGAGCAGGAGCTCAAAAGGTTGTTCTTTGGATGATTAGAGTAAAACATTAAGCACACATAGGAGGAGACAGGTATCAGAGTGCATTGTATGGATATCCTGGTCATTTAATTGCTCTTGCTAGCTCTTTCTTTCACAGGATACTGTCCTTCAACAGTAACAGAACTTTTGTGAGTAGTTTTAAGATACTAAAGATCGTCAGACCTTGCCTAGAGTGGATGTGATCACGTCATAGAGAATGTAAACAGAATGTACTTGTATACATAAGAAGAAATGAGTCCTACTGGTGCTTCATACCTCAGTGCTGAAGAGCAGACCATTGCTTCTTTCTCAAGCTTGCATGCTCCAACAGACCAGGGTAGCTCTTGGATATTTTAGTGTATTATGTGTATTATAATAGCTTGTCTTTAACATGACTAGATGAGTTTGCATCAGCTTACGTGGAACAATAGCTGTGAGCACGTGCATGGACCACAGTGCAAGCTAGACAAGACGTCTGAAAACTAAAGATGTTGATGGACCTCTATTGTTCTTTTTCCTCATTGCTGCTGTTACCTAGGGCTGAGCATGGCCCCAACCCATGTAGTCTCACTACATAAACAGGCTACCCAGGAAGGTGGTTGAATTATCATCCCTGCATGTACTGAGAAGTTGTGTAGATATGGAGCTTAGGGACATGGTTTAGTGGTGGGCTTGGTACAGTGAAGTTAGTGGTTGGACTTGCTGATGTCGAAAGTCTTTTCAAACCTAAGCGATTCTATCATTCTATGGTAATGTGAAAGCTGTTTAGCCCTAATGCAAAAGGGAAAATAACAAAGCTCCTTTGTTCCCTGTCTCGGTGCTCTTTTCCTCAGGAGACCTCTCTTGGTTACCATGGATATGCAGACTGGTGGTACAGCCTTCCTGTCTTTTCCTCATTACACCTACTAACATCTGTACCGGTGAAACCCTTTCAAATATAGACCTGGCTTGTGCAGGATCTGGCTAGATCCGCTGCTGATTTACACATTTCTGTGACACACTTTTTTTGGCTGCTTGTTCCACCTTCTCGAGCAGATGTACCGTTTCATAACTTGTCACTGAATTTTTATCCTTCCATTCATAGTGACAACCAGAAATCTGATTGTCATTTTTTATGAACCACTAGCATGGAACACGTAAAGCAGCTTGGGAATTTCAAGAAATCTATTTCTCAGAACCACTCCCTTAAAGGCTGGGTGGTGTATGAACTCCCTGATTACACAAAGACCTGGAGCAGGCAAGTCACTGTAATCTAGCTCAGTGGTGAAGCTGTTTGCATTACGGAAGAATGTATACATCGTGTTCTTCAGTCATGCTGAATCTTATTGTGCTTGGTTTGACACTCACTAGGTAGTTAGGGGATCTTTCTTTTGCCCTTGATGGACATTGGATCAGGACTGCTGAGACCAAAGACACGAAGCACTTGGGATAGGTTTACTGGTTTCATAACTCTGATGGGAAGCTCTGGAAAAGTTGGACCAGGTCTGTAGTGTCAGCATTCATCTAAACATTAAAGTGATCTAGATCCTGCAAACTTCACATTATTCCCTCTTACTTCACTGTGTGATGCAAACCTGGGAGCAGGAAGGCTATTGGATGTTAGCTGAGCTGCTAAAGCCATGAGAGAATCAGAAAAAGAAAAGTGTATGTGCAAGTTTAAGCACTGAACTAGCAGTTCTGAAGCTTTTGTTGGCTTAGACTACTTGGATAAATTGTTGGTCTTTTGTGGTATTCAGACGTGAATGAAAAAGGACATTTTTCCTGAAAGGAGTGGGCTTTTTCTGTCTTTAGAATACCTTTAAGAGAGAGCAATAATAATAATGAGAGGATTAGAAGTTGTGCATGTTAAGAATGTTGCTCTGGCTCTGAACAGAAACCAAGCAAGATCTTCTCAAGTATGAATAGCACCGAGCTTTTTACTGCTCTTGTTATTTAATTGTACTCTTGTCACATTCAAAGGGCTCAGCATGCACAAGGAACTTCTGTGATTGGAACTGTGCAGGCACTCAAGAGATGGAATCATCTGTAAAAAAATCTCTGATTTTAAAGTAACAAGATGGGTGAACCATGCAGCTCGGTAATTCCTTGCTCTTGGGCATTTGTGGGGGGTCATAGCGGGCCCTTTTGGCACCTTTGCCTTCCTCTTCCCTCTGTCCCCTTCCTCACACCCTTCCCAGCCAGCTGCTGCTGCAGTTTTTGCAGGCCCCTGTTCTGGCTGCCAGAGCTCTAAGCAGACCAGCAGTTACTTGCCTTTCCCTCTCCCCTGGAGTGCTGCCCAGGCTGAGTACCCTGCCGAGCGTGGGCATGGTACTCATGTTCACATCAGTTATTTTACCAAAGTCTCTGTACATTGTCACTGAAAAGAGCAAGATGGCATGCAAAATCCCTGCAAAAGTGTTTGGAGGATCTAAGTAAAATTTTTTTCCTCACAGGATTTGTTTTGTTAGGAAGTGCCTGTGCAGCTTCCTGGCAGTCACTTCTGCACAACATGATGTCTTCTTTTTGTACAAGGCCACACAGTGCCAGCTTCTGGGGCTGCAAGTTCTGCTTCCAGGTGATAGCCACAACACAGACTACTTTCCATCATCAAGACAACACAGAATCATAGAACAGGTTGGGGTGGACCTTAGAGAACATCCCATGGGCAGGGACACCTCTCACTAGACCACACTGGCCAGAGCTCCAGCCAACCTGGCCTTAAATGCTTCCAGGGAGGGTGTCGTCCCTCTGAGTACTTGTCTTTTGCTCTGTCATTTCGTTTCCTCTTACAACTTTGCTCCTGTGGTAATGTCCCTCTCAGACACAGGAAGGAGAGTGAGTGAGACCTTCCATAGGAAGGTGGAGTGAGACCTTACCTACACCAGCCTCTCTGCCTGCCATACTAGTTTGGATGCCAAGTAGGCAGCAAGAATGAATCAGTGCTGTGAGACTGGAAAGCAAGTGTATCATTTAGCTGTTTGGACCAGCAGATGGCAAGTGCAGAGGAAAAAAATCAATCTAGGAGGCAATCCAGGGAATAGACATTAAATAAATCCATCTGGCAAACATATGAGGGGAGAGAAAAAAGTTGACACCGAGTTCTGATTTAAATATCTACTCACAATTGAGATGAAGCTGCTGGGAACTCGTGCCATGAGAGAGCAGACTTTGACCCTCTAAAAAGTTCTGTGGAGTGTCAAAACTTTTGATAGTCTAAATGATTTTGGAGAAAAGATCCAAATTGCCAAGCAGAGGGAGCCTAAGCAGCAGCATTGCTGTTTGTGTGAGATCCTGGTGATACTCCATGTAGAGTACTCAACACAGGTCTGCTTGATCTCCCCATGGTGGGATTGAGAAGATCACGTTTCAGGGCATGATTCATAGACAAGGCCTAAAAAGAAGAAGAAGAGCATGGAATAAGGAAATAGGATGATCTAATACAAACCAGATTCTGAAAGGCACTCATCAATCTGTTTTTATGCCAATGCCATGCCAGTTTGCTGCTTTGCCCTACTACTTTTGTTTCCAGACAAGAGAGATAGATGTGTGTTGGTTTGCATTCAGGCTTTTAGGTGAAGTTTCAAAAGAGAAGCACAATTCACTGAGAAGGGAAATGGTATCTTACATAAGTGCCCAGCCTTTCTCTTGGAAATTTGCTCTTGGGGAATGTGATTTCAGAGCCCAGAAGTCTAGCAGATGTTATTACTATTTCTGTTTTACAGGTCAGTGCTTTGGGTTTTTATGCTCTGCAAAATGCACACAGCTGCTAGCCTGGCTTTTACATTATAAGAACAACTTGTTTCATTATCTTATTCTTAACTTATACATGTGAATTTGGGTTTTATTCCTGTTAAAATCAGGGACCGTGGCACATAGTGAAAATCCAGCTTCTTTAGTAACCAACAGTTTTGCTGGCAGACTGTGTTGTCCTTTTAATCCCATAAAGAGCAACAGTGGATCATTTAACAGTTTCGGTCTTTATGTCCAGGCTCATGCCATTAAACAGGAAAAATAATGCCACCACTCAGACTTAACTGCAATAAAAGGGAAAAAAAAATCAGTTTTTACTCCTCTGTTGCTAATAAGGCTCACGCTTATTGTGATGTAGTGGCTATATTTCATATGTTAACTGTTGGTTTCAGATACTTAGGTGGAAAACGGTTGCCAAGCCTTGGGGAACAAATTTTTCGAGTATCTTCTTCCTCTCCATCTGATCTGTATTGTTACAGATTAGTTATCTTATCTGAGAAAGTTGTCTTCACTTTCCCTCAGCATCTAGCAGCCAGACAAACAAAAAGGCAGTATTTCTGTTCCTCTGCTCGGATGAATAATTCATTGCCTTACACTTTTTTTGTGTAAAGTAAATTTGAACTGCTTCTTTTGTAAAGATTATACACAAGAGAGTCACAGACACGCAGAAATTAATTCGCTGCCTTCAGTTATGTCAGAGGGGGAACCAACAGTTCATTTCTGTTAAATTTTGGGTAAGGAATTTGCCATATATAGTGTTAGGGGGATGGTATCTTTAATTGGGGAAGTTGGAGTTTGGCAGGTTTTCAGTGCTGTTCTGCTGCTGTTCTCTCCAGCTCAGATGAACAATGGGCTGGAGGGATGCTGGCAGTGTTGCTTGGTTACAATTCATCAGTGTGAATCAATGCTTCACGCAGTTCCTTCTGTGTCTGAACAACTGGGAGAATTCTCGGTACTGTATTACTGATACACGTGTGGATGTGACTGGATTACGTACTATCTCAATTACTGTAAAACTATACCTTTGCAGAGGGATTTGTACAGTGACATTTGGCTTCCGGTCGTTGAAGTCGGGCAATTTTGAGCTGTCTGTTTAACATGGCTTCACAAATACGCAGCTGGGTAAAGCAAATTTTAAATGATGTGTTTTGTTGCTGTATTCATCAGGAAGATTAAATCCTTCATTAGGTATCTTCCCCAGAACAGGCACGTGCTTTGCTGAAACCTGCCTGCAGGCAAAGTGAGGCACGTGAGAGGAGCTTCTGCTGTACTCATACTCGGTGCATTTGGCCAGATCTTAAGCTGGTATAAAATGAAGCTGGTGGAGTTGTGCCAGTTCAGACAATAGGAAGATGAGGCAGGTTATTTTTAGCGCTGTGGAATGGCTTTTCTGTACTCCACCCAGACCCATTTTACAGGAAAAACTTAATTGAAATGGTCATTAAGCATGGGAACAGGCTGCCCAGGGGAAAAGGTTGAATCACCATCCCTGGCTGTTTTTAAGAGTCATGCAGATGTGATGCTGAAGGACATGGGTTAGCGGTGAGCTCAGTAAAGTTGGGTTAACGCTTGGACTCGATGATCATAAAAGTCTTTTCCAACCTAAGCAATGCCATGATTCTATAACTCTACTTCTTGCCCATTCTTGCTGCTCAAGACACGAACACGGGACATGTAAAGATGACAGAAAGTTGCACAGTTTGGACTTGAATCAGCATTTGTATCAGTATTGTTCCCATCCACTTCCTTTTTCTAACTTCTATAGAAAACTGATTTATCATTCGGTGGTTCCGTTCTATTGCCTGTTATCACTCTGCTCCATGTACAGTACACATCCCGTCTTCTGCATGGGAGAAGATTAAAACTTCCTGTGAGACTTCATAGCATTTTGGCTGTGCTTGAAAACACTTTAAAAATCAATGGTTGTACGATAATTGGCAGCTTTGCCGAGCGTATCAAGAGCAAATCACTCACTGAGCTGTTTGCTCCACTGTGGCCAGGACATCACTGGGTTCTGGCACTTACCAGAAGGACCATCTTCATCATCAGTGTCTCCAGTGGCTCTCTACCCACATGACAGTTGAAGTAAATGTCCTTCAGTCTGTTTAGAGAAAAATCCAGTCCTCCCTGAAATGTTTGTCCCTGAAAGGCATCTCCTCTCCCTCTCTCTTTCAGGCTCAGCAATTCTCTGTTTATTCACAAATCTTCTGTGCTTGTGTCTTTAAATTTTTCTTTGCCTTTGATAAAAGCCTCGCTGTTGAAAGCTTACACTGGCCACACCTTTCATTTTCCCAGTCCAGTCTTCCTCTGTTTTCTTTAATTTCTGTTATTTAGCATCAGCTTGTTGCATTGTGGAACATTAAGGCTATTTGGAAGAATCTGTATGAAAAAAGTTCACTGAAGTGGCATCTAGTCCGCTTGGCTTGCAAAAGAGGACTCTATAGTGGAAAAGTTAATCTAGTGCTATCTAAAATACAGGTACTCCTGTGAGTAGGCTCTCTGCATCATTTTGTCTTCTGGTGATGGCATCTTTAAGATGGCCTTTCATAAAGAAAATCGTTTCAGAGTAGCTGCACTGCATAAAATGCAGTTGTGCTGCACAGAGCTTTGATTTTTGACTTGCACTTGAAGTTCTGTCATGGACAAGGGGAGTACACATTTAACACCTTCAGTTTTCAGTTTGTTTCCTCCAAATGTTCGTTGTTGTTTTTAATGAGTTTTCTGTTGCGACTCTTAAAAAACCCAGGTTAATTCTGCTTTGCTGTTCCCCAGGTCACGGCATGCATAACTATTTTGTCTGGAAATTTAAATGAGCCTATCCTACATCTACAAAGAGATGAGAAAAGGGAAGTGAACAAAAGGATGGTAATTTTCCTATCAACATGATGGGCTTTTGCCCTTGTTCAGAAAGGCACTTGAAGCACTGTAGTACTCATCTGCTTTTAGGCCGTTATCCTTGCTGTAAGAATAGACTGATTCCCTGGGTAAATATGGGTGTTTATGGGGAGGGAGAGATTTAAAGCACAGCTAGGAGATTGTCGCCTGGCCTCAAGCCTGTGTTGGGCCACTGAACCTGGGTGTATCTTATAAACAACGAGAGAGCATTTTTGAGGGTACACGACACATGGTAGGAATAAGCACTGGGTGTGCCACTACAGGGCAAAGACACTTGTGTGTGTTTCCCTTCCATTAAAACACTGCTTTGTTTTTAACAGATGGCTGCTGTAAGTTGTGGAGTAATTCCTACTTTTTAAGGTCATGGCTGGGCTTTTCCAGCGTGACATGCCAGGCATCCTGTGCCCCAAAGCCCTCTTTCAAAGAGTTTTTGTCCATGTGGTAGACGGGTTGTAGGTGAACCTGCTTCAAACTTCTTGTGCAGACAATGTGACATACAAAGATGATACTGGTGCTAGTGCACTGTCTGGGCTGTGGATCCTCACAAATATTCTTACCTGGGACATGAAAGGAGGGAGCTGCTTGTGTGTGATATGATGGGAAGCATCCAGTTAGAATGAAAGGACTTGTTTCTACACCTTGCCCTCCTGGCCTCTCCAGCTCCTCATGCAGGAGCCATGCAGCACATGGTGTGTGCCGCATCACTCTGCAGGGTAATTAGGGTCGGGTGTACTCCATTCAAGAGACCCAGAGGTGCTTTTCAAGTCTAATTCAGCTCTTGTTTTTCATCTTTTAGAAGATGCATACTGAGCAGATTGCAAACTAAACAGAGTAATACAATGGCATGGCAATAATTGGAAATCTTTAAAAGGTCAGAACATGCAGAGTTCTTGTGTCATCATTAACTTTCCTAGCTGGCTTCCCCTCAGTTTTCTGTGTTATGAGTTGACTTTAAATTATGCTTCATAGCATATGCATCTGGGGTAGATTTAATTTCTTGATTTTCATCTGCTTAATATTCTGTCATCGCATTTGTTAGTGTTGAGTCTACACACATGGTGGGTGGTTTCTTCCACTTTATCTGAAGACTGAATTTGAAATACAGAGATCTTATTTTAAGGTTAGAAACTTTCTAGTCTAATTGGTGTGAAGAACAGAAAGTTCACCCCCTGTTTTTGCACATGTACGTCCCATTTTCACAACAGGTGCCTTTTTGACATAAAAATAGCTCTGCTGCTGTCCCTTTGTCTTGGGTGGTGCTACGTGGTGGCCTTTGCAAAACCAGGGGTAACTTTTTGGCACGTACCAGCCTTTTCAGGAAGCACTCTGCTAAGCTTCCTGAGTAACATCAGCCTCCGCTAAGAATTCAGGTCAGGATCTCCCTGTTTGTTTCCTAGCAACTGGGGGATACTGGTGCTTTCTCCTTTGACCGGCTCCTTCTGCGTTAGATACAGGGATCACTTGGTGAAGGGATCGGGGGCAGTGCCAGTAACTCATGCTTCAGGAGGACAGAGTGTAGCCCATTGCTGGGTAACTGATGAGACTTAGGGTGCATTATCCAGGTTGAAGAGAATCGAAACCTACAGAATCATCGTGCAAACTGGAAAGTGCTTCTCCTGTTTTTGCTACCATTTACATGTGTGGCGAGGTGACAGATCCCTTTTGAAACATCAGTAGCCTTTTGTGTTACATTGAATCTGGCAAACAGGATCCTACACAGGTAAGCAGCTGAAGCAAGTTTATATCTGAGGAGCTTTAAAGGTTGTTTTCCTACAGGTATAATGTGTTTCTTGGTAACACAGATGCATAACACTCAGCAGAGGGAGTACTGACCTGCCTTTCTCCTTACTAAAAGTTTCTTTGGATGGTAAGTAAAAAAGAGGAAAGGTGAACTGTCTTCCCTCGTTCCTTGTGGTGTCAGCTTATGATGTGCTGAAACAACCTTTAAACTTCTCCAGTTAATTTATTGTAGAATTGGCTAATGAAAAATCCTTTAGGTGATCAAGAGTTACTGGTTGCCACGCTCTCGCTGCAGCTGGCTCTTCGGAGCACATTTGCTAAATGAAAAGCAGCAAGTCCCTCCAACTTTGTATTGTTTGCAGAAGCCGGCACTCGTTGCCTCTGGTTGGTCACACAGTGGGATTTGTTAGTGCTTTTTGTTTTCCTTTGATGATTACATTTAGAGACCCTTTGACAAATGTACAAATTAAAGCTATGTGCTGTTCTAAAAAAAGTCAGGAGAAGCAGTATCTTCCTTGTGGTGTAGCCTCTCTACTCACAGACAGCAGAGGTGGTGTGAATCAAACCAGGGTGTATTATATCTAGTGCTGATACAGAGCTGGTGTGATAGTTTTATGGACGGCCACTTCCCACAGAAAATAGCATTTTCATATTTTGAAAAATGTGGAAATTAATGTCTCCAGATGCATACAAGCTATTTAACTTGCCTTTTTCAGAAGTCTGTAAACCATACATTCCAGGTCTTCAGTACCTCATTTGGCACAGCTCCAATTAACTTGGGCAGAGGCCTGCCAAGTGACATCAGCCAGAGGTCTGGCTGGACATCTCTAGGACAGGTACAGTGCAAGCCAGCTTGTAGCTTTATTGTATGGGAGGCTGTAGTGATGGATTCTGAACAGGGACATAAAAGAGCAGATTATTTTTAAGCTATATATTTTAATTATCTCTGTTATGAAGCTGTTTAATTTGAGTGCTGCCTCTAAGGCGTTCAGGAGCTGATTTCTTCAGAGAGACTGAGTAAGTGCAGTTTCAGTTGATATTTCCCACACTTTGTATTCAGAAGAGCAATTCCCAGTCTCACATAGCATACCTGATACAGTAGCTGTTTCTCCAAGTGGTTCCCAAAACTTTTTGACTCTTATGGGAGAGCACATACATCCATTCCTAGGACCCACAGTGTACGTGCATGTATCCACTTAAGAAGAGAGAAAAAAAATCCAGATCAGGGCAAGATCTTCATGCAGTTCAGGATGTTCTTCATTACAAAAGGCTCTCCCAAGTGTGTAACTTCACACTACTGTGTGTTTAGGTGATGTACGACAGAGAAGGAGAGATATCAGTTTGAAGAGGTGCTTCACATTTCATTTAATTGCTCTAGTCTCAAGGTCAACAGCTTTCAGGTGACAGTTAATAGCAGAAACCTCTTTAGTCACTTTGATCTAGCTGTTTTAGTAAAGCAGCACCCTCAGAGGATAGCGTGGGACCCAAAAGATTAAATCATCCATCACTCTTTGATATTTCCCCTGTCCTTATAGAGTCCTCTTAGTAATACTCTTCCGCCAGAGCTCTGCTAGACATCTCGTTCCCTGCCCATTGGCATGACTCAAGTATTTTTAAAATGTCTGAGAAAAATGATAAAAAGAAGGAGGCTGCTAAGCAAAGGGGGTCAGATTTTCCTCAAGCTTGGGTTTGCCAACTGCATGTAAAAGAGTAAATATTTTCCCATTACACCTACATCAGAGCCACTCTGCAAATAGGCAGATGGCTGGGCTCTTGTGATTCCAGCCAAGGGAGGATACGCCAGTGCTTTATGGTTTGAAAAGAAGCTGGAATGGGTCTGCAGTCTGACATTGGCAGCCAGCATCAGCAATCTGGGTGGCTGGAGGTAGGGAAGAGCCAAATCTAGAGAGTTTCTGTGCACAGCTTATGTTCCCATAATGATGTTTCTTGATAGTAAATGGCTCAAACATGTCCTTGGACTCTGCAGTACTGAGTGGGCTAGAGGTGGAAGGTGAATGCTTTCATCTTCTGCCTGTCTGCCAACCTGTGTAAGTCTAACTAGCAGCTGTGGAGCTTAAATCCAAGAGTAACATTTGTGTCATCTAGTAATAGAGGCCACCAGTGTCTGGTTCTGGGCATCTGGCTGTCAGAAGAAGTGAGCTCAGAGTGGGATGGGTGTGTGTTGCTCCGTGCCCATGGCAGGGGAGTTGGAACTGGATGATCCTGTGGTCCCTTCTAACCCAGACTGACTGTGTGACTTGGTCTAGGTGATCCTGCTGTGGCAGGGGGATTGGACTAGATGATCTTTTGAGGTCCCTTCCAATCCCTAATGATTCTATGATCTTATGATTCTAAGATGGCCAGAATGGAGAGCTTATCTCTGGAAGAAAATTAAATGAAAGCCTTTTTGCATAGTAACCTTGATAGTAACTACAAGCATAGAGTGTTACCACTTGTAGAAGCAGACTCTGCGAACATATGCCATTCACTTCAAAAAGTACAGTTATGTAGAAGACACTGAGCTGAAAAGTAAAATTGCTGAACAGAATTAGTTCTGCTGTAACTCAAACCAGGACAGTGAGATAGTGATAGGTCTTGCAAAACCAGAGATCTGTGGGAAGAATTATTCGTGTTGACTTTGGACCTGCCCACAGGATCAGAAAAAGCCAAGAAAGTATCACAAGACTAGTCATTTCAGACATGAGTTTGATTTGTTGCTGTAAATAGATCTGTACACATGCATTTTCTGCCACCTCCCTGGCAAAGCAAGCAAACCACAGCAGTCTGAGGTGGGGAGTTCCCATCTCAGGAGTGGTGAGATGGCCCTGGAGGTCTGTGCTAGGCCTGAGAGACCGGCTGCATCTGAACCTGCTTCAGTGGTTTTACTCTGCACCACCTGACTTGACTTGGATCATAGCAGACCCACAGGGGTTAGGAGGAAGCCCACACAAGCAGCTTTTGCTCACTTAGCTTTGCTTTCTGAGCTTTGATGAGGAATGCTGCTCTGCCACCCTCTCTCCCAATGTAGTCCCTCCTGCTTTCATCAGGAGGTCTTGTGCCTCTCTGCTTCTCATCCTACGCCTAGAGGAGTATGCTCTTAAGATAGATTTTTCTAGCATCTGAATGCCAATGCCATGTAATTTATGAATGCTGTAGTACATTGTGTTGTGTTTATTTAAATCGAGCAGAGCTCAAGTACTGTACAGTCGTGTGCAAAGGTGATGGCAGATGAGAGCTCTTTGTGTCAGGTTGGATTTCTACAGCTCACTTGTGCTAGATCTGCCAAATTGCAGGCAGGAAATTTTTGAATTAATTACAAATATTTCCCAACAGTAGTTAGTTAAGTGCCTCCACATGTTAAATTAATGGTAATAATCTTATCTCATAAATTAATAACCTGCATCTCATCAGCCTTTTGAGTATTTAAGAAAAACATTTGTGGTATATTCAAAGAAAGGAGCCTGGAGACAGGTAGGGTAAGGCTTCAAATGGATTTTTTTCTTTTTGCCCCTTTTAAACATAATTTTCGGGTCTTGTACAGCCATTGGGGTTACTTGGCACAGGGCAGGTAGGACAGCAAGAATGGGAATGTGGATTTCCAAACCAAGAGCTGCTAGGTAACCTCGGCTTCCCTCTGCAGAGGCATGTCCTCAGAGTAAAGTGATTGAGACCTATTAATATCTGAAGTGTCTTCTCCATTGCCTAGAAGGGGATGCAGCCAGGAATAAATGAGCACATGAGAGCTTTCTGTCAAAGAGATCTTAAATCAGTGAGTGGTTTCATGAGTGAAGAGTTCCTCAGTCAGAGGAGCATATGCCCCAGTGGCAGATATGAAGAGACTGAGGGCAACTGGTGTGTATGAACCTGTGGGACATTTTATCCCTGTGTATTAGCTACCAGTGGTCCATGACACTCTTTTCAAGAGACATCCAGAGAGTGGGATTCAGTTCCCTTTGCCTCCTGCTTTCCATGGGGAACTGAGCCCTAGATCAGAGAGGACACCTCGGTCTGTGCCATCAGCTGCAGCAGAGCTGGACAAGGGACAGGCCTGGACCTGAGCACTGCTTCTGACTTGTTCTGGTCCCTGATCTGAGAGGTGCTTCTTGAAGGATATTGGGGAAAGCCTTTAAACTCACCACTTTTGTATACTCATCTATAAAATGCAGGTGCCAACAATTCTACGTCTTTGGAGAGCCTTTTCAAGTCACAGGCTGATTGTTATCTGCCAAAGGTTAATACACAAAATTAAGCTATTAATGTAATTAATGTGCTAATGGGCTGAAATAAAAATAATACAGGGAGGGTTTGAAGAAACCAACAACCCACTTACGAATTGCAGGCAAAAACAAGAGGAGCAAACAACTGCTTTCCATCTGCTGTTAGCTTTTCTGTAGTGGGGACTCTGCACAACCACCAGCTTTGCAAGACCACTAGCAACTTTATAGCTGTGAGATGCATTGCTCAAGTTCAGCTGAAAATTCAGGACAAACAGCGTAAAAAATGATGGAGAGACCGAAAAAATTGAGCAGGATAGACAGCACAGTCACATAAATACTGTTTCCTTAGGGAATTAAGCCTAAGGAGCAGCAGCACCATGTAGTGATGTTTATCACCCGTTCTGCACTGCTTTGAGAGGAAAGCGCTCTCAGGGCTGGATCCGCCTGTTTGCAGATGAGAGAGGATCCACAATTGCTGTGACACCGTGAAAGGTAACATATTCTTCTGCTGCTCTGGATAGATAAGGAGAGGGAGCCCTCCCAGTGACTGCATCTCAGACTGTTATAAACACTGCCAGAGAAGTTTTGAGTGCTTCAGTGCTGTGCTTTCTTATACCTTCTCCAGTCCCTTCTCCTAATTTTGTTCTGTATGTCACATTTTTGCATATAATCTTCTGAATATATGAGCACATGCTCACTCTTACTTGTCCTGGGCAAATGGGCACATCCAGAGACTTTCTTCTTCCCAGCCCAGGAAAATGAGTGGGCTTGTGCAGGTGGTGTACGGTGTGCTTGAGACTTGGCTCTGCACTTCTCACAAGGCAGCAGTAAAAAATATTAAGTCGCATTCAGAATATTGACTTCCAAAAGTCTGCAAGACTGGAGGTGAAACGTGCAGAGTGGCTTGCCAGAGGTTATTTTCACTGAGGTTATTGCTGCAGGGAAAGAGCGAAGGGGAAAATGAGAATCTGAGCAAGCAGCTATTTCCATTTACTCATATCCTTGCTTTGGAGCACAGACCTGCAAGTATATGGGGTGAGAAGAGCTATAGGAAAATACCTCCTGTCTTTCAAACGCAAAGTCATAAATATGTCCTGAATAGGCAGCAAGGATGAAAATTCTGCAAGTGCCTCTTATGAGGGAGTAAATAACAAAAGATCAGACCTCTTATGTTTGTGAAATCCTGATTTTGTTTTTCTTATAAATTGCAGAGGAAGGTTCTGAGCACAGATGGAAGGACTCAGCAGTGTTGTGTATTGTGTGTGGTTGGAACCTTCCCACCTGTACATGTAGCAAATTATTTGTGTCAGGAAGACTGTCCAACTTAACTGGACTTGTGCCTGGAACCCCCGTGGTAGTCATTTATTTCTGTGACCTTGCATTAAAAATCTTGAACTCTTTTATCTGGCAGTGATGTGAGTGGTGCTCGGGTGGAGGAAAGATAAAGACACCCACGGCTCATCTCCCTCTCATCTAAGCTCAAGAAAATTGGAAGTTGAGATGGACTAATTTAGGAATGGTCAAAAGAGGCTAAATAAGGTCCTTCTCAGTTAAAAGCCTGCTGTGACTACCACTTCGGAGTGGGTCTCATACAAGAGTTTGACAAGAAGCTATTTGGGTTTGCAGTTGGCCTGTGGGGTTTAATGCATCAGGAATGTGGAATGTGTTTACAAGGTAGCAGTTATTGCTGAAATATGTGAGCGCTGTTGCCCCGGGGAAATTTGGGAGGACTGACATTGCACTGACGGTGGCTGTACTTCTTGGATGGTCTGTGTGAATGTTGGGGAAGAAACTGGCCTCCGAGTCTGCAGTCAGAAGTGTGCAGAGGGAATGCAAGGGAAGATACTGCCTTTCCCCACCACCTCCTGCCACTTTCCTGCAGCTCCAGTTGGATCCCGCTTGGTCCTCAAAGCTCCTTTGTGCTAGGATGACCCAGGAGGGTGAACTGGTCCTTGGGCTGGAGACATGGCTTCTTGTTATCCCTGCATCCGAGGTGACTCCAGGTTAGCACAGACTGCAGCTGCTTTGGCAGAGTGGTGTGGGCTGAAATGAGGCAAAGCTGAGGGGCCCTGATGGCACATTTTGTGATCAGCTCTTAGAAATGAACTTGCTTTGTTCTGGCTAGTCTCTGCTGGTAGGGGCTGGTTATTGGTGCCTGAAAGGGTTTGGGCTTCTCAGAATCTTTCATTCATTGTCTTTTCATTCTCTACTTGCTTTCTTTTTTCTCTCCTTTAAATATCCAATATTAAAACTATTCTCCATGTGATTCATAGATGATCCCAGTGATTACTTCATCTTTCCAGCACAGGAATTCCCAAGGAACCCAGTAAAGCCCAGCCCCATCTGTTTCATGCACTTCACTCTTTACTTGTGTTTGACCAAACTAGATTATATTTTTCATGGCACTAGTGGCAAAGTGTTTGGAAGTGGGCCTGGGATATAGGTATGTTCTGTAATCAGCTGAGCCTGACATTTGAAATGTTTCATCATTAACTTCTAAGAACCTTAATAAAACTGTTGAAGTGATGCTGTTGACTACACCACGCATTACAGAGCCGATAGTAAATACTCCGTGCAGTATAGATGGGCTCAAAAAGGATGGAAATTGGGTCGCATTACCTTGGCCCACTGAGTTCCCATCAGAATAACAGATAAAGTTGAATAAGGATCTCATTCTGAGTAGTGCTAAACCCTTTTTGCACCTCAGACTCCCATTAACCTCTGCTCTGTCCAAGAACATGCTTACATTAGGTTAATTGATGGGACAGCAAATGTCAGCGCACCATTCCTCAGGGCTTGCTGAGCTTCCAGGTGGGTCTTATTCTTTCTTTGCCACAAAGGTCACAGATGTATGTGTGTAGATAGACGATATATCGTGTTAATGGTTCCAAAAGGTAAGGAAGATCAATGAAAGTTCTTTTGTGTTTCCTTGAATTTAAAGGCACTGAGACCTTATAACAGTCTAGGTGTTTCTGCTCGTTCTGCATACCAAAAGACCTGGTATAATTAATTTTATGAAATAGCATCAGGAATGTTCTCAGCACTGAATTCAGGATTCATTGCGACTGCGACATGTAGAGTCAAATTCAATTTTGTTCTGACTAAAAGCAAGACATCATGTTTTATTTTCTGTTGCTTTTGTTTTTTTAATACTTTCCTGACCCTTGACTGTGACATTACCCTGCTATCGTACAAGGAAGATGAACTTCTTCAGAACATTGTTAGTCAATGTACCCTCTGTGAACGCCTGATATTATTTAAGTTCAAAATACAGATTGTATCTCTATCAGTGAAGGTGGCAGATAGAAGCCTAAAATACTCTGGTAACATGTCAAGCTGTTTGTGCTCCTAAGTATAGCAGAGGATTTCTGGTAGGGAGCCACCCAGGGGAGGGCTTGTGTCTTTGTGTTAAACAGCTCTGCCTTTATTATCATTGCGTGCTGAGACAGAAGAAAGAGCTAGCATGGCTTTATTACTCTCATAATAATTACTTCCATTTTGCTGGAATAGATCTCCTGGCCCCTCAATTAAATCACAAAAAAGAGAGAGCTAAAAGCAAGAAGGAAAGGGTTACTCTATGGAGCAAGTTATTTCATGTGACTCTGCTTTATTCTTTTGCCAGTGCAAACTCCTCCTTACCCTCCTTCAATTCTTTTATATGGCTGTTTGCTTTGCTGTTGTTGGGGTTTTTGTTTAAAGAAAGCATCCAGGCGAAGGCTTTTGCCACGAATAAAATATGACTTGTAATAAGGCATACACCCTGGAGTTGCTGAGCTCTCTTAGGGAAGCAGAGCCCCCTTTAGTGTGCTGGGGGACAGCCTATCTGTGCTACATGGTCCTGGACATCAGAATGGGCAATCCCTGTTTTGCCTTCTGATCTCTTGTATGTGTGTGTCCTGCTGCAATGCACCTGTATAAAAACAAAAAAATCACCTCTTTTCAAAAGCTGTTTGGGCGAAAAGTTTGTTTTGTGAAGTGCTTCTCTTTGCTCTTGGAAACACTGAGGGGAAGGAAGGTTTATAAATCATTGGGAAAAAAACCACAGGTAGAGAGCAGGTGTTTTCCCCCCGTCCACTGGAAGCGCTTTGTGCTTGTAATAGAGAAAGGAATGTGCTGTTGGCAGGGGCACAGTGGAAGGGCTGCTGAGGATCTGACAAGAGAATCTGCACAGCCTTTGGGATAACAGGGACAGATGCACCAGAGAGGAGTCTGGTGATCTTGAAGTCCTTTTCCAACCTAAATGATTTCGTGATTCTAGATCCTACCTGCTGATCATGGCAGGTCTTGCTCTGTTTGCACCAAGATGCAGAAGGGGAGCCCATACAATGAGGTGTGCCCGATCTCCCCTCACCCATCTTCCTTTCAGTGGGTATTTTATTACTCGGCATCCCTTGATCTCTCTACTGTCAGTGATCACAGGGACATTGGGCACCACCTTATGTTTACACAGCATGTAACAGGGGATTTGAGGGACAGATGAAAACGAAGGGGATGGTGTAGAGAGATAGTAGCACGTCAGTAGTTACATGCAGCTGGTCCTTGTTGCCACAGCTTGCTATTCCTCCACCAGTGCTGGAGGTAGAGGAACAGCACACTCTGGCACAAAGAGCAGCATGGGAAGAGATTATATCACAGAATCATTAGGCATTGGAAGGGACCTCAAAAGATCATCCAGTCCAACCCCCCTGCCACAGCAGGATCACCTGGATCAAGTCACACAGGAACACATCCAGGCAGGTCTTAAACGTCTCCAGTGAAGGAGGCTCCACAACCCCCGTGGGCAGCCCTTTCCAGTGCTCCGTCACCCTCTCTGGGAAGAAGTTTCTTCTCATATTGATGTGGAACCTCCTATGTTCCAGCTCACACCCATTGCTCCCTGTCCTGTCACTAGACGACATTGAGAAGAGCCTGGCTCCATCCTCCTGACACCCACCCTTCAAATATTTATAGACCTTAATGAGGTCACCCCTCAGTCTCCTCCAAGCTCAAGAGACCCAGCTCCCTCAGCCTCTCCTGATAAGAGAGATGCTCCACTTCATTCATCATCCTTTTTGCTCTGTGCTGGACTCCCTCCAGCAGCTCCACATCCCTCTTGAACTGAATGGCCCAGAACTGGATGCAATACTCCAGATGTGGTCTCAGAGTAGAGGGGGAGGAGAACCTCTCTTGATCTGGTAACCACCCCCCTTCTGATCCACTCCAAGGATGCTGTTGGCCCTCTTGGCCACAAAGTTAGTATAACATATATAACTTCTCATAGTAATTTCTGAGATAAAGGGTAAATTAGTCACAGTTAGGTCTATTTATTTTTACAGCAACTGGAACGAGGTTGGGAGGATCCTTAAAAGGCAGTTTTAAGGAGGAGGGCATTGATTTTGTATTCAGGCTGGGTGCTGTCACATGGCTGCCAGCCTTGCACCCACACAGCCAGGGAGAGAGTCCTTGTAATAAAACTACTTGTAGCCAGCCTTACTCTGAGAGCGAGGAGTGGCACACTCTCAGCACATCACTACGTACAACATATAGGTTTTCTAGTAACTTGAGAGCGAGCTGCAGAGGAAACAGTAGCTGGAGAAGATGCCAGCCACAAGAAAAGAAACAAATCAAAACCTTTTATTAAACAATAATGCAGATAAGATGGAGAAGGTGCCCCAGATTCAGTGAGAGACTGATGAGGATGGATAATGAATGATCATGCTTTAGACAGCAAACCATGTGTGAAAATTGCACATGCTGAAGATGATGCTCCCATGGACATCAGTCAGTGTAAACAAGTAGGTGCTAACAGCACCTGCACTAAATTATTAAAACAAGGAGGGAGCACATGAAGTCAGAGAGTTTGCAAAATATCACTTCTCAGTTTACTGATTCAAATTTAGCACGATGAAAGACAATTGTCTGCCCGACTTGGGAAACAAAAGGCAAATCATATTAAACAGTTAGTGTGGTTTGTTCTCTTGGTTTGGCACAAAGTTTATCTCCTGTATGGTTTTGGTAGACAAAACTAGTGCAGTTTTCTAAGAAAATATGTATTCTCTGGGTAAGTTCTTTTTAATAATTCAAAAAGATGGGGACTCAGAATATGTGCAGATCCTATACAGATGCTGACATGTGGTAGAAACACAGGGTGGCCCTTCAGTCACAGTGCTGAGACTGCAGATAAAGCTCGTAGGATGGCTCTGTGTGTGTGTAAGTATGCACTCGGGTGCCTTTGTTCATTTGATTTAAAAATTGGGAGCTGAATAAACAGTGAAATCTCTACTCCTTTGACAAAAGAAAGATCTGGAGCAGGAAGATGTATGGCTTTGGAAATGATGTTGCTGCTGTTATCAAATTCTCCTGTCCCTTTATGTGAGCTTTTCGGATGGTTTAGACAAACGAATTTGATTCCTAGAGAACTTCATATCACTCGTGTGGACATTTCTCCTGCTTGGGTTTATATCTGCTGTGGCTGGCTCAGGGGAAGCGCTTCACCGTGCTTCCTAGACCTGTTGCAGAATGGTAGGTGGAGGACACAGGTTTATCTTAGTAGCCTAAGCTGAAGATGATGGATGACTTCTGGAAAGAATTTTATAATTGGGCACACTGTAAGAGAGAGAGTTTTGGCTAGGCTTGCGTGTTATTGCTTGGCAGCACGGAAAGCGGTTGGAAAGCTTGGACAGAGGGGGTGGTGTTGGGATCTCTGTTAGTAGGAGAAGGTATGAGCAGAGAGGCGTATTTCTTTTGCTTTACTTCTGCCTGCTCCCCATCACAATCTCATTACCCAGCTCTCCTACACTTCCTTCTACCACACCCTGTTGTGCAATATCTTCAGCTTCTCCTAGTTGCCGGGGTAACCTTTACTTGGAAGGCAGGTGATCATGACATGCTTTTGCTCTGTGCCTGGACAGTACCCCCAGTAATGCATGTGCCAAGTCACAATTAATGGTCTTGATGATGGGATAGTGTCTCCTCACCAAGTTTGCTGATGACTCCAAGCTGAGAGGTCTGGTTGATATACCTGATGGATGTGCAGCCATTCAGGAAGACTTGGACAGACTGGAGGGATGGGCTAAGAGGAATTTATTGAGGCTTAATAAGATTAAGTGCAGAGTTCTTCACCTGGGAAGGAGTCACACAATGTTGGGGGATGATCTATGGAGAGGGATCTTGAAGTTCTTGTGGGCAACAAGTTACCCATGGAATAGCAATGTGCTCTTGTGGCCAAGAAGGCCAATGGAATCCTGGGATGGATCAAGAAGAGTGTGTCCAGCAGATCAAGCCTCTACTTTGCCCTAGAGAGGCTGCATCTGGAAGATTGTGTCCAGTTCTGGGCTCCCTGGTTCATGAGGAGTAGAGACTTGGTTGAGAGAGTTCAACAGAGGGCCAAGAGGATGTTTAGGGGACTGGAGCACTTGCCTTATGAGGAGAGATTGAAAGATCTGGGACTTCTCATCAATATGAGAAGGAACTTCTTCACAGTGAGGGTGACGGAGCACTGGAACAGGCTGCCCAGGGAGGTTGTGGAGTCTCCTTCTCTGGAAACTTTTAAGACCCATCTGGATGCATTTCTGTGTAACCCATCTTAGGTCCTGCTTGAGCAAGGGGGTTGGACTTGATGATGCCTGGAGGTGCCTTCCAGCCTCTGATGTATCTGTTTATCTGTGTATCTTTAGGGTCCAACCCAAAATGGTCATTACTCTGTGATTCTAGAGACAGAAAAGGGCAGGTCTTCCTCTCACTTCAGCTTCTTGGGGTACACACTTTTTTGGTACTAACATTTGGGAGGGGTAGGATGGGGAATAAGCACCCACTCTGTTGCCATAATCCTGCTCTCTTCCCCACACTGATGTTGTGGCAGCTGCATTTCTTGTGACTTAGCTCATCTAGAAAGGGCATGGGGAAAGAAGAAGGAGACTGGGGAAAGGCTCTGGTGGGAACAGTCCAATATAGAAAAAATACTGTTATAAGCTCAGGTAATATTTAGCAATTTATCATTGGGCATTCCAGCCTTATAAAATCTCATCAAAACCTGATAAGCTGGGTATCTCTAGTGTTCCGCTGTGAAAAGAACCGCACAGAAACTGCAAAGGGGATAAAAAAATGAGGAGGAAAAGAGTACAAGTGCCAGCAGTCTGGTAAAGCTGGCCCTTGATAAGAGGGGAGGAGAAGTGATGCAGGGCTGCTTCTCTAGACTGCGAGTCCTGCTGAGTCTTCAGATCATGAGATGACTTAATATAGTGATGGCCTTAACTAAACCCTTGGGGAAGCTGGAAATGAGGAAGCTGAGCAGCTCCACTCTGCAGCCAATCCTCCAGATCCGAGTGTAAGCACGCGCTGAATGCCACCCAGGCCAGGGGTGCCAGTTCAAAGCTGCTGGATCTTGTCAGCGTTTCGTTATGCTTGTAGGCTGTCATAGACTTTAAGCAAAGCTTTGAGGAAGATAAAATTTATCTCCAGAGCAAACAGTCATATCTCTGTTTACGTCAGGGAAGTAACAAGAAGTAGTAGTCGCACCAAGGGTAAACTTTGGCCTCTGATTTTCATTTTGTTTCTTGCCTTGAGTATCATGTTTTAATCAAATCTTTCCTGTGATGAATGCACTAATACTGGAGGGTTTGTGAAACATGCTGAGGAAAAAGACTGAAAACCAGCCTAGAGTCGCTCTTAAAATAGGTTGTGCTGAAGGAAATAAAAGGGGAGATTTAGACAAAACAGTTCTCCGGGTTTATATATTTGGAACAAGTTGAGATTACCTCCTGGTGGGTGGTGAGCAGGTGATAGCCAGCATCTCTCTAACAGTGTTCAGCAAAAGAAGCATTTAAAAGGGAAAGCCAATACAAATGTCATGGTAAGTTTTAAGGTTGAAATGAATGGGAAGAAGAGAAGATTGAGAGTGTATTTTCTCAGTGCTTACCAATATTTGAAGGGTGGGGGTGTCAAGATGGGACCTGTCTCCCTTTTCAGTGGTGCCCTGTGGATGGTGGCAGCAGGTACAAACTGAACGCAGCTCAACATCAGAAAAATTGCTTCAGTGTGAGGATGGTAGAGCACTGGAACAGGCTGCCCGGGGATGTTGTGGAGTCTCCTTCTCTGAAGTTTTTCAAAACCCCTCTGAACATGTTCTTGTGTGGCCCACTCTAGCAGGGGGTTGGACTAGATGATGTTCAGAGGTCCCCTCTGGATAAGTCTCAGCTTCAATATTTGATTAAAATCAGGGTTTGCTGAAAAACATCTGTTGCCCTGCTTGTTTTGCAGAACCCTGAAGGAGATGCTCTTCATCCAACTGAGCAGCTTCTCCTCCATGATTCTGCAGATGTTTAAGACCTGCCCGGATGTATTCCTGTGTGACTTGGTCTAGGTGATCCTGCTGTGGCAGGGGGATTGGACTAGATGATTTTTCGAGGCTCCTTCCAATCCCTAATGATTCTATGACTTCAAACTGTGTTTCTTGAAACCTGGCCACCAGCACAGAGCCATCAAAGAACTTTGCAACTCCTTCCAATCCTCTCTGCCGCCTGGTAACCTCTTCCCTCACTGTCATCAGGTTAAGGAAGCAGGTACCCATTTGTCCCTCAAAGCAAACAAGCCTCCCCTTGGTAACAGCAGCAAAACTCTCACACCCTTGGCACTGGTGTGTATCAGTGCCAGTCCAACACAACTGGGCAAGCAGACACACCTCGTGTCCCTGGTATAGCTTGTGTTTGACTACCTAGCAACTGTGGTGAGGGCTGCCACCACCTTCTGTGCGTCAGCCAGTGTGGGCCAAACCCCGGATTCAGGCTGGAAACTTGCCTTTTGAACTGAAAACCTGAGGTACATCCACTCACAAGTTTCAGGCAGCAAAGGTCCACACACAGTTCCACAATCCTTATAATTGCCTGTCCAGTTGAGATGCAGCTTTTGTAAAAGCCTGACAGTTCATCATCCCCCCACCACTGCAAAACCAGTGTTGCCCATCTGATCCAAACTTCTAGGATTTATTTAGTGTACTTTAAAATAATAGCCATGCCCCTGCTGGAGGCATCAGAGTCTGTGGGCTTCTGAGCAGGCTGCAAGGGCTGCTGCTGCTTGCAACCCATATCTCCTCCACCCTGTGTGCCTCTGTCCTGCACTGTGGGTCACTTTCTACTTCACTCCAAAGTCATCTTGCCCGGGTAACTTTCCTCCCCACCCGCTACCTGCATCCTTTCAGCAGGTCTCCCACAGCAAAGCAGTCAGCTCTTCTCGTAGATGACAGGATTCAGCTGAGCTGAGTAGCAACCTGCAGGGTGGCAGTAAGGAACTAGCCTTTGAGTAAGAACTCTGCTGGTTATTCCTTTCTTCTCACGCAAAAATAGTTTAAAGTACTTGGAGCAGTCCAGCAATCCTAGGGCTGGAGGAGAAACTAAGGATCCTTTCATGGCTCAGAAAGTGGTTTCTTTCTCTGGACCCCAACAGGTAGACTCCACTTCCTCTGCCTTCACTTAACTCCTCTACCCCCAGTAACTGGGATCTGCAGTATCCTATTGCGACTAAAAAATCCTTGTAATCATTTTATTACAGTCCCAATCAGGATTAACCTGACGCCAGGCAGTGGTACTTCCCTACCTGTAGAGTCAACTCCACATTCTTTTTAACCATCTTATCTTGCTTGTCTGGGCAGAACAACTCCCTCAACAGCTCCAGTTCTGGAGTCTCCAATACAGGAAGGACATGGAACTGTTGGAATGGGTCCAGACGATGGCCACAAAGATGATCAGAGGGCTAAGGGACAG
The DNA here is from genome assembly GCA_013400115.1 of Rhinopomastus cyanomelas. Taxonomy (NCBI): domain Eukaryota; kingdom Metazoa; phylum Chordata; class Aves; order Bucerotiformes; family Rhinopomastidae; genus Rhinopomastus; species Rhinopomastus cyanomelas. Next base: position 1,537,694 of record VXBP01010266.1, read on the forward strand.
GCTGAGGGAGTTTGGGCTGTTCAGCCTGGAGAAGAGAAGGCTTCAGGGAGGACCTTATAGCAACCTTCCAGTACTTGAAGGGGAGCCTACAGGAAAGTTGGAGATTGGGACTTTTTAGGAGGGACTGTAGTGATAGGACACTTTTGAATTGAAGGAGGGTAGATTTAGATTCAACCTTAGGAAGAAATTGTCCAAGATGGGACTCAAACCCAAAATACTTAGAGCATCCTTCTGAGGATTCTCTTGGATTCAGAATGCCTAGAATTTAGTGGCAGATTTTTAACACTCACTGGTCAATGTGTCTGGTCCCCAAAATTCTCAGGTGAACTCACCTGATGCTGGCAGTCTGAAAAAGAGAGGATCCAACAGTGGTTGCCTAAAGTCTTGTCTGGGTTGCCGAACTGTTATGGGAATTACACCATGACAGGAATCCACTCCAGGTTGCCACTGAATTGATAACCAAGAGATAAAATTCCTCCATAAAAGTACTTTATATTAATAGCACTACAGCTCAAGCTGGGTGCCTCTGAAGAGGGAACTTGAACAAAAAAATCCCTGGCCAGTTATACTCTTAGAATTTAAATTCCCCATCCCTCAAACAGCTCTTCAGGCCAGTAGTAATATTGCTGCCTGAGGTCTTCCCATTCTTCACCAGGTCCTTCTCGTTGTCTCCACGTGAGCGGTTTCTGGTTTCAGCAAATTTAGCTCCTAGTGCCAAGCAAGGTAGGCTAAACAAGTTTGGTGTAAATGGAACTAACCAGGCTCCTCCTCACAAGCTGGTACTGTAGCCCTGCAGGGTCCTGTGTTTATTCTCCAGAAAAGTTGGCTGCTGAGGTTTGGGATGGGACACCACCACATTTCTGGTCTGTCAGAAATAGATTATCTGCTTGAGGGAATGTGTTTGTACTCGCCTGCAGGTTTCAAATTAGTGTTTCCTTCCTGCAGGTAACTATCCCCCAGTGGCTTTCCTATTCAGAATGAGTGAAGTACAGCATCTAAACATTTGGGTAAAAGCAATCTGTACCCTCACCTGAGTGCAGCTGGATGCAGCAGAGCTGTGCCACTGGGCCACGGCTGGGGGTCTGAGTTGTGGCATCCATAATTTATAGAGAGACTGTAGGATCCCAGCTCTGCATGCACGTAGCCTGCAGAGCCACAGGGTGTGCACAGAGCAGCTGAGCCTTTACAGGTATTGATTTGCACTACTGTCATTGCTATCACAACGTGACAGCGTGAATCTGAGACACCCCGAGCCTGTTTAATAATTGACTAGATATGCTGCAGCTCATGATACATATTTATCTGTCACCTGCCAGTGGGCATTGGCTTTAAAAGGACCTGTTATCATCCACGTCTGTTCTTTCCTTATTAAGGGTGGTTCCTTAATAATTCTCACTCCATAAGGCAGGTGCCCTTGTTCACCCTCATGTTTGTGTTTTACTCTGATTTTCCAAAAGGGTGGTGGCAGGTGATGTCCTACAACTGATGTGTGGGTCCAGCTGGTGGGGAAACCCACTTCTGGGCAGCACGAGGGCCTTTGCTGTGCCTGTTGTGCAGCCATTTGTCATGGCCTGGCTCAAGTGCTACGGATGTTTCAGGAATCACACTGTGCTTTAGACTTCAGTAATAAATGTTTAATTCCCATTTTGCTAACTCTTTCAATTTACAAGTCTCATTATTTACATCTGCTGGTACTTCTTGGGATCAAAACAGCCCCCGTATATTTACCCTTCCATCCAGGTTGTGGTGTAAGACTCTGTCACTCTTACAGCCCAAAGAGTTACTGCTCAGCATTTAAGTCAGCATCCAGCCAGCAGCACTCATGGCTTTATTCTGCCTTGACCATGAAAGTATGGCTCTCCAGATGAAGAAGAGAGGGCACAAACAGACTGCTGCTCTGGAAAGGCCTTTTAAGATACAGATTCTCTGTCCTCAGTCTTGGGATGTATACAGTTTTGGAAATAACTTTTTAATTTAGGAACTTTACTGGGCAAAGTGATGTTTTGCTTCCATAAAACAAGCAAGAGAGGAGACGACAGTAAATAGTTTCATTTTTACTTGTTTTTTTTCTGCACAAAGAAATAAACAGTCGTTACCTTTTCACAATTTGTTTAAAAAACAAAAACTAGGGTCTATAAAAATAGTTCAAATTGAATATAAATAAAGGAAAAATAAGTGCAGTTCTTTACTAAATATAGTCATAGAACATTAGAGATTGGAAAAGACCTCGAAAGATCATCTGGTCCAATCCCCCCACTACTGCAGGATCACCTAAATCAAGTTGCATGGGAACATATTCAGGAGGGTTTTAAACACGTCCAGAGAATGAGACTCCACAACCTCCCTGGGCAGCCTGTTCCACTGCTCTGTCACCCTCACCATGAAGAAGTTCCTTCTCATATTTATGTGGAACCTCTTGTGTTCCAGCGTACACCCATTGTCTTATCATTAGATGCCACTGAGAGGAGCCTGGATCCAGCCTCCAGACACCTACCCTTCACATATTTGTGTGTCACCTCCAAGCTAAAGAGACCCAGCTCCCTCAGTCTTTCCTCATGAGGGAGATGTTCTACTCCATCATCTTTGTGGCTCTGTGCTGGACTCTCTCCAGCAGTTCTGTGCCCTTCTTGAACTGAGGGGCCCAGAACTACGTTTATGTGTAGTTATATCTCCATGTAATACATATATTTAGACACACATTGTCTATGTGTTTATGTATAAAGCATTCTATGTATTTATGTATAAAAGCATCCACATAATATTCTACACCTTTCTACTTTAGTGACTTGCCTGTATGTATGTATACAGATATAGAGTGAAGTACGTAGCTTGTGGATACAACTAACCTTTTTTCTACTTCCTTTAGTGACTGGCACATGAGTTCTTCAAAGATAACGGACCCCAAGATGCGAGAGACTGAAGGAGATGGAGAGGATAATTCAGGTAGAATTGCTCCCTTTTCAAGTGAATGAGAAGTGCTGTGACTTCCTGAGCTTCAGTGCCTTGGCTCTATCAGAGAAGTGAATCTGTTTGTTTAGAGTATGTTCTCCCTTTCTCTCCCCGTCTCCAAGAGCATTTTGACATGTTTGGAGGCTTGGGTAGCACCTTGTGACAAAGTTAACTTCTGCCTAACAAGATCCCCCAGTAAATGAAACGCTGGCAGGATGTGCTGTCACACCAACTTACGTGGGACAAGCACAAGTTGTTGGGATGTCTTGTGCAAAACCCTGATTTCTTTTTAACTAGTTTCCTTCACAGACTTGCAACTGATCCTAACTCAGGTCTTCCCTCACTGAGCAGACTAACATCGCTCTTCAGGATTATTACTGATTGATTTCAGTACTTTCTGATCCACTGAGTCTCATAGATCACCATTCAGAATACTCTGGGATGTATTATAAAATTGACACTTTAAAAGCATTAGCCTCCCAATACTAAAGATTCCACCTATGGAAGACTTTTCTGCATTTAAATTGGTTCTGCTTACAGTCTCCTTATCATTATTTAGCTTGCTGAGCAAAGGCAGTGGGTTTCCAACTCAAGGATCTCAAGAGGCAAGTGGAAACTCTTATTAGGAAAGTGTCTAAACCATATTTCTTATGTGTCATAAACATTGCAATCCGTTCTCCAAGATAATATTAATTTCATGCTGTCAGTGTAGTCTTGGAAGGCATTAATGCGTGAGCTCACTGTTGCATTTTCCAGGACAAAGAGAGCACTCGGAATTATTAATATAATAAGGCATTATTATTGTTCTAAAAACACACACATGCCTGCTAGTTACATCTTCTTTATGTTTCTTCACTTAGGAAAGAAAAAATCAAAGTTCAAATCTTTCAAGAAGTTTTTTGGTAAAAAGAAGAGGAAAGAGACGACGTCTTCGGGGAGCAGCAGTCTGAAGTTTTGCCAGTCAACAAGTGACATGGCCTCTCATAGCATGCATGTCAATTATGATTCTGAAGATGAACTTGAGTAAGTCTTTAGACTCTGGCTGGTAAATCAACACAGAACTACTACAGTGTTTGTAGATTAAAGACATCCCAAAATTGCCTTCTCCTCTTGCTCAGAACGCTGCATTCTCAAACAGTTGCCTTTTTAAGGAAAGTGCAGGTTACAATGGCTGTTGAGAGACAAATCGCACAGGATGTGGATGGGTGCAGCAGGAACTAATAGCTAAAAAAGCTTTAATTTAATCATAAGTAAGCCTTAGGTTATCATTTCAAAATAATGTAATTCCCATCTTCAAAAATGAATTAGGTACTCAGCTTACTAGGATTGTTGTATGTCCTGAGGATGTAACTCCTCAGGATCGTTGAAGAAATGTAGGTGCCTAACCATTTGCACCAGTTTTTCAAAGCAAGGGATGGATAAGGGGATGACTCCAACAGAAATCAGCAGGAACCAGATGCTGTGAAGCTTTTATTTTCTCTCTATACTTTGGATTCATCTGACCAAAGGACAGATATCTACAGCTGAGTTAGTCACCAGCTGCTTTTTTGTAAGTACCAGAGAGGAGTGAACATTATCACTAAGAAAGCTTGAGTGTAGATGTCTGAAGCTGTTCAGATAAACCAGACTCTACAAGTGCCTATTTCTCTTCACTGATTGTAAATGGGAGCCACGGGTGACCAGCTCCCATGCAAATACTTGTGGTTGAACGTCTAAAGGTAGACCAGGTCAATCCCAGCCTATATATCTCTCTGCCTCTGAAAATCCTGCCGTTGCTCAAGCACTACAGAAGAAACATAACCATAAGGAGCTTGGTTAAAGTTCACGTGTGGTCCTGGAGACAGAGATGGACTAAAGAGCCCCTTGGGTCCCTGAAAACCAAATCCTAGTATAGGTGGATGTTGTATTTCTCAGAACAAGCCTCCTGGTCCCCAAGAGAGACACGCTGCTGTGCCTCGGGAAGGGAAAGACAAACCCTCCCGGTCACTTAACAGGACATTATACACCGCGGCCACCAGGCAGCGCCAGACAACTGAAATAAACCATTAACAACTTCTGTCTTCTGGGCTTTGGCAACGGTCATTGTAGTCCAGCTTGAAACCCCAGGAGTTCTGGGCAAGCAGACCACAGCAGTGTGTTTTGACAACATGTTTTAAAGATAGGGATAGTCAGGTTTTCTTGCTCTCATGCCCAAGTCAACAAGGTCATGTCTGAGCGGGTGCGATCTTTGGCTGCTTTGGCCGCATTCCTGTGCTGTTTCCCACCAGGTCAATACATTATTGTTTCTAAATATTTGTTTAGACAGACAAGGACCAGGAAAATCCTTGAAAGGAAGGCAGATTAATTTGAGCACTCCTAATCAGAACACTGGAACGGGCTGCCCAGGGAGGTTGTGGAGAATCCAGAGATGTTTCGAACCCACCTGGACATGTTCGTATGTGACTGGATCTAGGTGATCCTGCTGTGGTGGAGGGATTGGACTAGATGATCTTTCGAGTTCCCTTCCAATCCCTAATGTTCTGTGATTCTGTGAATCTGATAAGACATCGAGGGTACCTCCACTCTGCATCTAGGAGGTATGCATCTGCTAGAAAGAGGAAGCAAAGGTAGCATGTTGGAATAAATGTGCCCATGCAGCAGCACTGCTGACACCGCTGACATCGCAGTGTTTGTAAAACATCAGCTCATTGAGCAGCCATCACAGCCATGACTGGCACCTTTTCTCCAAACTGCTTTAGATCTTCGTGCAGATATCACCTTTTCCTTACATAAAATGCTCTTCTAATGTCCATAATGTGTTAAGCAGAAGCACCAGGCTTTCCTTCCTTGTACAGCAGGAGTACAGATCAACTTTTTCCTGCTATTGTTTTATGTAACGTATTTATAGCAGTCATTGCAGAGAAAACGTTAACTTCTTCCATGTTTGTTTATGCTCTTGAAGGTTACTATGACAGTATCTAAGATCCTAAAATACACAGTTGGTTTTCTTGCCTAGAATGCCTGTTCACTTAAGTTGGTAGTTTCATGAACTCAAACAGCTGCATATTCTGTACTCTGGTTTGCTGTTTCATAGCTGTCTATTGCACAGAATCACAGAACATTAGGGATTGGAACGGACCTCCAAAGATCACCCAGTCCAATCCCCCTGCCACAGCAGGATCACCTAGGCTAAGTCCAGGCGGGTTTTAAACATCTCCAGAGAAGGAGAGTCCACAAACCCCCCAGGCAGCCCCCTCCAGTGGACTTAAAAGAAGTCCTAGAAGAAATGCCATGTGCATGCAGTTCTGGTCCCTGCTTAGTTAAGCTGAGGAAAATGAGCACAGCAGACCTCCTAGCAACTAGTTGTCTGCCTGTGGCTCTTTTGTACCACTCCCATGAAAAAACAAGGTGTTCATGCTCCAACATGTGACATTTGCAAAAGAAGTTAGGTGCATCAAAAGTAGGAAATGGAACATGAGAAAAGCTGCCCACAAAGCATCTTCTGCATCCTCTCGCATTCCTGCAAGGTATCATAGGATAGGAGGGGTTGGAAGGGACCTCTGGAGATCATCTAGTCCAACCGCCTCTGCTAGAGCAGGATCTCCTAGAGGAGATCACACAGGAACATGTCCAGATGGAATCCGAATGTCTTCAGAGAAGACGACTGCAACTTCTCTGGGTAGCTTGTTCCAAAGTTCTGTTACCCTCATTGTGAAAATGTTTTTCCTTATGTTTAAACTGAACCTCCTCTGTTCCCACAATGCTCATTGCCCCTTGTCACATCATTAGGCACCACCAAGAAGAGCCTGGTCCCATCCTCTTGACATTCACACTTTAGATATTTGCAAGAACATCCATGTCAAAATGTGTCCCCCAGGCCCATAAGAGGAAATCCCATGGATTTTGATAGAGTGCACAGGTCCTTGTAAGCATCTTGTAAAGACATGTAAATGATCCTCTTTGAGAACTGTACTGCCCGATTTATTTTTGTTAGTGGCCCATATGGCTGATACATTAAATGCTGCACCATGCTTGAATAGTAAAATCTACTTATTCTTCCCATGGTAATGGTCAGGCACTTTCAAGACACGTTCTTACCTTAGTAAGAAGTTAGTCCATCTCAGCTACAGGCTTGTTAGCTCTTCAGTTTGCACCTGGACTTGCCCGCAGCACTGTCACACCACCCAGCTGCTGGCTTCTAGCCACGGGGCAGTAGCTTTGCCCTAAGATCTAACTCATTTGCTGGGGTCAGGCTGTCTTTAACCTTGATTCAGTTTATTAACACAACAGATAACAGCATTTGCAAAGTTCTGTTTGTTTTTTAAAGGTGTGACCTAGATTATCCTGAATGACTGTGTTCATGGAAAAGTCTGAATCTCGTGTGTGATATACACTGGGCACACCTGTCTCTCCCTCCACGTCCAGCAGACCCCCTGAGTTAAGAATAAGAGGACTGTGCAAGAGAGTCTGCATGTTTTCACTAATTTGTTGTATTGTTCTAGGACACATAAAGGCATCATGGGGAGCAGAGCTCTGTCACATGATAGCATTTTCATCCCTGAGACTGGGCAAGAGCCTGCGAGGCCAGTCAGGGTGTTTTCTCAAGAAAACATTTCTGATCGGATTAGAGCTTTACAGGTAATTTACACAACATTGGGGTTTTTTTCAATCTAAGAGGTGACATTTCTTTCCAAGCTTGATATTTTACAATAACATTTGTGGCTGAATGTTTGATTAGTAAGTACGGTCTGTTTGCAGCTCGCCATGAATGTTACCTTCATTAATTAGTGGCATCTTGGTTCTCCTTAAATAATAGCTGCAGAATGTGGAGTTGTTTAGCTCCCCAAGAAAATGTCTAAAGGGAGATGTCCTGTCTTATCGATCGGTAAATTGTGAAGTTAAAATGAAAGTAACTCACTGGCCTGAACTAAAAATGTACTGAGGAAACCTCCATCACTGTCACATGCTAATGCATTTTATGCCATGCCAAAGCTGAAACTACAGCCTACGATGAAATTGGGACCTCCACCTCCATTTGGACTTCATGCAAAGCGAACAGAAGATGCTGGAACCAGTTCTGAAGATGATGGATTACCCAGGAGCCCTCCAGAAATGTCTTTGCTCCATGGAAACCTGAATTCAAGCACCACAAGAGGAGTGAGTAGTTCTAGTGTTGACAAAATTCAGTGTTCAATGACTTGCTTTACCTCTGTGTGGAAGGCAGAACAAATTATTTGGTGTGCTGTGTGCATCACTGTCTTTGAACAGCTCAGAAACACCTTACTCAATATGGGAAATGCTCTCTCTCTGGGTAAATAGATACTTAGAATCTCTGTTCCTGTTAAAATAGAAATATCATGCCAGAAAATGCAGAACCAGGAAGGAGAGGATGTGTTTGTGTGTACGCATGGGGATGCTGGGGGTTTTATTCAGGGACTACAGAGAGCTGCCAGTCATAAAAAAAGAGGCTGAAAAATTCCCCTTTCAATGTGCTGATAAGAAAGTTCTCCTAATAGTGTTTTTCTAGGCTGTCATCAGAAAAGAAACCAAGTAATTCAAAACTGGTTTTCTTCTTTAAATTATTGTTTTATTGCACATTATTTCATCCTTTATCTGCATGTCTTAAACTGTATGTTTGCAGTGTCCTTGCTAATCCTGAAGGCTCTAGAGAAAAACAACTTAGATTGTCATTATCTGTGTGCACTTTGTATAGATGATTTCTGCAATACATCCACCTCGTTTCTCATCTTTTACTGAATCTCTTCTTCATTCCATCCCACAGTTCTCTGACTCTCACAAGCATCTTAGCTCTTTGAGTTTAGCTGGAACAGGCAGTGAAGAAGAAGAACAGGTAACTTCTGACATACGTATTAAGGGCCAAGTAATGATGTACAGTAGTATTTTTAAAAAGGATAAGACATAAACATTACTTGTTGCCATCGGCTGCAGAGAAGCAACCTCGCATGTGTGTAACTGCATGCCTGCCTGTTTGCTGTGCTTTTTGAATGCCTGACTAGCTAACACAAAGGTTATGGTTATTTATCAACACAGTTCTGGTGCCAGATAGTCTCCCATTGATAATAGTGAGGCCTTCTAGAATAGGTCATGTCCTTTAGCAAACTTCACAGGCATGATTTGATCTTCAAACAGATTTAGACACTGAAACACTATTCCAGTGTTTGAAGATGGGAAATTACGGTCGGTTTCCGTGCATAGGGTGGGGGAGGAAGCTTGTTGAGGAGCCATGAATAACATCTAGATCCTCTGAAATCTGCCCATCCCTTTAAGCACGAGGTCAGCTCACGCTGACACAGAAGGTGTTTGCCTGTTAATAGTGGCGGTTGTCGCTGCTGAGGAGTCTGAGGTTCAGCCTTTACTCAGATTCTGGCTGTGAATTTTGCTGAAGTAATATTTTCAGGACTCGAGTGCTGGCAAATAGATGGCTTTCTTCAATCAGCAGCCAGCCGCTCCGGCTGATTAAAGGGTGGTTTTGAAAGGCTCCAAAGAGTTCCTTTTAGTTGTCTGCAGCTGGAGTAGCGGTGGGAACAACACAAGGGGTAAAAGGAAAAGCCTTTTCCAGAAAAAGGAGGAGGGGTGGAGGGAAACTGCATGAAAGAAATGGAGACTTAGTCCTGAGCTAACTGTTCCTTGGTAATTATGCAAAATGTATTTCAAGGCCAGCTGCAGCAGGGCTCAGCAAAGATTTCTGGCCAGACTTGTTAGATTCCACACGAAGCTGTTTGAAATACTGCTTCTATGCAGCGACACTTTTGTATTTTGAAAGACAACCAACAGAACATGTGAAGAAGTTATTTGTTGGAAACTGATAGAGGCTCACTGTAAATTTGCGCAGTCCAGATGCATGTTTGCAGAAGGAGGATTTATGTCTCCCTGTTGTTCCATTAACATGACTCTGACTCACTCACTGACTCCTGGGACACAGCGGTAACTATGCGGTTTCTCAGCTTTTTCCACATGCCCCATGATTTAGTTCAGACCTCTCTTCATCCCTGTCCAGTTTCAGAGCATAGCCAGAAAGTAGTGCCATCTGAAGACTTCTCTCCCAAACCACGAAGTCTGCTACCTGGCATTTCAGACAGATTAGCCCTGCTTCTCAAAGTCAGAGCCCAGTTTGTGGGGCCGTGGAGTTTTGCACAACAGAGCCCTCAGGTTGTGGGCAGCAGTGACACCTTGCTGTTTCTTGGAAGCTTTCCTGGATTGAAGAAGGGAGAAAGGGACTGTGACTGCCTCATACAGGCTTTGGGGATGGAGCTTCTCTCTCATGGACTCCCACCTTGTGCCACCCAGTAGGACCAGCTGAAGGACAGCTGAACCATGTGCACATGAAATCCACAAAGCGGGGTCTGCCAGCCATCACCTCCTTCAGCCGGCTTTGCTGGAGTCAGGTGGGCAACTTCCACAGCTGGCTCAGAGCTGGCATTCACTCAGGCTGCTGAAATCTAAGAAACAAACCAGATTCTTGATTTTCCAGCTTAATGGCCAGCGCTGTTCACTGCCAATATAAAGACATGTAAAGCTCTCAAGGAAAAGCAGAAGCCAGAAGAAAAGCAGAAGAGTAATAATTTGCCATGGAAGAGCACAAACATATGCTGTGTCTTTCTCATGGAGCTGAAATGTAAATGTGTTCACTGTTAGGTACTAACGTGTAACACAGCCACGTAGTGTTTGTCGTGCATTAGACCTGTTTGAGCACCAGACTACAGATACTGTAGAGTGAAAATTAATGGGAGCATCCACTGTTCAGCATGGCTGAGCTGGTTTTTTTTCTCAAATAGAAAGCATGATTGTAAGCTGTAGATCCAGCAAAATCAATGAGACTTTTCCCATGGCCACTGAGGAGACTGCAGCAGGCCCTCAACACACTACAGAGTATCTTTTGGCTGCAGAGCAGAAAACGCTGATGCTTTTTCCCCTCCCAAAATAAAACAAACACTATTCTGCTCCCCAGTCCAACCTCCAGCAGTAAAACAACATATCCAGACAAAGAGGAAAGAAGGCCTGCAGAAGAAAGCGTGATCAAGGAAGAAAGATCCTCTAACAAAGTAAACTAGAATGTCAAGCCTACAAAGGGATTGCTGTCATGAGTGGTCAGAGGTCATATTAATGCCATGGCTGTTAGTTTGGCAACAGTCTGTTGCCTATTTGTAAAAATTTAATCCAGGAGAAAGAAAGAACCCTTCTTAGAGCAGTTTGCTTAATTTTTTCAGTCTTTTCTGCATCAGCCCTGGCATTAGGGTAGTTTTTGGTGAAGGGCACAAGCAAGCTGAATTCCGGCTTCATGAAACTACTGCACCCCTTGGTGTGTAGGCTGTTGTTTCTGGGTGGGCTTTTGTCCCATCTAATAGAAATTGTCCATCGTTTCCTTCCCCAGAACAGTCAGTAAATGAAATTTTACATTTCTGATAAATTCTCTGGTCACTTTGCAGATATAAATACATGAAGAAAAAATGTGAGCTGACTTAAGTGTCAGTGCCTGACAATGATGTTTGTGTGATTCTTTTGCCTTTAGGGGGGTATTGTAGAGTTGGAAAGGATCTGATGACATATAGGAGGTTAGAGATGCTCGAGCTCATCAAAAGTGGGGGTAGGAACACAGATGCTGGAGGACAGACTGAGAAAGGAGACTGGCCTTGTAGCTTCTGTAACAGTAGTCTTCATACATCTGTCTTCTGGAATATGCTGGCCATTTATTAGTGTGCATTAGACCTTCTAGTTAAGTGTGACTTGGTCCTTCCCTCTGGACAGTACAGCATGATATTCAAGCAGCTAAAAATGCAGAGCTGCTAACATCGATGCAGCATGTGCAATGTTAGGAAAATGCAAAGTATTTTAAAAAGGTATCATAAAAAAATCAGCAACACTTAAAATGCTGATAGATGTGGGTCTGTATCTGTAGGACTGTTATTTTCATGTTTCTGTTTCTTTGTCTGATTTTCTGTTTGTGGATTCTTTTATTTTTTCAGGTTATATTGGGTCCTTTTTCCAGATCTCACTCTACAGACAGTCAGCTGTTCCCTAGGCATGGAAGTACTAAAAATGAAGCTCCCCAGATACCTGATGGTACCATCTCACCTGCAGCCAGTTTTGACACTCCACCTGAGCTTTCCTCTTGCTTGGACAGTTCTGCTGCTAAACACAAGCTTTTAATAAAACCCCGGAACCAGAGATCCAGTAAAATGAGAAGAGTTTCTCAGGTACTTGTGAAAATGAACAGCATCACCTCTGACACAGCCCCGGGGTGTTCTTACTGGACTTTGTATTTCAAATTTGGATAAGTCAGACTGTGATGTAAATATTTCATTGGGTTTTAACAGCTGCTACGTGATGAGGCTGCGTGTCTGGAGCGATACTAGGAATGGTTTAAATATCATGAGGTGACTTGTTAAGTCGTGATGCAGTCGTTTACGTATCAATTTCTTCTTGCATTTACCACACAGTACAATTTAGTACCGTGTTTGTGCTGCAGTAGTTGGGGCTGACTGCGTTGTTTCCCACTCTGTATTCTTTTGTAGAGCAGTCCCTTCCAATCAATTCTGTGACTCAGTTGTGAACTACTAATTGAAGCCAAATTCTGTACGTTGGGACTGTTTTGAATTCAGCCCTCTCCAAACCCCAAAACTTGTCGTCCCTTTATCATCCCACTATGAAGACTTTAAACGAGCGCCCACGGGAAAGAATTAAAAAAACCCAACTTCTATGCTATTGAAAGAAAGGATAAAAAAAATGTTTGAGGTTATTAGTTGTATTTTAAATCATCCTTTTAAAACATTTTATTGTATTTTTTTGGTCATATCTTATGAAGGCCCTAGCTTTATTTTTCTTCTCTCTCTTTCCTTTTCAGAACTAAAGTTTGCAGAATTTAATTGGCTTGTTTAATACCAGGAATATTGTTTCCTCTGCCTCTAAATATTACTTAGCAGATATTTTGTATTTCTGAAATCCTGAGAGTGATGTCTGTCCTTGGTAGAGCACCGCTGTGAGCAACACAGTGATGAGGCCAGTTATTTAGAAAAGCACGTTAAGGAAGACTAGATGATCTTTCGACGTCCCTTCCACTTATGTTCTGTGATTCTGTGAATAACTCACTCATCAAATCTCCTCTTCCACCATAACATTGCTACCAAAATACAAATATTTTGTCCAATCTGCCTGTAAACTGTCAGATACCTGAACCCTCCTGGGGGAGTGTTCACATCTCTCAGTAATACCATGTTTAATCGTTTTCTACATCTGCACCTTGCTCCTGGCTAACTGGTGTCCGCTACTTCTATGTTCCTGTGGACATGGATTGTGAACACAAGTGGCATTGCAGCTCTGTCTTTGCAGCTGCACTTGCAAAACAAGAAGTTGGAAGAACCCTAGAAGCATTTTCAGAGTGAGAGTTTAGTGTTCTTAGAAATAGGGCCTACATCCAAAATATATATTTGCCCCACAAACCACAGTGAGCCTGTGAGCGAATATCGGCTCCGTATGAAAAGGCACATTCATCCCCTTACTGGTGTGCTTTCAAGTAATCCCACACATTTAGTCAGTACCTGCCTGCAGCCTAATCATGTCACAGAAAACAACACATGCATTTTAAAGCTTTTATCAAATAGTCTTGTGAAAGAAAAAGAAGACATTCACGCAAAGGAGGCGAGGATGTAATGTTCTATGGCATGGTGTTGGAAGACTGCTGTATCAGCGGGGTAGATGCTCAGCTGGGGTAGAGTGTCATAACCAGATGGCTTGTTAGGTCTTTGCTCCCCCTTCAGAATCACACAAGAATGGGTTGCTTTATTTTTAATGCAGCCACAAAATACAAAGAGACAGATTTTCCTCTTTCAAGCGCTGCTTTTTGCCCAAAAGCAATCAAGTGCCAAGGGCAGTCCAATGGCCATTGTTTTGATGAACTTTCCATCTCATCTACCAAGGCATGAAAGCACTAGTTGTATAGAAGGAAGTGTCACTGATTGCTTTTATATTGGTTAAATACCTCATTCCAGGATCTGCTTAGCTAAAACACATCCAGTATGTAGGTTAAGAAAACAGCCAGCTCAGCTTTAGAGGCACGTATTGCCTTCGTCTGTAAGATCTTTGTTGTAAATGCAATGATGAATAAGAAATAAAAGTAAAGCTGTGTGTGGTGATGGAGCTTTCTGAATTTCTTTCTTGCAGAGGACCCAGTCTGAATCTCTGACTGATTTGAGCTGTACCCCAGAAGAAGAAGAGGATGATGAAAAGGAGATGCAGACAGACTTCCCAGATGCTGTATTCAAACCCAGCAATCAAGAACTGCCATGTGGCACAGCTGCAGCACAGGATGTGGCTTCCTGGCTGAAGTCCAGAACGCCCGAGGACCTTCCTCTTGCTTTGACATCAGCAGTGACTCAGCCTACTTCTGAGCCTACTGTTCTACAGGAAGTCCTGCTACCAGAGAATGAACCAGAGGGCTGCCAACCAGCACTGGAAACAACATGTGTGAAGTCTGATTCCTCACTGCTGTTTGAAGGCAGAGACTCCACAACTGCTTCTTACTCAAGTCCAGACAGAGAAGTACAAAAGCGAGACGATTCCTCAGAAACACTGAGGAACATGACTGGGGAAGTGAGCGGTGTGTCAACCAATACTTTGAATCAGGAAAATAAGGAGCTTTCTACTGTGTTTTCAGTAAATAAAGTACCATCCAAAGAAGATATTTCAATTAGCAAGAATCATAATGTTTGCTTGGAAGGGTCAGAAGAAAATACACAGCAGGATGATCGGATACCTGTGGACGTGCCCTGTAATAAAGAGGCAAAGAAAGAAGTTGCTCTGTTGTCAGAGGCCAGCAAGCAGTTTTCCATAGGTTCTTTCCAGACCACAGCCTTGTGCCATGTTTCATATCCTGCTTCCTCAGTGCAGATGGGATCGTATGCTTCCTGCTCTCTAGAGAAAACAAAGACTGTACCAGAGGCAGCTGCTTCTGGTAAAGGGAACAGTCAGTCATTGGTCCACAAGGAGGACCTTTTGGGGAAGAAAGCTGAAAAAGCATCAAATGATCTCAGTGCCCTGCGAAAGTTTTCTGTCTCCTCTGCACGGGAGAGACCAAGGACCAGAAGCCTACATTTCCCAGAAAGATCAGACTTGGAAAGCCCATTAAATACTGGACTCTTCCTGTCCCAAGCAAAGGGCTCTGTAGGAAATGAGAAATGGAAAGAGAACTCAGAGAAGGAATCAGATCTGGAAGAGGAAAAAAGCAGCAACAAAAAGCAGACACTGCTGCCAGAGTCCAACTCTGAGAACCCAGGCCAGCTAACAGAAATTTTGGCTGGCTGCACTTCACCGGCTGTCAGTGCAGCCCTGCTGCCAAGTGGTTCTTCGGTGGTATCTCAGAACCAGCCAAGCTGTGAAGATAAAAGTCCTTTTCAAGTGAAACTTAGATCCACCTCACTGTCCTTGAAATACAGAGAAAACTCATCACCAGAATCAAAAGGAATTAAAAGATACAGTGCAGAGTTTAATGTAGGAAACGAGAGATTGACTTCTTTTCTAAGAAGTGATAAGGCACAGATCAGAAAACCAGCCGATACAAGTATTGATGATTCTTTAAATGGAAAGATCAAACCCACAGCAAAGTCCTCTGAACAGCTTAGTAGCAAGCCTCCATTGCCTAAAAAGCCAGCCTTGCAAAACCCAACTGTTCCAAATACTGCTGCAAACAAGGAGAAGCAGGACAAAGCTATTCACTCTCCTGAACTCAAAAATGAAGACAGAGACCTGGAGAAAAAGTCAAGTCCTTGTAAAGCACCTGGTAAGGCTCCCGATTCTTTATAATGGCACGTTAGCTCACGAGGGAAGACCATGTTTGTAGAAGAGCATGAGGCAGCCCTGTTGTGTCAGTCACAACACTGGCGAGTGCGAGCTGATGGCTCTGCCTCCTGATGCTGCTCCCTGATTCTCCCTTGCTGAAAAGATTATCAGTAGGACAGCAGGGAAGAAGCATCAGACAGAATAAGATACTTTTGCCTGTGAGCTTTGTGGTTCAGGGCATTGTTTAACGGATGTTCAAAGTGACACTCAAAAAAATAAAGTGCATTAGCAAGTACTGTGAATCAGGAATATCAAGCTGCCAAGTGTCCCCAGCTAGAGCTGCTGTATGGCAACTTGAATGCCAGAACACGCTGAGCGCGGTGCCCTGCGTGGGATGAGTGACTCAGACCTCTAGACCTTCTTTTCCACCGTAGCATCGAGGCAGAAATACAAGTAACTGCCTGGCATGCTCAACACACTGTTTGTTTATTGTCCCCCGTGAGCTTTGCTTATTCATTTATCCATCTATATTGTTACTCATTTCATAAAACAAACATTAACTACCCTGCAGCTTCCTGGAGTTTAGAGCCAGCAGAGACTGTAAGATTGTGTCTACTGCAGAGTGTGAAAATACACCGTGTTTGTCTGTCTTACCTAATTGGGTTAGAGTTAAAAAAAGCAGTTCTCTAGAGACTCATACATGGCAGAGAAGAGAAAGGGCTGGAAGTGGCACCGCTCTCTGAGGTCTTTGCAGGGACAGTAAACAAGTTAGGTGAGGTATGCTCAAGCCACTCCAGGAGGAGACCTCTGATCTTCCCTTCAGAGAACATGTGAAAGGGAAAAAGAATCTTTAGGTCTTCTGATAGGTGGGAGAAACTTTGCCCCTGCCCAAAGGCTGTCTGGTCATGAGTGTGATGTTAAGAATGTAAAAAGGAGATGCTGGCCAAACAAATGAAGAGATTGCTTCATGCCATTGCAGAGCTCCCCTCTCACAGTTGCCCTTCTTCAGTTAGAGTCAGACTGTGAGCTTCCAGGTGAGTGAACACCATCCAAAAGAAGACCTGAGGGCACAGCAGTTTACTTGTCCTGTAGGGTAACAAAAGCCTCTTCCTGGCCCCAAAGGAAACCTGCTGACACCCTGACTGACAGCAGGTTCCAATTGTCATCTTCTGCATCATCACAGATTTTTTTGCAGGGCTCTGGCCACGTTTGCAGTTTTCTGCCTTTCCAGTGGCCCTAAAGGTGGAGATTCATTACCTCCACAGCCTTCAAGGCTCTCACAGCTGCTCAACTAGAGCCTCCTGCACCCCATGGGCAAGGCATTCTCCCTTTCTATAATCCAAACCCTGCCTTTAAATGCATTTTTTCCCTCTGCTGTGCCCTGAGCAGTAGTTGATTATTTGTAGTGGCACGCTGATTGATTGAGATCTTGGGAAGGGTCGTAACAGGAAGAACAAGTGAGGAGGAGACCTAGTATGGTATGGCTGGTCTGGCAGTGGAGGGAAGCAGCAGACAGAGAACCAGGAGCCTTTTTTCACATCCCTTTTGCTGAGTTCCAGAGTGCCTGCAGTAGGATTGAGGTGGGAGTGCTGAAGGGAAGAGAAGGGGGAGAAATGGAAACAGGGAGCATATTTCTCCTACAGGCTTCTCCTCAGGCTCTTCAGCTCTAGGGTGAAGGGGACTCCTCTTGTCAGGCTCAGGACTGTCTTCTGCAAAATAGGGCCTGCAGTTTAGAACCATAGCCCGGTCCCCCTTGGCAGGGATGTGCACATCTGGAATTAGAACCGGGGGCTACAGGTCAAGGACGTGTTCCTGTCTACCTGACATTATTACTCAAATCTGTGTGGCCTGAGGTTGTGTTCAGGTTGGTCTGCAATGATGATTAGTCTTCTTCCTTACCATGGGACACAGTCAGGGCAGTACCCCTGCCCAAACATCACTTCAAGCTCCTTCAAGTGTTTGCCTCAGCCCACTGCGATGGGAGCATGTTGCTGCAACCTCAATCAAGAGCCATCTGGCAAGCATGATCAGGACAGCCCTTTGTGGATCACGTGGCTTGTCCTTTCACAGAGCTGTGGTCACCATCAGGAGACTCTTTATGCTGTCAGGGAGTTTCTTCACGTTGTGTGTTAGGAAATCTGTGCGCTGAACAGGAAGACAAGCTGTGCAATGGTGATGTAAGGAGGTACAGTTCTCAAGTGCACTCATCTCTGAAAAGTCAGTTTGCTGAGTCCTGGGGTGAGAAGGAGCAGTTTGGTTCATTCTGCTCAATTTTTAGCTTTTCAGCATTCCTGGAGGTCTGATGGGAATGCTGGCTTACAAAAGCAGGGGAAATGAGTGCTCAGCTCGTCAGAGTTTTCTGGAGAACTGGCAGGGGGTTGCCTGGCTTCTGTTGGGCTGCAAGGTGGCTCTTTAACATCTGCGTGAAATTAGTCACCCCGGGAGGAGTAATTCTTAAGCTTCTGGAGATAAATGCACAGGTCTTTACAAGAATTAAAAGGTGAAACCGTGTTGTTTGGGGTTGATACACTTTGCTATCAATCCTGCAAAGGGCAGAAACAATTAACACCTGCTAACAGGTTATTATTACAAGAGCAAAACCACAAGCAGTACCCACCCCTGTGAATGTGCAGATTAGGATATAGCAGTGTCTGAGGAGCCGTAGCCAGCAGATCTGCTCTAACAGAGGAGAGGAGCTTAGGAAGGGATGGTGACCATAATGATGAATGAAATTGGTGTGTATTGTCTGGCAAAAACAGGCTCTGGATGACAGGCAAACAGGTTCTGCGTACACGGCTTTGTTGCCATCGTGGCTACAGCCGAAAATAAACCTGTCTCTTGTTTTTTTGACAAGAAGTTCCTTTTTCAGTTGTGTCAGGCTGTTTTGCAGTATGGCTGGTTTCCAGCAGGGAAACAGACTTTGATGCAAACACAGCAGTCTCCTGTGTAAAAGAAGGACTCTCCTGGCACCAGTGGTATAGATCCAATCAAGAGTAGATACCTGACAGATCCGCGTAGAGAAGAGGGGGATGTCGGAAACACTTAGCCAGTCTGAGAGTGGCTGTGTCTGGAGTGAAGGAGTTGGGTGTGTGCACTGACACAAATGCATGTAGTGCTTTAATAAGCAAAGGGAAGTATGTAGGGCAGGACATGCTAAATGCTCTGTGCCTTGGCAGAGCCCTTCTTAAAATAACCGTTGTGTTATACACGAGTGAAGATACAACGGCGTGGAATTAAATATGCACGCGAGAGCAGTTGCATAAAACAATGATGCTGTTGTGTACAGAGGGTGGAATCTCTCAGTGCAAAATTCTTGGGATGACTTTTGAGTATATTTGCATTTAAAATACGCAGGGAACCCACAAGTTAGCTTTGCTTGCTGCTAGATGTAGGGCTTTCCAAAGGGCCTCATGTTCTGCCTCTGACGTTCCACCTACCCTGTCCCAGATGTAGGTAAAGAACAACCACTCTTTGTAGCCCTTGCGGGCATAAGAGCCAGAGTGCTGCAGTAGGTGACTACATAAACTCCTCAAAAGGGATGGGTGAGGACAGAGAGACAGTGGGGTAGCAGTGTGTTGTAGGGAGTGTTGTGATTATCTAGTGTCCTGTTCTCAGCACTAGAGAGGCCACATCTCAAATACTGGGTTCAGTTTTGGGCCTCTCACTGATGCGCTGGAGAATGGCCAAAGAAGGGCAATGCTGAACTTTGGAAGGGAACTGAGAAGGTGGCTGTGGTTCACCTGGCTTCAGGGCTTATCCTCCATGGTCAGCCTGGAAGCTACAGAGCGAGCAGCTAGTCTTGTGACTGTGTGTGGCTTGTGGCTGTGAGAAAGACATCAGCAGCTTCTGGTGTGGTTTCAAGCGGAAGCAGAAGACCTCAGCAGACTACATTAAATGCTAGTTTTAACACTGGTGACATTTCAATACATGGAGACATTATGCACATAGTGGTTCAACAAGTTCTGACCTGCTATCCTGTAGTTGGAGACTTATCCCGAAGGGGGAAAAGGGCTTGCTTATCTTTCCAACAGCCTGAGGACAAATCAGCTCCAAAGAAACCTGGGAAAGATGCAGTCACAAGGTTAAAACTGCGAGTGAATGAGACAAACAGCAGTCAGCAACATCCTTTATTGGCTGATAAACTTATTAACTAGGGAGTCAAATAGCATATTGTTTAAAATAACATGTTGTAATAAGAACTGAGGAACAGGATTCCAATTTTAGGTTTATTCCAAGAACGCCCCGAGTGTTTCCTTAAACACTCTGCTTTGGTGAAGCATAAAGGCACGTGGGCTGTCTCATGACCAGGTTGTATGGGAAAAGGAGAGCTTCTTCAAGGGGCCACAGCCAGCAAACTGAGGAAGACGTGCAGACAGCATTTCTCCTACAAACTGTCACTTTCTGAGAAAGCTTTTGGCTTTTTGGTGCCTCTCAGGGTATCAGGAGCTTCCTAGGAGTGTCTCAGATCACCTTAAACCGCCGACTCACTTCACGGTATTATCTCCTAGATTACTTCACCACCATTCATCCTTCTGGCTGGATCAAAAGTGCGTGTATACTGCCAAGAAATCTTCTCTGGTTGGAGATAGGAGGATGTAAAGGACCCTTGGGCAATGAGAAAGATAATAAATAGTGAATGTACCTCTTCTACCCCTTACAGTAATTCTGGCTGACAGATGAGGTAGCAAATCCTGCATGGGGTTTTGTTTGCTAAAGAGAAGACTTCTTCCCTGCCTTGCCTACCTACAGCAAGGAACAAGGGCAGAATGTAACTGCTCAGAGAAACGAGAAAGCCCTTCCCAGAAGCAGATCATCTCGTGATCCTCTGTAGGTGATACTAAATCCTAAGTCACGCCTGTACAGCCACACATGAAACCTTCAGGATAATCATAAAGAGCTTTTGTTCCTTCCTGTCGCAGGGGCACTCTGATACCATCTCTTATGGGATGATACTTGGCTCTAATTTGGCTGCCTCCTAATTGGCGTGTCTGGCGTCTCATCGGGGAGAGCTGTCTGAAGAGCACAAGCGCCCGATGCTTTCGTTAGCTTATCTGCCTTAAGAAAAACAATGTCATGGTAGCAGCCTCCAGACATATCACTGCGGGACTGGGAGCCCTGTTGAGCTAGGCAGTGCACGTCAAAAGACCAGAAATATGAATCCTAGATCAGTGAGGATGAGAGAGAAGCAGGAGCACCGGCAGCACTAAGACCATGACATGCGGTGCAGCGAATGGAGGCTGGGCGCAGCAGTGATTTTGCCGGTATTGATCGGGTGGTGGAGCAGAGGAGGAAGACTCTGCAGCTCAGCTCATGTTTACAGAAAGTTCCTGTGGTGTGACAGGGAAAACAGGGCAACACAAAAGGGTGATTTGAATCAGAGACTAAAATGTAGCTCACTAGCAACACTGAGGCAGAAGGCAGGGGCACAGTACCATGGAGAACTGGTAGGTGGATTGGAAAGGTGTCTGTGACTATTGGGATGCTAGTGCAGACAGGTAAAAAGGTGGTAGCAAGTGATGCACGTGGTGATGTGTCTGTATCTGTACAGCAAGAGAAGCTGCTCAGTTTTCTCTGGGCTGAGAAGAGTCCTGTAGGCAGGGGGGGGAAGGGTATGTTTTATGGGATGGATTTACAGGATAGGTACAGTAGGGCACAGGGAGGCTTCGATAGGGAAATGTCTTCGTGGTACTGAGTGTAACAGTTGGATGAGCATTCATCTTACAAGGAAAACAAGCTGACTAATTTGGATAGAAGTGAAGAGCTGTTTGTGCACTGACTGAGGGATCCTCACCTCTGAGGAACACTAGACATCACCACCATCTTCAGTGGCGGCAGTCCCTCTGCGTGTCCCACTGGTGCTTTGGGAACTGTGGCACCTGGCTTTACTGGGCGATGCACCAACAGGACCTGCCCAAATTGCTCACAACCCAGAAAGGTGCAGGTGGGTGCAGATGGATTTGAGGCCATGCCTACAAACCAAGGAGTAAATGTGATGCATCATAGAATCATTCAGGGTGGAAAAGATCCTTGAGATCATCAAGTCCAGCCACTGATGATCAATTCAGCTGTCTGGGCTTACGTATGAAGCTCCTAATGAACTCTATCCTAATACAGAGGAGATGGATTAGCAGTTCTTGTGCTGCTAGTGGTTATCTTGACAAACTAGGGAAGGTAAGGGAATGGTCTGAAAGGCAGCACATTTTGAAAAGGAAGGTGAGATGAAGAAGAGAAAGAGAGGAAGAAAATGTGTTATATAACACTAAATATAAAATAGGGAAAGAAGTAATTGAGCGGTTTCTAAATGTCTGTGGGAAAACAGAGATATGTTCCAACCAAGAGCAGTCAAATCTAGTGATAACTGCTATCAGAGGACATGCCTATAAATATCATGATGTTACTATAAATGTAGTCTTGGTGAAGGTGTTCACTGGGCTCATACAAAGATACTCAAGGTGCTAACTAATGATTCACTGTCATAGTAGATGGTGGCCATCGTAGGTCCAACACTGTTCAGTGTGTTTAAGGGTTTGAGTGGCACATCTAAATGGATGCTTATTACCCTGGCAAGTACTGCCAAGCTGGAAAGCCTCTGGGACAAAAATAGAGATCGGGGTTATCTGGGGAATGTAGAAAGTTTGTTTGAAAAGAACCTTTTCATTGCAGACGAGTAGAAAAGTTCTGTGATGTGTGCAAAAGAATTCAACGCACAAACAAATACAACTGGGGAATGGGAAAGGATCTGGAGCTCACAAACTACATACAAATCAGGGATAACACAGTTGTGCAAGACATGAATCATGCTGGCTGATGCGTACAGGAGACCATCTCAGGTGAAGTAGGTAGTGTTTCCACCTCACCTGATGCTAGCACCATTTCCTCTCAAGTGCCACGTGCTTCGTTTTGAGCACTGTAATTTTGGAGAAGATTTGGACCAGGTTAGGGCAATTCCTGCAAAAGCAAGAGTGAACTAGAGAATGTGACCAATTGGAAGAGTCAAAAAAAGTATGGAAAATGTGATCAAAGTCTTCAAATGTGTAAAAGGCTGCCTCTAGGAGGCTGTGAGTTGTCCACCCATGTCCATAGTGTATAGGAGAAGTTAAGGCTTCAGATTAGAGCAGGGAAGGTTTCACTTACCAAATAGTAAAAGAAATAAAGTAGAACAGCCAAGACATAGAAGGGCTCTGAGGTCTGTCCCAGGAAAGAGTTTGTGAAATTGATCTTGTAACTGGTCTTGCCTTGCATCTGAAGGATAGAGGAAGGCACTTGAGATGACTCCCAACTTTAGTCTCCTCCATGCTGTAAGATCAGACCAAATTAAGTGAGGGCATCTATTGAAGAGAAGGGTGCAGGGTTTTTTATGGGAGAAGCAGCTGTTGATGTGGAAGGACGGGGTGCAGGTAGAATGCCAAGTATTTACATCACTTGCTATGCAAGAGAGAGGGAATCTCATTCAGAGCACAAGACTCCTGCTTTATCTGTGCTGCATTTGCACAGCTGGACTTTCTGGCTTGTTTCTTTCAGAGGTTTCCCTGTAGGATCACATGAGGTGAATGTGGAGGGAAATGCAGGCATCAGCTGGCAAAACATCTTGCTTGGGCCTTAAAGCAAAACTTGTGCTTGCTTTTTTTGTGATTTTTAGCTGACATAGGCTTTGCGGTGTTTTCTTGCTCAAATAACTAGTCTGTCTCTGGTGAGGTACAACAGTGACTTCATAAAATCCCTGAGCAAAGAAAGTTTGTGGGCTTTCATAATGTGCCTGAGTTTGCAGACTCTGGCTTCTGGGAGAGCATTATCCCTTTCATCTCCTATGTCTTTACGTGGCACCTCAGAGGTGCCTCTAGAGACATTTGCCTGCTTTCTGATTGGAGACACATTCCTCTAAACTAGACTGTACCCCCCAGAAAAACATCTGAGAGTCTGCAATGTCCTGTGGCTGGGTGCCCCAGCTTTGCACCAGACAGCAGCTGAGCCCTGAGCTCTCCAGGGCAATAGTCCTTCCTGGCTGGGTGTCTCCTGGGACCCTAAACAGGTAACAGCTCTCTGCTATGGGCAGGACCATGTGTGATTTGAGGATGAGAAACTTCTGCTCTGAAATCCCCTTCTGTAAATTTGGCCATATTAGTGACAAGAGACAGCTGGAAAAGGTGAAATAATCTTTGCTTATGGCTCTAGGTGTGTTAGTACCGTTCCTGTTCCTCTTTAAAAATCTCAGTTCTGGTAGAGGATGATGAAAGTGGCTGTCCCAAACAGAGAGCACGCTCAGTGTCAGCAGGATAATCCCAAGTACATCTCACCCCAAACGACCCTGTGGTTTTAGCACTATTCTGTGTGCTCAAACACCACTGCTGTGCTTGGTCGTGCACAGCATCTGTGGCTACCAAGGGCCTGTGTGAGGGAGGCCGTTCCAGCAGGGGTAGAAGGAAGGCAGGAACCATACTAAGGCATCTGCTACTGCTGCTTGGGTGTGGGAGATCTGGTAGCCAAGGGCAGTTGTGGGGTGGAGGTTAACTTTGCTACACTGTGGTCCAGATATGTTTAGCTTTGAGTTGGCTCTGCTTGTCTCCAAGAGACCATGAAGCAGATAGGAAGAGAGGGGCAGAAGGGGACTTACTGGAAAATAAGTAGATCAATGAAACTCGATTCATGTTTCTGCATCTCCCTCATGTGAGGGCAATGCGACTGTGATTCCAGCCAAACAGACACGCGAAGCGTTTTTGACCAGTAGAGTGCTAACTGAAAACTGAGCGCAGGAAGGTGGCTCTCTGGTGACCAGACTAACCAGAATTCCTGTTCACCTGGTCTACAACATGTCCTGGAACCAAGTGCAAGCTACTTACAACTCTCACACAAATGTGTGCATGGTCTGTGTACAGAGAGAAGCGTGCCTTCCCCCACGGCTGCTGGAGACTCTGGAAGAGACCCTGACACTCCTGCAGAGCCAGCCTGGATTTCCATAGCGAAGCAAAAGCAGAGGGGTGTGCAGCAGGAGCAGGAACTCGACAGAGAAAAACTTGTGTCTTTGGATGTGAAGTCGGACACTGAGAAACAGAATAAAGAGAAGGAACGAAGCCAGGTACTTCCAGTACAAGTTTGTGATGCCTTTCATACCCCTTTCTGTCGTGTTCTTTGCATCTACTGCTCCATTACCAGTCATGCCGTAGTGGTTGCAGGTACTTAGTAAGTGTAATCACCAGTAACAAGGACACCACCCTCAGAAACGTTCCAGATCCAGAGGTCTGTGATTATTAATAGAGGTAATCTTGTGTCTCCATGAAATCCCAGAACTAGGCAAGGTGTGTAGCATTTCTTGGGTGCCCAATGCATGTGTGTGCTAAAACACCTCAAATGAGGTGCTAAATTGGATAGTCTCAGGTCTTTCTCCTCTGGGAGGGAACATTTCTCTTCAACTGCTCCTCCAAGCACAGCATTTCATTCATGCCGCTCCATCTCCTGACCGATATAACACCGAGTGAACACCTCGGTCCCAGAAGTTGCTAGATACCAATTTTTAGAGCCTTGAGAAGTGACATAAGATAAAAATAGCTTTTGCACTTGCAGACGAGGCCAAGATATAAGTGCTGGTTCTCTGTATGCAGATAACGCGTTGGCCCGTGTGGTGCCACGGAACACGGGCTGATGCTGCCTCTTCAAAGATCCAGTGCCAAGGAGGGCGATATCTGCAGCAAATTGTCATCCCAGATGACAAAGCTGTGCCAGCGGAAGCCCTTGGCATTAGTCCAGAGTACTCACAGGGTTTCCCTGGTACTGGGCTAGTTGACAGAGACAGCAGTGTGCGAGTGCTGCCCGGGGTGCCTGCTGCACAGTGAGAACCCTGCACCGATGCGGGAGCTGTGTGCCCTATACCAGTATAGCATTCCCAGTGCAAACGGCCTACTTTCCTGCTTCAGGCAGTACCATTAAAAACTCAGATAGCAGTATTATAACCTAGAATAAGAGAAGATCTCTAGGTGATAAAAGAGAGCAGTGGTTAGATTAATGAGAAATAATAGCTAATAAAATGTCTGGGCAAGATTATGAACCGCAGTCATGCCCAGCATTGTCACAGCATTTAAAACACTGAGGGTTTAAGTGAGCCCAAAGTACAGTTTCTGTGTCAGAGTAGGAAACTCCAGATTTTAGCTGGCAGTGTTCCCTAAAATTCATGCCATGCATTTTATGCTCCTGTATCAGCCAACAGAGAAACACGCGGCGACGCTGTAACTGCAGCGCGTGCGGCTCGGCGCCACACTGCACTTCTCCCGCTCTCTCCTTCTCCCACAAGGCACCAGGCACTTTCCCTTCGGGGTGGTTTTTCATACTGGCAAGAAAACCCATGTGAAGACATGTTTGACTTCTTTTTTTAAGGAAAATCCTTGTACTGCCAACCATCTAAAAAATGCACTGGCCTAACCCACAAACTCTGGGAGGTGGAAGGCAAACATGAAAGAACAGGGCTGTTTCCAAGTCCTGTGTGTGTCAGCAGAGGTTTGCAAGAGGCCAGAACAGATTTGGCACTGAGGACTACAATAACCTACTCATCGGTACCGTTAGGAGTAAGAGATACAGAGTGATTGACAGTTTTCATTTGTAAAGCTGAATGTTGTGGGCACTAATGTGAAACCACTGGAGCTTTCTCAACAGGTCTCAGCAAAAGTGAGACAGTTGGGACTGATGTTTGATGAGTTTGTGTGGTCTTTGAATCATTACAGGCACCACATCCACTCCCTTTGCTCATGTTCTTCCAAACCGATCTCATTCTCTCGGCATTACTTGGATTTTATCCCTCCCTGTACCTAGGGGTCAGTGAAGCAGCAGTGGAGCAAATCTTCACATTTTGCATCTAAAACCGCTTCTGAAGAGCAGAGGAAAGAGAGGAAGCCTGAAGTGAAGAAGCCGCTGCTGAAAACCAATTCGCTGTCACATGATGTTGTCTCTGGTAGGAAACAAAATGCTTAAAACGTAGCCTAACTCACAGCCTTGTTGGTAGAAGTCCTGCTTGGAGAATGAGTAGGGAGGAGCTCTACCCTAACCTCTTTCCCAGCCACACATCACCAAGGGCAAACGATTTGCTCAGCGTTCACATCCGGGGTTTTGCTTGATGGCGTCTTCTTTTGACCACTTTGATTACAGAGTAGTCAACACTCACGTTGAAACAAGTGTGAATTGAGAGCTCTGGGCCATTTATTTCACAGGAGGGGGTCCCACACTGACTATCTCAGTGTAGAATGCAAAATGCAGGCAACATCATTTTCAGTAACAGCTGGAGTGATGTGATCACAACCCGTCAGCCCTCACGCAACAGCTTCAAGTCCCTTTGGTAAATTACAATTTGAAAGAAGGGCAGAAGTTTTGATGGTAATAAAATCCCTGTGAGTTGGGGGCTGGGTAAAGGAGGAATTTGCCAGTGAATTCTCTGCTAATGAAAAGACTCTCTGTTCTTTGGCCGGGGTGGTAACACAGGGCAGAGCAAGGAATCCAGGTCATCATGGTGCTTGTGCTAAATTTCAGGACCAAAAGATATTAGTGATGAGAAAAATGTTGTGTTCTTAGGAGCACTTAGTGGTTATCTCCTCGATAACACACTGCAGAAGAAGTTCCATGTGAAATGGAAACATTTATCTACCATGGAGCAAGGCATGGAAGGTATTTAATGAAAGAGGGGGTCCTGGTGGACAGCAGGATGACCATGAGCCAGCAATGTGCCCTTGTAGCCAAGAAGGCCAACAGCATCCACATCTGGAGTGTTGTGTCCAATTCTGGGCCCCTCAGTTCAAGAAGGACACAGAACTGCTGGAGGCAGTTCAGCACAGAGCCATGAAGATGATGAACAGAGTGGAACATCTCCCTGATGAGGAAAGGCTGAGGGAGCTGAGTTTCTTTAGCTTGGAGGAGACTGAAGGGTGACTTCATTAATATTTGTGAAGGGTGGGTGTCAGGAGGATGGAGCCAGGCTCTTCTCAATGTCATGACAAGGGGCAATGGGTGTGAGCTGGAACATAGGAGGTTCCACATCAATATGAGAAGGATGACATATGGATGACAGAGCACGGGAATGGACTGCCCAGGGTGGTTGTGGAGTCTCCTTCTCTGGAGACATTTAAAACCCACCGGGATATGTTCCTGTGTGACTTGGTCTGGGTGATCCTGCTGTGACAGGGGGGTTGGACTGGATGATCTTTCGAGGTCCCCTCCAATCCCTAATGTTCTGTGATTCTGTGGCGTGCAGCTGCACAGCAAGCAGGTGTGACATGTCTGTGTGCTTTATTCACAGCAGACTTGTCACCAGGACTGGTGGATAAAGAGGAAATAAGCCACTTGAAGAAAGCCAGTAATACTGCTCCAGATCAGCCATCATGGATGGAACTGGCCAAAAAGAAATCACAAGCGTGGAGCGACATGCCACGGATTATAAAGTAGAACGATGCGAACCGACAGCGTTTTCCACAATTAAGTCAACTACTTAACTGAACTTGTGCAGATGAGCTAATCAGAGTGAAGAATCTCTTGATAGAGGAGAAGGGTTTTATTATGCAGCTGTGGAGAAAAGTGTGCAATAGGTGCAGTCAAAAAGTTTACCTTCACCTTTGTGGCAATCAGGATTGCAATGGCAAGGGATGACTTCAGTTATGCTGAGGACATACTCACACGTTGGAAAATAAACCTTTTGCCTCACGTGCTTGCTATGTTTTCTGCTTTTAATGGCATTTGTATCCAAAACAGGAACTTTGCTAAACTTGTGTTGTTGCTACAAACTTCTGTTTGCTGTGGTTGTCTCTGTTTCCACTCATGGATTGTGCACTAACTCCCTGATTCTGTTGACAGGCTTCGCTGGAACCGCCCGACACTCTTTCTGCCAAAGCACTCTGGCCCTGGAGGTCTTCATCAATAGCTGCTAGTGAACACTCCAGCTGGAGCTCTCTGTTTGCTGGGCAGAGTCAAGTGGTCCAGGTTCTAGGCTTAGGTTACATTTCATGAGGCACAAACCTGCACATTTATGTATGACCACAAGTAAAACCTTCTCAGTTCCTTCTGTGAGCAACCTCTGCAAGGTTTGCAAGCAGGCGAGCGGCAAAGAAACTGAACTGCGGTTGGAAGCCCAACTATGCAGCCACAGTTACTTTCCTACCTGAATTTATCTGGTTGCAACTGGGCTGCCTTTATATGAAATTCTCAGTTAGGAGGACAGCATTAGTAGCCAAGGACAATATGAATTCAGTTTAAAAATAAGAACTAAAAAGCCTTGAGCCAGAAACTTAAACTCAAACTGAAATGCTGTGGAAAACTGAACTTCACTGCAGCCTCAGCTCCAGGTATCATCCCTCACATAATGATTCTCATCAAAAAACCAGTAACGTATCGCATCGCCGTTCCCTTCTCCTTTCCCTTTCTCTATCCATCAGTAACATTCTCGGGCTCATCAGCCTCCATCTCTCCCACCAGTTTGGGATTCTCACTCATGAAATCATCTAGACGCTTCACCTTCACCTACTTAGCAAGACTGACAAGAGAATTCATCGCTGCTGATTGACTGAAATCACTCTGAATATATTTTAAGGCCTCACTGTGAGCTAAAGAAGCAAATGACAAACCCCATTAGAGAACCTCTTTGAAACTGAGTGCCCCTCTGCTCAGGCAAGTGTTTCACCTCGTGGATGTGTGTGTGTGTGTGTGTGTGAAGAACCGCTTTAGCACTGCATTCTCCAGTTTTAGTTCTGTTTATATTTTTAATATAAGTTTTCTTGGTGCATTAACATTCTTTTTGGAAAAAAAGTAGGGAGGCTTTAGGAAACGTAGGGCTTCCTAACATCAGCTTTTGTGCCTTTGCAATGTTGTCTTCTCTAAGGAGCTGGGGAGCTCTGTCAGTGATCACTGCTCGATGTTTTCATGAATAATGAAACAGGGCATTGGAATATGTGAACATCCAAGACACTGATAACAGTTTTCAGACAGGTTGTTTAATGCAAGATGTAAAAACAGGAGGAGGAAAATCAAGTTTTCTATTTGTCAAAGCCTTTGCATAAAACCAGTCAGCCTGCATGGCTACTGATAGCAGCCTGGGTGGCCGCTGAAGGCTCCATGCAGCTCCTGCACAGACCTGCTCCAGCCCATCACAGCAGCTGTCAGTGGTCCCGATGCAAATGGATTTCTGCTGGCTACCCAGAGTTTTCTCCTCCTTCACAAGGCAGTGTGGATATCCCCACCAAAACCAGAAGTGGCAAGGCAGCTCTCTGCTAAACAGCAGAAATAGAAACTTAATTGCAGCACATGCAACCTTGGGCTCAGTTGCCCGAAGGTCGGTGAGCAAATGATGTTCACGTTGCTCTCCCATGAGCCATCGTGCACAGTCCTTCATCTCAAGTCATTATTCCCTTCAGTATTCAGATCATAGCCTAGGACCTCCACTAGAAAGTTGCACTTTTCAGACACAGTAAAACCCACCTTCCTCTCTCCAGAGCACCCTTTCTGTAACAGAGGGCTGGGTAGTTTTAAGATGTGCTACTACATTTTTGCAGCAATCTTGGAAAAGACCAGTTTCTACATGAAAGTAATAGAATATCGTTTTAAAAGGCCAAATTTAAGTTCTTTAATCATTGCTACACCTTGCAAAGAGCCCCGTGTTTTACAGGTGCAGTCTGTCTCCTTACAGTTCTCTCACTCTTTGTCACATCCTGATTGATCAGAGAAGGGAAAGGGAGTGACTCGGGTTTGTGGATTTGCTTGGGTCACATTAAGGAGACTCAACACCACTGGTCCTCATAAAAGCCAGGTTTACTAAAGTTAACAGGTGCTGGCCTCAAAGGGTAGAGAAGAGAAAAGGGGAAAGAGAAAATGACTAAAAGGTTCGATCACCACTCCAGACTGCAGTGGTGTCTGGCACAGTTTGGCCACCCCCTCGCACCTTGGCTTCACAAATTTTTGGTGTCCCCAGCTGTCTTCTTGGTCAGTTTCTTGGTGTAGTCCATGGATTGGAGGGTGGTGATTGGCCATGCCCCTTCTTTCCAAGTACCCCTTTTATCCCCTGCTGTGAGGGACATTTTCTTCACCCTCAGTGATAATGACAGGCTTCATTTTGGGGGACTTACACAACACAGTGTCAAGTGAGTTCTCTGCTATATCCTTGAGAGACAGCCGTCGCTCGTGTTCACACCACATAAGCATACTTCTGCGGATCAAATGGTGGTGACTCGGGGAGTACTCACTCTGTGCTCACTGCAGAGTGCTTATCTCTTCTCCAGGTGCAAGGTACAGCCCCCACGCTCTTCCCGCTCACAAGTTATCTTCCATCTGCTCACAATCCTTTGAGCCATTTCACCTGTTTATCAGAGTCTGACACTTTAAAAGGACTGAAATGACCTGTGCAGCTGCATGAACAAGAGTACAGATCTCTCAGACCATTTCCTGTTTTCATAGATGCTCAGGAGTAATGGAGATGAATGATGGAGTTATCATGGCAAGACCTGCACAGTTTCAAAGAGAACAAGCTCTGTGTCACCACCGCTTGCAGACGTGTGAAGAAGAGGTGAAGGAGCGACTAGCTCTTCACAGAGCACAGCCCCACTTCTCATGTGGCATTTGGGATCTGAATTCGGGAGCGTGCTGAGGTAAGAAGCGTAGGGTGGACATCAGCTTGTGTTTTGCCACTTGTCCAGGTATTGTTGTCTTAGGGTTTCTGCTGCAAGAGGCTTTGGGTGGAATTGCCTTATTCATATGCTCCTGCCACTGCCAGTGCTCTGGCCTTTGTGCAAAAGAAGCCACTTGGCTACTTGGACTTCTGATTTGATGGCTGGGGGATTTTTTACTTTCTCTGACAAAAGATCTGTACCCAGGTTTCTTCATTCCAAGTCAAAAGCTCATGCAAGAAGATCTTGTCGAATGACAAGCTGTCTTGTCAAAAGACTGGCAGAAGATGGTTTTTGAGCCCATGTGTTCTTTTCTTGTCAAATGGATTACTTGCAGCAATGCAAAAACATAAGTACAAGTCCCTTTTTCTTCTGTGCGTGGACAGTGGTTTATGTTTCACACTCAAAGCCATTAAAAAGCCTTTTCAGATCTGATCAGCTTTCCTAAGGACATAATTGTACTTTTCCAGCTCAGAAGCAGTGTGTGACTTGCTCAGGCTGATCCTTTTCTCTGGGGCAGCTGCAATATATTGTTGGTGTATCACACCTAACAGGGAAGCAAAAAGTAGAAGTCCAACCTTTGTTTGTGACTCATGCACATAAACTAACACAGTTTGAATTACAGTCAAGGAAGAACAACTAAATGGACTGAAAAAATAGCCTTCCTCACCCAGAAGTGCTGCAAGAGACATCTTTGGCTTTTGATTTTGTGACCAAGGTGATGGTCTGCAAGTAGTTGTCCCTCCCAGCAGTGAAGGACCGACTGTGAAATCAAATATCAAGGCCTCTTTTAGTGCAGAAACTCCAGATCTGGTGATTTGCACAGTTTACTAATTGGATTATCCTCTTTAGCCACCTCCTAAGACTTAGTAATTTTAAGTAAAAAATTATCCTGCAGTCCCTTCTAACCCTGACTGATTCTATGACTTGGTCTAGGTGATTGGTCTAGAGGGATTGGACTAGATGATCTTTCGAGGTCCCTTCCAATCCTTAATGATTCTATGATTATTAATATGGAGCAAAGTGTAATCAATTTTTAAGGACAAAACATGCCTCTGGCCTTTCCTTTGATAAGGTGCTTTGCACTGCATCGCCTCGAACCCTAGAAACATGTGCTAAGTCTGTTGCATTATTTTTCAAGGTGAAGAGAAGTACAAACTCTTGTTGCCAGCAAAGACACCCAGCAGCAGTGCAGCCAGCAGCTTGCTGTAACTTTGCAACGCCGGTAATTCCCTCTGAGTCTCAGGGAGCACAATAAACTTGCCAAAAACGTTAGCTTTGTGTATGTGATGAACCTCTGCTGTGGGTAACAAAGGTTTAATTAGAGGATTTTGTGTTTGTGCTTAGAAGTTAACTTCTTACTACTGTGGAGAGAAAAAAGAAAGTGCTATTTGTGAAGACTGGGCAGTGCCATTTGTCTCACAAAACCCCGAGGGGGAACATAACTCCGTATGATCCAGCACAGAATGGCTGCATGGGATTAACTCTTCTACAAAAAGGCATTTCACGGGCACAGGTCCCAACTTCACACACTCCTGATGTTCACTGAGGTGCTCAATGAGCAACAGGAATCACTGAGTTATTACAGTGTGGGATCTTTTGTTGTCTGACTTCACAAAATAACATGAAGAATTTTATGACTTATTACTCTCAGATAGAATCATAGAATCATTAGGGATTGGAAGGGACCTCAAAAGATCATCTAGTCCAATCCCCCTCCCACAGCAGGATCACCCAGACCAAGGCATAGCATCAGTCATGGTTAGAACGGACCACAGGATCACCCAGTTCCAACTCTCCCACCATGGGCAGGGACACTCCACCCTAGATCAGGCTGGCCAGAGCCCCATCCAGCCTGGCCTTAAACACCTCCAAGGATGGGGCCTCCACCACCTTCCTGGGCAACCCATTCCAGGCTCTCACCACTCTCATGGTGAAGAACTTCCTCCTCACATCCAGTCTAAATCTACCCATCTCCAGCTTTGCTCCATTCCCCCCTAGTCCTGTCGTTAGAATCATTAGGGATTGGAAGAGAAATAATTCTCTGCATCATGTTACGGTTGGAAGCTGGAGACTGATGTGACACATATTCATATTCCATTCAGATCTTCTTCACAGCTCCTTTGCTGCAGATCCTAGTTCTCTCTGTACACTGGCTGCGTTCCCAGAAGAAACCCTCTCTAGCTCACCTAAGACAACCTAACTGGAGGTCATGTGGGAAAACATTGAGCTATCTTCCTCTCCAGGATCCCAGATTGCTCTCTTCTTTGGAATGCAGCTAGGACATTACTGAAGCAGAGTGATAAGAGGACAGTTTTGCTTCCTGCCATCTCACACACCTTCACATTGAGTACTTTCATGGTTGATTT
Organism: Rhinopomastus cyanomelas; assembly: GCA_013400115.1. Lineage (NCBI taxonomy): Eukaryota > Metazoa > Chordata > Aves > Bucerotiformes > Rhinopomastidae > Rhinopomastus > Rhinopomastus cyanomelas. The sequence goes on from VXBP01010266.1 coordinate 1,571,403, forward strand.
CTATTTGCTTTGTTGATTTAGTCATTAGCATATGAAATGATCTATGTTGCAGCTTCATGATTCCACCAAAGCTTATTCACAGACGGTGTCACCACTCACTGTGGTGAGTACTTCCCATTTTTTCCAAGTATAGTTTGATTCCTAAAGTTTAGGAAGTTTTCCTACCCTGCCTTTAAAAGTCAGCTCTGCCTGAGAAACGTTTTCATGCACTATCTACTGGGAAACGGCACTTTGCGTCAGTGGGTCCTGTGATGATCACCAGTGCATGCCTTCTACACTGTCACTTGCGACCCAGGCCAACAGCTTCGGGATGACAAAGCAACCAGACCACCTGTGCTGCTCTTGGGCCAGACTGTGGAAAAGCATGGCCTCATCAGAGATGGAGAGGAGGATGAAGACGAATGCAGCAAGACCCTCCTATTGGCAGCCACCGCCCATGCTGCCCTTCCCAACCAGCAGTTAGTTTCAGACTGTGACGAGAAGAACTGAGAGTATTTACTTGTCTCTGGGCTCCGCTCTCCGGTCACAGGGCTATTTATGCAAGTGACAGTGCAAGATGCTGTAAAGATCACACCACCATAACAGAAACTGGAAGTTCGTGAACTGGGAGTCAGGTTTGCCTCACCCCATGCTCTGGTGATTGTGTCTTCTCAAAGAAATCCTATTTCCAGTCACTGTTATTTCTTCCCCCATGGTGAATTTAGCCAGACCATTAGAAGACACCTCCAAACCTTGAAGAACTGTCTGGAAAGAGCAAAGAAAAACACACAGAGCTAAGACAATAGGATAATTCAGCTAATAACCCTTCAGGAAAATAAAAGCCACCTTTCTCAGCAGAAATAACAGAGACTCCTTAATAAGCTGTTGGCTCGTCCTTTCTGCACTCAGCACTGGAGATAATTTGATGGGCAGGCTGCCTGCAGACAAGGCAGAAGAATAAGGTCCTGAGCCTGTCCAGACAAAGCAGACATCATCTTCCCCATCTGGCCACTCCTTTAACAAGGGGTTGACTGCTTTGAACTCCTTTGCCTCTTCCTGCAGCACTCACCTCAGGTATGCAAAGGGCATTGCTTTTTGTTTCATGAAGTTTTTTGTTTGGTTCAAGCCTTTATTGCGAACCACGAAAAAAGGCGCCGTGGCACAGGTCACCGTCCACACCCAGCCTTGTGGCATTGCAAAGCTTGCCCATGGGCTCTGTGAGGCCTCTGGGCTCTGTGGTGGTTCAGCAGCTCCGGCACTCACAGGACCCGCTGGAAAACACAAGGGCCAGCGTGCTGCCAACTGTACACCATGTGAAGCCACATGAACTCCAGCTGGCAGGTGACGTGCTGGACCACGCATGAGGCCTCAGCACAGAGCCAGCGTAGGAGCACGAGGCAAGCAGCAGTTCACACTGACCGACAGGCGCTCGCCACAGGGTAGATGTGCTGTGCGGGCTGTGGCGTGGCATCGGAATGTGGTCGGCACGATCTGCGTACGGGGTTGTTTCGATCTAGGAAGGAAGAAGAGCAATGCAAAGGAGTTGGAGCTACAGGCAGCAGAGGCAACCTTTCCTGCTCAGCAGGGAGCTCCTGCTGCTTGGTTTCTTTGCTGCTTTCTCCTCTATGATCTCCTGTTTGTTTTCCGGGTGTGCTGAAGCAGCCTGCAGCAGGCTGATGAAGGGTGGCTGCGTTGCTTCCACCTCAGATCTAGCTACTGAGCTCAGGCCATCAGTAGGGAGCTGGGTACAAGGAGCCTGGGGGCAACAGGTCTCAAGGGACTTTTGATGGTGGGTGTCAGCTGCTCTCCAGAGAGACACTGACCTTTTGAATTGCCTTTTCATGCCACAATTCCCCTGATTAACATGAGGATCTATATACCTTGTGATCATGGACAGGCAGATTTTACTGTGACCTACTTCCCTAAAACAGGACGGGAAGGAGGGTTTTACTTTGGCTTTGGGAAAAGGCAGTTTGCTGTCAGACCCTGCATACGGGCGTACGTTTTCACGCGAGGAAAGCAGAGAGTGGTTATTCAAACAGATACAGTTGTGTTGGTTTCCTCGCTGGCTTTATCCCATCGCACAAGCAGCTGCTTGAATGTACCTACCAAAGCAGGCTGTACCCTCAGCAGCTCCTGCTCAGCAGGACCCCTGGCACAGTGCTGCTAAACACTACCGCTCAGACTGAGTCTCAGAAGTCATGCCAAGTACATGGGAGGAGAAGAGGTGGTTTCCTTGGCTGCTTTTGTGTAAGTGATGGACAGGAAGCGAGCCCTTAACTATATGGGTGCCTCAGAAATTGGCTGAAGTCATTCTGAATCCTCGTTACCAAGGAAGAGATGAGGTTCACAGAGGGCAAAAGGACACAAGCTGAATTTCTTGTGTAACGCTCTTGAAATGCAGCTGAAGCATAGAGTCAGATTTTTAAAAAGACTAAAAGATTTCCACCTTCCCTAAATAAAATAGCCTTTTAATTCTATACTCCTCTCATTTGTAAGCTAGTAAGTACAAATTATTAAGCTATTTTACTTTAGAGGCTTGTTCCCGGGACAGAACACACTTCCTCATAATGTCCCTTCCAATCCCTGATGTTCTGTGATTCATTGGTGTTTTTCTCTGATTTCTGGTCCTGAATTCTGCTTTCCCTCCTGGCAATTTAGTGGAGTTTGGAGCTTTTACACTTGGGCACAGAAACTGTTTTCATCAGGTTGGAGTCCAGTGTGTGACAACCAGCATGCGTCTCTTCCTCGGCAGCCTGTCAGTGTTAGGTGCTGAAAAGAACTTCGGGTTCTTGCCTGGTGCTGGGGACATCCCCAACACTCAGCAACTTCAGCCCGATCTCTGACTATTCATTTTTGTTGATTGTATTTACACATCAGAAAAACTGAGGTCGGAGTCACCCCCTCTTCCATATCAGCTAGTGATGAGTGCAGAAACACCGCGGGAAGAACCCCCTTTCCTGCCTTGTCAAGGCAGACGTTTTCATGATGTGCCTGTGACTACTTTTCTAAATCCTGTTTTACCTTGTGATGAACTGCCTAGAGGACACTCGTGCTCCCAGGTCCCACATAAGGGCTGCTGCAAATAGGATCTGTCATCCAGGCTACAGGAGTCTGAGATCACCATCCCCAGGCCGCAGCGCCACACTGACCATCCTCCAACTCCTCCAAATTTTACCTTTCATAGACTCAGGGCTCACTTCAGCTGACTCAATGTAATTGAACTGGTCTCCTCAAAATTATATATATTGATTGCTGAGTGAATTAAGCTATTGAGTTCTGGCTCCGTGGCTCCTGCGAGGCACAGCCGCTCAGCTGTCATGCTTTTAATGATGCTCTGCTCGGCTGCACGTAGGAGTTCACGCCGGTGTTCGCCGTGCTTGGGGACCCACTTCAGAGCCTCACGTTTTGATTGCTGTAGCGAGATGTCGTTACTGGCTTCTTCCTGACTGATACCTTTTATGAATCTTCCCCGCTGTTAATAAACATAGTGCTGTTTAATTATTGAGACATTTCATAAAGATGTTTGTGAGAGGAAGGAAAAATTGGTGTTCTCACTAAATAATTAAACATTATGCAAATATTTGCAACCCCAGCATTCCAGTTATGTAAAACAATAGCTGGATGGTGGCCCTGTTTGCAGACTGAGTGAGTGGTGTTGGGCCGTAATTAACAGCAGATATGGTACTGCTGTGATGCTAATATGTAAAACAGGTCCTGATGAAGCAGGATGAGCAGAGGGTAAGCCTGAGGGCCAGGCTGCAGCGATGACCTGTGAGGAGAAGGTGAGGTGTTTTCCCCAAGAGCCAGTTACCACCCCAGTCATGCTCCCTGGGGAGCAAGGTCAGCCTTGGGCTCGCTCTCTTGCAGCAGTCTGCTTTGCCTAATCACAGAGGGTAGAGGTAGAGCTGTGGGCTGCAATACAGCCTGCAGCACAGCAGAGATGGGGAGGAAAGTCATTGCTATCCACACAAGCCCACTTCACCTGTACCCAACATGATGCCCTCTGCCTTGTCCTTGTGTTTTCCTCCCTCCAGCTCTGGCAGCCAGGAACAAACCCAGCTCTTGATGGTTTTAGCATTTAAACGTCTATGAACAGGAGTCATCCTGAGGCCAGACTCTGAACATGTTAGCATACACCTGCCATAACTCTGTAATCTAAGGTTAAGGTGGCATCACCTTAAAAACCAAAGGATTCTGCATGTGTCAGCCTTGTCATTTGCCACAGCTCCATTTCTCCTAGGAGAGGAATACCAGCAGTAGCATTGGGTGATGTGGAGCATGCTACCCACCCATGTACTGCAGTCATCAAACTTGTCATCACTGACATGGTACAAGGTTCAGAATGAGCTTATTAGTTGCTCTGGCTACCAGCAGTACTTAACGACTTTATGGGTGTTTGCTCCTGCCCCGTTCACTCTCCTTACCTGTGCATTTGGTGGGTGCAACTGGGAGCTGCCATTCTGAAAAGGACTTCTGGGGAATAAAACATCTGGCTTCTGAGCTGCTGGTTTCCCTTTGTGTGCCAGGAGAGCAACCTGCATGCAGCTGAGAGGTAGCTGAACACCTAGTTTGCCTATGGGAATGGGAGTCTAAAGCTTCTTTTGAATCCACAAGGAAAAGAACACGCTGCTTCATTTAAAACTATACATGCTCAGTGTCCTTCCTGGGGGATGAGCTGTTTGACAGTCCCAAGGCTTTTACATTATTATTGTCACTTCTGTTGCCTGTTGGAGCTGCAGTGGTGCCTGGCTTGTTGCTGCTTAGGTGTTATTCCAGATATACAGGTAGAGCTCCTGTCTGACAGGTTCTCTTTTCCCTAAATCCTTGGTCTAAAAAATTCTAAGATGTGGGAAATTGCACTCGTTACTTCTAACTGCTATGAAGAATGCTCCTGTCCTATCTATATTTTCCTTGCCCTCTGCCATCCTCCCGCTGCTGCTCACATAACTACGGGTTTGCTTTGTGAGGAGGAGATGGGATTCTAAATTGGCAGAAAGATAGCACTCAGATGAAAGAAACATCACTAAAGCGGTTATGGCCGGTCAGAACGACTTGCCAGAGCCTGGCTCCCTGCTGCAATAAGGCAAAGCATGAGATTGTTTTCATTACAGCAGAGCAACAGCTCTGCTGCTTTAAATGGAGAGTGGCTTTGATAGTTCTGTTCAGTGCTGCCGAGTTCATGCACTTACTGGGATTGTCTTAATACTTGCTGTGTCTTGGGGGAAACACACATTAAGGTTAATGATACCTGCTATGGGTGAGTTGAGCAAGGCAGAGTCTAAAGATATCGTTCTCCTTCACTCTCCCCCTTTTGCCTCAGATCAGCTGCTGGCAAAATCACTTTGTACGTACCTTGGGCTTGTCCTCCCAGGGCTGGATTTCAGCCCTGGATTTCAGTCCATGGCCCTACTGTGGGGTAAAATGACAGAAACAATGGATGTGCTTCTCAAGGTAAAGCCTACGTGAAGCAGGTAGATGAGGAGACCAAAAAGCCCTTAGCAACCATTAGGGATGCACATGGGATTTGAACTTTTCACCCACAGTGGATGTGATGAGGCTGGACATGATTAGGACACGTATCGCAGGGTCATGCTTTGTCAATCTTCGTCTTCCCTTCCTCACAGCGCAAGCAGGTTTAGCAATCTCTGGCTGTTCTCCACGATACTGCTCCTGTATTATGACAGCAAAGCAATCAGGGAAGACAGGAGAGTGGCAAGGGCACAGAGCAGGAGGTATTGGTGTGAGGAAGGTACAAGAGTGAGGGCTGTGCCTCTTGGTCTGTTGAGGCAGTGATGTTGTGAGTGTTGCTAGACCACAGGTGATGACTGCAGTTGATGCACGTGCTCATTCAGCCATCGTCCCCAATGCCAGGCTCTCTGTATAGTTCTGTCTGGGAATTAGGCTGCCATGAATGAATGCAGTGGGTCTTACAGCTAGTGTTATTCATGGAAATGGAGTCTGCTCCACCCTTGCAAACAACTCCATCCGTTAACTTTTTGCCCCCTACCCCACCATTCACCTTCTGAGGGGAGAAGTCATTTTCATCCTCTGCTTCTTGCTGTTTCTAGTGCCAGAAAACATGCACCAAATTCATCCTGCACCCAGTGCTGCCAGGTTGGTGCAAGAAAGCACAGGAAGCTTTCCTCCTCTGCCCCTCCATCTGCAGAGCTTGGCTCATTGCAGGCTGCTGACTCCATCGGAAACGGGGCATGAAGTGAAGGGATGCAGCAGCAATCACTTTGTTCCAGTTTAGCCTGCAAAGGATGTCCAGACCTGACCTTGACACCAGCCAACTGACAGCTGTAGAGGAAAGAAAAGAAGAGACCCACTGACCACACATCTGGGTGGCTGGGCAAGAGCAGCAGGGAGATACTTGCCTCAGTTAGGTTTTAGCCAACAATTTTGCCCTTGTTTTGACTCTTAAGTGTCTGGTGCTAATAAAGTGGATGGAACCATGTTCCATGGAACCACGCTTTCCAGAGGGTAGGAAGATTCAAGACAAAGAGCCAGGCTCCAGAGAAGAGGTGATACAGAGAAAATGACACAAAGACTAACGTGCAGCCAGCTCCCAATTTGGCAGGGGAGCCTGCACTGGAAGCCTGGAGTATGAAGTTGTGGCCCATGCTTCTTGGCAGTCAAAAGCTTCTGTGAATCTTAGTCCACATTTTACAAATCCCCATGCCTTTGGAGAATATGTCACTCACAGTGGGTTACTTAGGTGGATATTTGGGCCCTTGTAGTAGGTGGAGCTAGGAAAACCTTCCAGATTGCAGCAACTCTGCAGAAAACAAATTCAAACTTATACAAGAGTCACAGTCTCTCTCAAAGCTTCTTCTACCAATGAGACAATGTACCTGATTTTGAGAGACTCTTCTTTGTAAAACATCTGGTTTTTTGCCTGTGTAAGTTGACTTGAGATTCTTTCCTTGTGCTGAACTTCTTTTTGCTAGGAAAGGGGACCTTCAGAAACCTACACTCACTGAGGGCCTGACTCAGTCTTGCTTCTGAACTGCAGCTTCCCTGCCACCAGCGGACCAACCACCAAGCTACACCAAGGTAAGTGAAAGGAGACATTTTCTCAGTGTATTTTCCTTACGATGAAGATGCCCAATTCACAGAGTCTAGCTCTTGAAATTTCCCCAAACAGTTTTTGTGCCATGCACAAAAGAGAGAGAGAGTGCCATGCAGCAGGCACGTGGAAAATGAGCTGGCAATCAAAATCTGTAATTCTTAAGGTGATTTCCTTTCTTTTGGACAACCTCCTCAACAGTAAGTGTGTCTGGCTGTTTCTTCACCCAGGCGTTGGACCTCAGCTGCTGTCAGCAACACTCTCACAATATGCACTTCATGTTTCCCAGGTTTATGTTTATGTAATAGTAGAAATGCATGTAAAAGCCTCTGCCTTCAGAAAAAGATGAATTAATGTGAATGTTCCTCACCTCTGAGCATATGGCAGAGGCATTTGCGGCACAGACAGAGCCTCCACAACAAGAGAAATGACAAAGATGTGGGAGTAAGGGTAGAGAAACCTGAGCTTGGAGACTAAGCTCTGTTCCTCCCTGAGAGACTTCTTGGACAGATTAGCTGCTCTCTCCTCTTGGTTTTAATCCTGTTAAAAAGGACCAACAATTCACCTCCCGGAAAGGATGGCGCCATCACAGCTGACTTCTGAGTGAGACATGGTTGTGTGCAGAGAAGTGGCATCACCACACATAATGGAATTTTTTGTAATATAGTCACGGAAAAGGTATAATAAAGATCACCTAAACGTGGCAATTTTGGGCTAATAATCATTTGAATCTACAGTCATGCTTCAATGCTGGGTATTAGCACTGCAAAAGGTGCTATGCAAGGCACACATTCGTGCATGAACTGTACATCCAGCAGCTTTGTGCATCAGTTGACAAAACAAGACCTTTATTTTGCAAAGCAGCTCAGCCACTGAAGCATTGGTTTGTTTCTGTTTGTGCCTATAAAGCTGTAATGAGATCTGAATTTGCATGAGCATGAAGCCTGCCTGCAAGATGGGAAAGCCTTCTGTATCGTTGTGCAGACACCACTTCATCTAGTCATAGGGATGAGGCGGAAATCTCCCCTTCCCCTTCGTCTCTTACTGCCCTGCTGTGATGCCAAGCGAGTACCTCAAGTCTTCCCAGTGTTGCGCCGTGACTTCAGGCTGGACTCCTCGACACACTTGATGCAAGAAGGTAATTGAATGGGAGCTACTTTCCCTCTCAGCAGCCGTGTGCTGCAGGGATGGCACAGACTGGTTGCAGGGGCACCAGGCAACCATTGCCAATCCTTCCCTGACACACGGTGGGTGTATTTGGGACTCACCCTCTTGGTTTTCTTACTGTTGACAAGGCAGTTAGCAAAGGCCCAGCAGAAAAGCAGCTTCTCTGAGCAAGGTGCTCAGCCAGCCTAGAGCAAAAACCATTCAGTAGTGAAAGGCTCAGGGTTGAAGAAAGCAAAACTGAGGTGAAATGGAGGTGGGAGCACCGAGAGACCCAAGCTGCTTGCTCCATTAAAAAAAAGGTTTAGTGGCAGTCTGGGAGCAAATCCTGTTTCTGAAAGAAGGCTCCTTTTTCAGTCAGGAAACAAGCAATTTTCAGATGGCCATTTTTCAGCAAACACTGAGGCTTTTACTGCCACTGCCAGGCACCTCTACCTTTTCTGCATCTGGGAAATCACGCGCACAGTGCGACATGAGGGCAACAACGCTGTTGGGTTTCTGAACGAGTCACGAAAAGATGAAACAAGCTCCACATCTGATGGACAACAGCAACTGCACAGCTCTCTGGAAGGTGGCTGCCCAGCTGTGTCAGAAACGGTCCCTGAAGCACACGTGCAGGCCTGGAGCATCTTTTGCCACTTGGTCTTTCCTCTGACATTTAGGTAACACCTCTGCAAAAATTTTCCAGCATGAAATTTTCCTGCCGCTGAAATACGCAGCTCTCTCTCACAGTGGGTTTTTTCCCCTACTGGTACAGGACAGCAAGATTCTTCGTCGTCTTTTCTGGTTTTGTTCAACAGCCACAGCTGGGACACTAAGGATTTAAACTTCAAACATTTTCTAAAGCAATTTCTCCTCCCAAGTCTCCTCCGTTGTGCTTGTTATAGCCTTCACTCCTTAACACTTGCTTTTAAATACAAAGTGTTTGGAAGCGCTTCATCTCCAGTTTCAACCCGATACATCCAGTGGCTGCAGGATGAAAGAATAAGTTGGCAGGAAGAAATAATTCAGCAATTTGTTTGCATTAAATGTGGTTGAGGCCTAAAAGAGTTCTCACCAGCAGTAAGAAGTGTTTTAGGGTCTCAGACCAACAACCCTGTCTCCTCCCCCTTAGTAGCTGCAGCACCTTCTTTCACCCCGTGCACTTGCTCCACACCCCCAGCAGTGGAATATGCCAAGAGGCCTTTGGTTATTGCTGGAGTAGGTCAGATGAGGGCAAAGCTGTGTTTTTTCCATCTGTCTTGAACTTTGCCTTCCTTCTCAGGAAACTAACTGCAGGGGAAGATGTCAGAGGGACTGAGAAACAATCGCATTACACTAACGCTATTGTTTGGGGAGGTTAGTAGTGAAATGGAAACTGCCACGGTCCAGTCAGTAAACCTTCTGGATGCAAAGAAACACAACAGTAGGAAGGCTCAGACAGTCCTCGTGAAATAATTGTCTCTAAAATAATCTTATAACAGGTTTTTCTTCAGCAGACTTTGCTCTCCTGACAAAACGACTTTAAAGTGAAAATGCCTCCACTGGTTTGTTTTCTTTTCCAGCAGAGAAATGCAAAAATTCATATCCCCAGGCAAGATGAATCTCTTAGAGGCAAACAGTGGTTGCTTTAATGCTTTTAGCTTCTTGGGAATCTCTACAGAAAATCTGGCTGCCGATGTGTGTCTGTGAGTGTGAGGATGTGCATGAGCTAATTTTTGTCTGAAAGTCATGGTGCTGAATTTGTTTTCCAATAAAAAAACCCACTTCATTTCAGTTCTTTACAAAAAGGAGGAGTGAAGCACATATTTACATAATGAATTCTCACAGAACAGCCTGGTGTCAAGACCTTGCAAACTTCTCCTGAGCTTCTTTTTCTTACGCTCTGCCTTAGTTGCCACCAGCCCCTCTCTGCAAGCTTTGAGAAAGCCAGCAAAATCCCCGAGGACTACTGTGCACGTACCTGAAGGTGCAAAAATACCGCAACACGTCTAAGCATTGGGTAAAAAAAATAAATAAGGAAACTTGTTAAATGTCACTTTTCAGACAAAATAGCTAGTAAGATGCTTCCCCAGTCTTCAGTGTTCTAGTGGGGAAGTACCCCGCTCTCTCCTGTGCGTTAACTGGGAGTAAGAATGTCTACTACAGACTTGGTCTAAATTAGGTGGAAGATAGAAGAAAAGGGGAAGCAAGCGAGCGAATCAAAAGGATTGAACACTGCTAACCAGTTGGCACCACATGGTAAGAGCACAGCTCTTGTGATGTAGGCAGGATTGTATCCTAAGCTGGGGGTGCTATTTGATTTTAATGGGAATCTTCAGCACCCCAGAATACGCACGAGATTGTTGGAACACACTAACCGCTGGAGATGGGGGATTACTCACAGAACAGGAGCATCATAACCCTAAGAAGAATAAAGCCACCAGTGACTTCCACTGTGTGCACAACCCAGCGGTAACGGTACTCTGGAGAAAAGTGAGCTCATTTTCACACCTCCAAAGCTCTACCTGCTTAACCACCTCATGGGTGGCACACATGCCATGGCAACGCGACCACTCTCCCTAGCACTACAAAGGACAGAAGGCTAATTTAACTGGTGTGAAGCCAGCTGCTCCTTAACACAAACATTCTTGATGCAAACTCTAGGAGATGGTAAGCACATGTTGTGAACTCAATGGTGAAACTCATGGCTCTGATTACTTGCCACTGGTGAACAAGCACGTCACGTGAGGTGCTGATACATGCAGTTTGTTTGGTGCCGAGAACACTTTTGCTGAGATCAACTTCCTTTCAGCACAGATGAATCACACAATGGTTAGCAGTAACTTTAGAGATCATCTAGTTCCAATCCCCTGTGCCATGATCACAGAACCTCTCTCACTAGACCAAGTTGCACAAAGCCCTATCTCCAGTATGGCCTTGAACTCTTCCAGGGATGAAGCATCCACAACCTCCTCGGGCAACCTGTTCCAGCATCTCACGGTGTGGAATTTAATACTTAAGTCGAACATAAATCTGTGCTCTATCAATTTGAAACCATTCCCCATGGTGCTCTCTCTAGATGTCCTAGGAGATTCGCTTGATCCTCAAGTGACCAGGGAGAACCAAACTCAGGATAGACCTGCATCTGAGCACAGAAGCACCAATAATCAAGTGCTAGGACAGATAAGCTTTTCTCAGGACTCCTGTAGGACAACAAACCCCAAAAGCAGAGCCCAAGAAAGGGAGACACAACAGAGAGGACCTCATAACCCAACACCCAAACTCAGCTCCGACTGCACCGTCTGAGGGAGCCCTCGCGAGACTGGGCTATTTATAGCTGCGGCCCAAGAGAGCGACGGGCCTCTCAGCCAATCAGCGAGGCTCCCCGAGGCGGCTCCCATTGGCTGCCGGGGGGGCCGGGCCGGGCCGCGCGGGCCGGGGGCGGGGCGGAGCAGGGCTCAGTGCCGTTCCATGGCGCCCGGGGCGGGGGTTGCTGGGGGGAAGGCGGTCGCGCGAGCCGGGTGCGTCGCTGACGAGGGAAGGGCGGGCGAGGGGAGCGCGAGCCGCCACAGTCGCTGTCCGCCCGCTCGCCCCGCGGCTCCCCCTGCCGGAGCGGCGCCGCGCACAGGTGAGGAGGGAAGCGGCGAGCGGAGCGTCCCGCGGCAGCTTTCGGGCGCGACCCTTCGGACGCGACCCTTCGGACGCAGCTTGGAGCCGGGTGGCGGCAGCTGGAGCCGACCCGGCTTTTTGTACTGAGGGGGTGGGGTCTGGGACCTGCCGTGCCTCCGCGCCCGCCGGAGTGGGTGTGCGGCGAAGGTGCTTCCCTTCCCGGCGCCGCGGGGGTCTCTGCGGGAGGGCAGGCGTGAGGCTGAAGGTTGGAGGGGGGGGGCTGTCCTGCCCCGCCATCTGCATTCGCGCACCCTTCATGCACCTGCGTGGTGCTGGTGGCTGCGGTGTGAGGGAGCGTTCGCGACTCCACGGCAGGACTTGCTGTCACCCTCTCCCAAAGCCCTGCGCCCAGGGTTGCCTGTGGGACGTGTGGAGCGCGGCAGTGGCTTCTGGTCTGTGGTCACCCTCCCGTCTCTTTCTCCTTCTTCCCCTGCGTGCCGGGAGCCCGAGCGGAGCTCGGCAGAGTTTGCAGTCTCCTGTCCCTCTTCCTTCCCCCTACAACCTCACTGTGGTGCACCGGGCGCCGCGCAGCTCCCCGGACTGGCGCTGCCCCCCTCCCTCTCTCCTCTCCATCTCCCTCAGCTCTCGCCCTCTGCCGCCCGGCAGAGCTGGCAGCGGCCGGTGCCTGCATCTATCCGCCTGGGATTTATTTGGTTTTAGTTTCCCCGGCTAAATAGCCGCGGGCGGGGCGGTGAGAGACCTTCAGGGACGGTCCCAACTCACTCTGGGGACGTTTTCCGCAGAGGCGGTGGGGACTAAGGGGCTGGAGCCGGCGGTAACAGCCGTTAACTGCACCGCGGGGCGGGCTGAGGGGCTCCGCTGGGAACAGGGCGGGGGAAGAAGACTCGTTTGGTCAGATCCCCTCCGCCTTTCCCTTCTTAGTGCCTTTTGATCGCGGACCGTTCTTCCGTGCCTTGAGGAAGCGGCTTTTAAATTGCAGCACCGGTGCCACGGTGGGTGGTTCTGCACCGCCCGGCATCTAGGCTCGTCCCCTCGGGAGTCTGGTGCTCTCCAGGCTTTGATCCTGCACCCTCCGACCCTTCAGCAACCCTGTAAGGGGGCAGTTGCAGGGACATTGAAGTGTATCTGGTTTTTGTTTGCAGTTGGAAATGCGCTCTGTATGTGTTTTGGGAGTGCCTGAATAAATGCTGAAAGTTCGTGGCTTATTTGAGATGTGATTCAGTAGGGTGCTGCTCCACACCTCAGAGGTGTCGGGTACCTTCAGGTGCCTTAGGGTCCTTCCTGTCAGTCTGCAATGAGAAAAGGTTCAGGTCAGAATGCAAAATGTCAGTCTTCATCTATCCAGGTTTAACCTGTCATAATAACGATGCAAAGTGGATCATTCCCCAGTTAAATTAGTTCGGATTGTGTTGTAAATTATTGGACAAACTCAGAGTCACCAACTGCATGTTAAATTATTTATGTTTATCAACACTTGGGTTTCTGCTGGTTTAACTGCGTTTTCAAAAGCTAGAATGCTTCAGGTTCATGCATGGCCTTGATACATGCAGTTTGTTATAGTGAAATGCTTCAATAATCGTGTAAGTCCTGCTGAGCTGTAGCTGAGCTGCTGCTGCCTGTGCTAGGAGGAGTGGTTGCAACAGCAGCAGAAGAAGGATAAAAGCAGAACCGGCCAATTCAAAACCATGATAGTTATTAATTTGATACAATTTTGTGCATACTCACTGCTAACTGAATCATATGCTGCTGGGGTGGCTTTTTGCATATGTTTTTTTTTTTTCCTGGATTCTTTCAGACCGTATTTTTCGAATACCACAGTGAGAAACCTTGATCACAGCATCTTGATTTTGTTGCAGCAAATGGCAAATGTGAAAATGATGCCCACATTTTCTGGCGAGGCAGGTGGTTCGCCAGGAAAAAATATCATTGTCAGGTTATATTTTTTACTCCCTTGGTTGCCTTCTCTTGTTTGCATGTTGAACCAGCTATCCGTTGCCCCCACTGGGAGCATCTGTGTAGCTTGCAGCCTGGTCTTTTGTGCACACCTGTTCTGCTCCAGAGAGATTCAACTGCTGTTGAACTAATGAATCGGTTTAGTCATCCTTGCTTCAGTAGCACTTTAGCCATGTTAATCCATTAGTGTCATTTGCGTTATTGGGATCTCTAGTCAATGTTCTGGTTGTCTGATAATCACCTAAACTTCCTAAATTCATGTAGACACACCCTACAGAACCTTGAGGTCTTTACCTCTTCTTGCTATTAAAGTTCATCCAAGCTTTTATCTTCTCACACAATTACTACTGTCAGCTCTTCTGGCTTTTACTGTGTCTACCTACTATTCGAAGTGCCAGCATGCCACGCTCTCTATTTTAGATTTCTGTAGGTCTCACAGCTGTCTAATTCTGCCACTGTGTTGAATATGGGTTTCTCACATTGTAAAGGCCTTTCACAGGTCCTTCAACTCCTGCTCATTATTTTGTTTCTTGCCAACCACTTTGCTTCCTGCGTATGTGCATTTCTTTCCTTCCTCACAGGTACTGTTGATTTCTGAGTTAATGTTTAAAGTCACAAACCCATCTGTGCGCGTAAAGCTCCTCCAGACAAAGCACGTTAGTAGCCTTGTGTGTGAAGTAGTCATAGTCCGAAAGTAAACGCTTTCTGTAACCTGTTATCACCAAGATCTGGACGCGAGAGCGTGTAGTTCTGTGACTTTGTTGTTCTCCTCACTGGTTAACCACGCCTGTTGGTTGTGCCTCGTTTTGCAAGGCCTTTGGTAAAGGTGGTGTGTGCTGCAGTACAAGATTGGGAAGAGTAGTTGAGATAACAAAATTGTGATCATTTAAAAATATTCCTTTCCCTGTTATTCTAAATGCACCCAGGCGAGAGAGTGACAGAGTGCGACTTGGTCTGGGGGATCCTGCTGTGGCAGAGGGATTGGACTCTTTCGAGGTCCCTTCCAATCCCTCATGTTCTATGATTTGTCCAAGGAAAATTCAGAAGAGTCTTTTATTGCTGGTAACTTGTATCAGATGTAGTATGTGGTGGGGGGAAAACTGGCAGTGCCTTGGAAGAACATTAATGTTGGAACTACTCTTAAAGGATAGTTGAGTGCTTTAAAAAAAAATCCACCCCCCAAGCTTTTACAGTTAGTTAATTTATTTCCCCGTGCTCTTTATCTTGCTCTGTTAGGATGATGTGGTTGGATGCTGCCTCTATTTGGCTAATTGAGGATTTTCTAATCGCAGGATATGGAGCCTTCCTCTGAGATAAAACTGAACTGTGGGTGCTTTCTGTGTTTTGTCTTTGCCTCTGCGTGGCAGAGCTAGAGGAGTGATAATTTCATATTAGAGCATTCTGTGGGGCTTTTGGGTTGATGCCAGTTGGTATAGATTGAACAGGCTCTGCATGAGTGGCTGTAGGCTGTATGCTTCAGCTGCAGCTAAGCTAGGAAAAAAAATGATGGTGGATGAATAGAACACACTTGCATTGAGCATGGAAAGATGAATGATGTAGGCTTCTAAGTGCTGTTTAAAGCTCTGGTCTCTCAGTGCACTGGGGATGTTTCTGCTGCTGCAGTTACATTAGGCCTCACTGATTTCAGAGGGATTATGTTGAAGTGAGTACATAGGGCCTTGGGCATCCTGAAAACAACTCCTGTATCACTTCATCACCTGCCAGAGTGACGCATGGGCTTGCCTTGAGTTCATGATAAAATTGCAGTATTGGTGGTGGGTATGTTTGTCCTTTGATGGGCAGATCCACATGAATTACAGCTCGTCCAGATATGAGCAGTGTTAACGGAAAAAGGACAAATTAATCCAACAGGCTCAATTCTCTGAGCCAAGACTGAGGCAGTGTGAGGGAGGTGCCTGCTAGCCACAGTAATGAGTGTGTACTAGTATTTCTTTACTGTATTTCCGTACGTGAGGGACTCCTGCAATTATTTTTGGCATAACGTGTTAAAATTTGTTTCCTTTAAACAGGACTAGAAGAATAAAGAGAAGTTTAATTTCTGAGAACCATGAGACAGCTTACAGCAGTTTGGAATGGATTGATTTATGATTCCTCTGATATGTGAGAGCTGCACTTTCTGTTGCTTTTGGCCAGCTGTTGCTGGTGGACTTCAGCTGACTTCATTGCAGCGAGCCCAGCAGATAGTTCCTCATCGCTGATAGAACGTAAACAAGTGTGATGCTGAAATGAGATGAGGCTCCGAAATGGAACTGTGGCCACCGTGTTAGTTTTCATCACTACTTTCCTCAGTTTGTCCTGGTATACTGCATGGCAAAATGGGAAAGGTAAGTCAAAGAGCAAACTGCCCTGCCCGCGGCTGTACGGCAGAGGAACGAGTAGCACAGGTGTGTGCACTGCTGCTTTGTCCTAGCAATCTGAACATCAGTTGTTGTCTAGCTCTGATCCACAAGTATCACCTTGCTGAGAAATAAACACCTGCCTGTAGATCCAGGAAAATTAACATGGGGTGATCCTGGATTTTTTTAAAAAGCATAAAATATGTGCCTGAAGGAAAGCAAGTGCTGCTGTTGGAGGAAGGGATTGGTCCAGGCCCAATAGTTGCTTGTTGTTTTTTTTTTTCCTGGTTTATAGTTCTTGGAAAAACTTACAGTATCTGATAGGTTTTGCTTGTCTTGTTCTGGTTTTTTGTTGTTGTTGTGTTTTCATGTTGTTCAAGGCTGTTTTTGTTCCCCATGTATCAAAGAGCCAGTCGACCCACCTGGACAAGGTTATTTTTGGTGCTGCTTCTGTCTTTCCTGGTGCTTCAGTGATGGTAGTGGCAAACTGCCAGTCAGCATTGCTGAAAGATCTTTCTTGTTGTCTTTGAACGAAATGTAAACTACTTGTCAGAGCGTGATAAATAAATATGAGCAAATTGATCAGTTAATAGGAAATGCATCTATTTTAATGAGTCATCTCATGAAATAATAGTGTCTATTGTGTGCAACAGATTTTACCTCTTTATATTTCTTTGTTGATCTTACTGCACTCGTGAACCCTGGAAAATTCACTTTTTCTAAGTCAGGTCTGTTCCCTGCAAGTAAGATGTTTCAGTTTCGTTCTTCAGTAAAAATAAACTTGCTCAGAAATGGTTTATAGGAAGAAGAAAAGTTGTGGGGTTGTTTCTCCTTTATAAACATCTGATCATTTGAATTATATTAGACTATATCTTTGAAAGACAACGTCATTTTGAAATGTATTTTTGTCTTAAGTGGGATCGCTACACAGTTCGTTCTGTCTGTTCTGACAACGTTCTCTTCAGTTGTGCGTCAACTGTCCAGTAAGAGGAAGCAGTGGTTTTCCCGGAACACTGTCTGTGGTAGCACAGCCAACTTTAAGTGTAAAAGAAGTAGAGGAGTTCAGTGGCTCCCTGGTTTTCTTTTCCCTCTCATTGGACACTTGGAGAAGCAGGTGCTTTGTGGTGGAATCTCTGCTGTCGGTAGGCTCTCCTGCAGAATGTGAGCAGCAGGTTCTCAAAGTTGTGGCAATAACTTTTGGACAAAAGTCTAGACATGCCAGACTGACAAAGGAAAGGTTATTTGAATGGCACTCTAGGTGTTTGTTTCATTGTGGCTACTACCATGACCTCTAGTTTTATGTTACTGATTCATTTCTTGCTGGAGAACCTCAGAGACCTTTGCTCTCCCTTCAGCCAAGATCTGTATCTGTGAAGTACTTTCTCATGCTTTTTTTCTTTCTCGACTTATGATTTACAAGTTTTGTTCCCTGTTGCCAAAGTGCAACAGAAAGAAAGGTCTTAATTTAAAAAAATTTAAAATATGCTACCTGGAAATGACTAGCAATTATCTAGCCCCTGGTGACCATTTAAGCTTTTGTTGGTCAGGCTGCTCTGTTTTATTACTTTTTTTCTGTCTAACTGCTTAGAATCAATACTTTCTTAATGTCCGTGTAAAAGGTCTGCATTTATCTTTTTCCAGTTCTTGCTGTTGAGCGTTAAGATGGTGCTCTGTTAAAAATCAGTGTGCATGATTTGTTAATTAATCATGAAATCCCAGTGATGAAACTACTCTTAAGGTGTGGCTTCAAGAAAAACGTATTAACATTAGATTTTATTTTACTTTTTAACTTAAGTTTAGCATTTCATTAATTGGTAGAGTGTGTCTAAAACCAAAACAGATTTGATTTCCATGAGGAGCACATTTTCAGACACATTTCTGCACCGATGGAAAAGCTTCAGAAATGGGTGATGTGTTTTTAGTAATTTTTCAATATTCATGTTTGACCTAGTTTTGTGTTTAGTGAGTTTGTAGGATGCCATGTTCATTAGTTGCAAACATTTTCATTACAAATTACTCAGAGGCTTGATTAGAAGCAAATACAGTGTTTGCTGTTCTGATTCGCTGAAAGGCTGTGGGGTGTCACATACTGGGATCATTATCTCTTGTTATTGATCACATTTATATACATTTTGTGTTACATCTGCTAAATTCCTGTAGGTATTTGTTAGCCTTTGGACGGAAAAGTAAATCTACACTTGAAAAGAAAATGCTCTTTACATTTTTTAAAAGACAAAGCAAAACTCCAAATTGCTATCTTCTCGATGATAACGAAAGCAAATTTTGTTTTTTAAAAGCAAAAGGCCTTGTTTTTAGCAGTCCTAATCCCACCTTGAAGTGATTCATTTTAATTGGTAAAGATCTTGGGTAATTACTACTTAAAATGCAGAATCATTTGTAGAATAGCAATGGGACCGGGATGATACGGTACACTTTTAGATGACATCTTCCTGCCTAGTGGCAGCTCATGCAGGATGAAACTTCGACACTTCAAAGCGGTAGAGATCTTGGTACTAGTTTTAAGTACAAACATTTTTATCTGCGGAGCAGTGCTTTACCAATTTTAAGGATGTGCTGCAAAGTTGCTAGGGGATGAAGGAAATCCTGTCTGAAGTGCCATCACTGGGAACAGATGGCTTTCGCTTACCCAGTGGTCTGAAATCTTTTCATGGGACAGATCATAGAATCATTAGGGATTGGAAGGGATCTCAAAAGATCATCCACTCCAAGAGTGAAATGGCCAGTTACCTGGTTTTGCTTTTAAAGTTAACTTCTTTTTTGAGGAAGCTTGACTGAATTACCTCTGGTTATTTGAGGGCAACTTGAATGGGAAAGGGGCTGGAAGATTAGCCCTCTGAGGAGAGGCTGAGGGAGCTGGGTTTGTTTAGCCTGGAAAAGAGGAGGCTCAGGGGTGACCTTATCGCTGTCTATAACTATCTAAACAGTGGTTGTAGTCAGGCAGGGGTTGGTCTTTTCTCCCTGGCTAGTGGAGGCAAGACAAGGGGTCATAGTCTTAAGCTCCATCAGGGCAGGTTTAGACTTGACATTAGGAAAAGATTTTTCACTGAAAGAGTGATCTGGTTTTGGAATGGTCTGCCCACAGAGGTGGTTGAGTCACCATCCCTGGAGGTGTTCAGGGTTAAGCTGGATGAGGTGCTGAGGGGCATGATCTAGATGTTAGATGTTAGGATTACTGGGTTTACTGGGATTTAGGTTGGACTGGATGATCTTTAATGATAAGGTTGGAAAAGACCTTACTGTGATACTGTGAGGCAGTCTTCAAAATTAAGCCAAGGTCCTTGTCATTTTCAGAACCCCACAGAGTATCTAGAAGCACTGAAGTTGTAAGGAAGCAGAAAAAGCCCCGGAATACACCCCTGGTGAAGACCCCTCTTGTGGAAATCATGAACAAGGGTTCTAAGGCTGCTTAGTAAGAGTTAGAAATGTGCTGTGGTTAGTACAAATGTTGGAACTCAAATCTTACCAAACTGAACAGAAAGAGCACTGACAAAGGTTATGCTGTCACTTTGCTTTCAGAGTTAAGATGTCCTTGAACTTCTCCTAAGACTGAGCTCTTATGCAAGTGATAACTTTATGCCTAACACCATGTTTTTTGACTGAATCATGTTTTCTGATACTGCTAACCTGCCCAGGGTCACGTGTCCTTGCCATCTCATTTGTGAGCTACAGAAATGCAAGTGCTTTTTTGTTTGCTTTGTCCTAAAGGGTTAATGTTAAGGTTAGGGTTAGATCTTTAACAAGCTCTAAGCGGTACAAAACAGTAACTGTGTACCTGTTACACCAGTAATTACAGCAGAGCCATTGTGTGCTGTGTTGTGAGCATAGTCTTGATGCTTTGATCTTCACTGTGACTAGTCATCCGAGTACATGATGTTCCAAGAAGAACATTATGCTTCATAGTGCTCAGGACCACCTTCTTCTTGGGTCAGCAGATTGCTGATGCCTGTCACCAGCATGGGATTTGGGAAGGAAGGTAAATAACTTCACAGAATTAGTGCAGGTGTGGTAGAATGGAATTCTTCTGCAAAGCATTCATTAACTTCATTAGTTGCTGCCTGTGTTGAAGTCCTACCCTGATCTTGCCACTTTTGACTAAATAAAACCCAACCCAACAAAAAACAGAGCAGTTTTTTGTTTATGTGTACTTTGCTCTTGGTGAAAGACGGTAGTTGGCAGTGTCTTTGTGCCACTTCTAGAAGGCCTCTGGCTACTTGAAGAGGTGAGGACATGTGCGGAATATGAGTTGTGAGGACTAGATGCAAATAAACCCTTCGTGAGTGTCTAAAAGATGTAGTTTTCAGAGCATTCTGAAACTAGTAGTGTTTGAGGAAGAACGTCTTCACGGTGAGGGTGACACAGCACTGGATAGGGCTGCCCAGGGAGGTTGTGGAGTCTCCTTCTCTAAAGACGTTTAAAACCCGCCTGGATGTGTTCCTGTGTGACTTGGTCTAGGTGATCCTGCTGTGGCAAGGGGATTGGACTAGATGATCTTTCAAGGTCTCTTCTAATCCCCAATGTTCTGTGATTGTCTGTGTTGTCTTTTTCCCATATAAAACATATTCTTCTGTCATGATGGAGAACTAGTTGAAGAAAGCTTCTGTTTTTCAGTTCATCCAAGGATGTTGTCATAACCATAGGATCTCTTCGCTATGAGGATACTTATTTTGGTACACTGATTTAAATTCACATGAGAAGACCTCCAAGAGCACACTTTTAAAATATTTAACTAGCTTCCTAAATTGCTGAATATCTGCTCGTACTTCAGTAATGGCAGTTTGAGCGACTGTTTTTGTTGCACATTATGTTTTCTCTCATTTGGAGAGAAAATGGCCTGGGCTGTGTAATAAAACTGTTGTCTTCTTTCTCCTCTCACTGTTTTCATAAAATTAGAAACACTATTTCTCAGCCATAATTACCATAAGTGCTGAAAATGTATAAACTTAACAAGCATAAGAAAACCTAACTGAGACTAAAACAAAAAGCTTCAACCAGTGCTGGAAAATTTTTGGAGTAAGAGCTATGAATATTAATTTACATAAGGAGAATCATCCTGCAGAACCATGGAGGAAACAAGGCAAGGAGGACAGGTTGTAGATAAGATTTTGTTGGGTTTTTTTTTCATTCCTTGCCAGTGGTTATGCAAATATTCTCTTCTGAAATAGATCAGCTATCTTAGAGATACTGCCTGCTGTGGCAGGGGCATTGGACTAGATGATCTCTCTGGGTCCCTTCCAGTCCCTGATAATTCTATGATTCTATGTCAGTACTGTGCAACCACAGCCCACTGTAGTTTATGCTTTGATCCTGAGATGAGCAATTATTTGAGTAAATGCTGATTACTGTCTTCTTGCTCCACATTCTGATTTTCAGGATGTGCTGATTTCCCACAGAATTAGGACTGACCAATCAACATTGTTAGAAGCACTGGTTTCCTTTGAACCTTCTGTTTCAAACCTTCCAGCACCTGAAATTAAAGGAAGTTGTTGTTTCCTTTGTAACACCAGTACATGACCATTTCTCTGAACATGACTCCAGAGTATTTATGCTGGCTGTCTAAAGTTGACAGATTGGCACATAGTTTGATGATTTTAAAGGCAGGGGTTGAATTTCATTGAAGCTAATCAGTACTATAGGCTGGGAACAGCTAGAGTCTTGTGCAGTCTGTTACAGGTGACTCATGCGGAAGGCACGTGTACGTATGGAGCTCTGCAGGTGGGCAGTGTTTAGTTCTGCCCTATCTTTGTGTCTTCTTTCTTGTGACTGTCTTCCTGGAGTAGCTTACAGTAGAGAGAGTTAGTAATGATATGTCCTGGTTTTGGTGGTGGTTCCTACTTTCCTTAGTGAGTCTGGATGATGAGAAGGATCTTAACTAAGTTTCAGAGAGCGTTGTGCTAGGAGGAGCAGTGAAGGTAGGCAGAGAGACTGAAGTTTAAAATAACTGATGCAAGTTGGAGATCTAGTAAGGAAGGAGCAGTGAATGGAGGGTTGAAGGTAGGTGGAAGTGCCTCAGACAAAACACAGGCTGCAGGAAAGCACAATAGAGTCATAGGACAGTTTAGGTTGGAAACCTAGACCTTTAGGATCAGAGTCCAAGCATTAACCTAAGTGTACCGAAGCCTACCAAGTCCTTAGGCTCTATAGTTACATGACTTTTAAACACATCCAGGGATGGCAATTCAGCCACCTCCCTGGGCATATGTGAGCATAAAGAATGAGGAAAACATTTGTTTTAGGATTCTGGTTAGGAATGTCAGTTTACAGTGAACCACACGCCAATTCTGAATCATCATGTATTTGCAGAAAACAGACGTTAAACAGAAAAGAGGTGTTAACCAAAGTATGAAGTGTACAATGCGAGAAAGACACGGGAAGCCTTCTTCCTGCTCTGTTTGGCACCGTGTCCACTTCTGGGTGATGCACTGCAAAGAGAATAGATTCAGTACATGGGGTTCAATGGAGCAACATATCACTGAAGTTCTAGAAAACCTATGTGGTGAGGGAAGGTGTGAGAAGAGAGACTGGATGATAACTTTAAAATGCTTCTAAAGTTCTTAAAAGTGAAAAAAATCATATGTGCTATGTCCCCAAACAGTAGCTTAACAGGATATGAGGATATGAAATTGAAAAGGAGGGCAAGGTTACTGGGAAAAGTTACTGAGATGGTAAACAGAGTTACATGCTTGGGTAGATTGTTGGGACGGGTAGAGAATTTCCTTGTAGGCATTTCCAATGACAAGTTGAACTCATGATGACAAGCAAAAGACACCAATGCCGTGTGTGGTACCAGGAGAGATGTTGATATCACAAAAAGACTAAATCACACTGTTTTTCAAAGTCATTATGACACTCTAAAAACAAGTCTTTGATAGGGAAGATGTACAGCTGACAGGAATGACCTTCTTTGAACGACATCTCTCACTTAAATTAGTTTGGAGGTGGTGGTGCTGGGGGGTGTGTGTTGGAGTAGGTAACCCCTAGAAGTCCCTTCTAACTTGAGCTTTACTAGGTATTACTGACCTTTGGCAAGTTTATCTCTTCATGTACTGAAAGTGACACATTTCATCACTAAGTGACAATGATGGTTGCATGAGATATGTGAGAGTTGCCCTTTGTTGTCAAACTTACGCCTTAAAATACACAAAATGGCTGCTTGTATTTTAGTAGATTCATGTCTACATTTTTCACTATCACTTTTACTATTCACATCTACAGCCCTTCCTGTAGCTAGGAACCATGAAAATGCTAGGTTAGAAAAATCTCAGGAAGTGACTTGTTTTTATTTTCAAGTGTGATTTTAAAATTCTCTGTTCTTTTTCCCCTACTCCCGTGGTTTAGATTAGTATCTTGTCAGGGACTTTATTCTTGCTGTGTAATCACAACTTTATTTGCTGCCTGGGTAGCAAATATCTTTTTCCATTACTGATAGAATCTTCAGGATTAGAATTCTACAAGTTGTTTCTTTTTAAGATGAGACACTGCTAAGTCTGTAATTTTGTTTGTAAGGCACTGTTTTGCTTTCCTGAACATGGCAGAAAGTGAATAGGAAGTGGTTTCTTTGCTCACAGTGCAAGGCTTTATTCCAGCCAGTCTCTGCCTCAAAAGCAATTACTCTACAGTATTTTAAAGCCACTCTTCCAGCTGCTTTTCTGGTTGTCTCCTTGGCTTTCACACAGCTTTCTGACTATTCCTGTGGATGCTTCCCACAGATCTGCCACCCATTTATCTAACAAACAACACAAACCCTGTTTTTGCTTGTGGAAATATATAATTTTTCTATCTTGTGCTCAAAATGAATTTAAAAGTTTCCTCTGCTTATCAAGCATAAGTGTTGGCATTGTTGCCAGCAGATACATGATGCCATGAACACTGCTGTTTCCTCAGACAGTTCAGAAATGAGCTGAACTGAATCTTTTTTCCAATACAGATTACTAGTAGATGTGCAAATAAAGGCAGGCCCTAAAGACAAACTGGAGGTACTGTTGGAGAGAGGTTTTAATAAAACAAACGTGATGGGATCGTATTTGACTTAAAAGGTTGTTAATACAGCAGTGTGGGAGCATGGTAAAACTTTGACCCTGAGTTGTTTGCAAGGATGGGAAGTGAGACACAGTAAGTTCTCAGAAACAAAGCTTGTTCAACAGAGTTGCCAAGGCATAAAGAAATAAAGAGCATCAGTAACCTCAGCGCACCAGTATGTGTGGAAGCGGTAATCAGACCTCTGCAATGACTTGAATTTTGTGCCCAAGCTAGTTAGAATTCCTAAGTGTTTCAGCACTTAGCACAGTGTTAACTAGGAGGTGGTAGCCCTCTTCTGACCAGTTATTGTTTGATAAATTGATGTTTTTTCTAACGTATTTTAAAAAACTCATTTGGCTATGGATCTACCATTACTAATTCTGTTTTAATTTAGCCACTTAACTTTCATTCCAGTAGCTCCTGGCTTGTATGTGTGTGTTTTGTTGGCTTCTCAGAGGAGGGAAGGAATGGTTTAAAGTAAGAATGTCTTCATTTACCTATATAGAAACTCGCAGTTAGTGATGATTCTGTAGCAGGAACAAGTCATGTGGAAGTATTCAGAAGCTCTCTGGTTGTCTGAACGGAGCGGTTGCTTTTCTCTTTGCGTCATGGTTCCACTTTGCTCTATGCTTTGTTGCTGCACTGGTCTGTAGCTAAGTTAGTCGGTCTCAGAATACATGGGACCTGACTACAATGGTTCTTGGAGAAGGTTTTGGATACATACAACTGAGTTTTTCTGGACATGACTACTTTTTCTTCACGGAAATCTACTCTTCGGATGCTGTTAGCCCCAGATGGGTGGATGCTTCTGCGCAGGCATCCTGTTGCTGACCAAGGTATTGCGAGTCACATTTGGGAAAGTGTAGAGGTGCATGCATTGCAGAGTTTGTGTTGAAGTGACAGAGTAAATGTTTTTGCCTTGAAGAAATGTACCTGTTCATCGGGGAGGCTGTAGATGTAAATACAGGAGACATTTCTGAAACTCCTGTGTGTGGACGTGTGATGGCAGAGTAAATGTTTTCTCTTCTGATGTAAATGGGACACGTGTTCATAGGTAGAGATGACCTGTTTTTAGGTCAGGGCTCATTGTCCTTGTTCTCCTCCACGCTGCTTTACTGACAAGGCAGCTGTATACAAGAAATGTCCAACTGTACTTGAGACACTGAAAAAGAGACTCGTGTGTTGCTCTGTATTTATATGTTGCCTTAAACCAAACTCTGTTTTATTTGGTTTGATAAAGTTTTTAATCTAGAAGGAGCTGTGCCTGAATGAAAGACTTGTTCTCCTGTATTTTGGTGATCCAGAGGTGAATTACACTGGGTTTCGTAGTATTTTAGCTAAGTGCAGATTGCAGCAAAGATTTCAGTTGGGTTGACTTAATTAAGAAAATCATTCCTCATGCAGGAAAAAAATGATCCGTGGACACTCACAATATATTTGTATATTCAGTGTCAATGGCTTTCAGAAGGTCTCTGATGCAGTCATAATGATAACCTAATAATGCAGATAATGAACATAGAGTTGCTGCATTTAACTTTTCTCAGAAGCTGAAATGCCACTGCAGCTCCTTTTGCCTTGAGAAATGTTGCCGTGTCCTCTTTTACCCCCTGTTGCTCCTTTGTGATGTTTTTTTACTCTGTCCTCCTTGCTTGCTGTTGTCAGTCACACAGTGTTCCGCTGTTGGGGAAATGAAACGTTAGGACTAGGGCAGAGCCTCTGCTTGGACCCATGGAGGGAAGGGCTGATGCTCAACAGCAGTTTCAGGCTTTGCTATTTGGACAGTCACTGCTCACCTTCCCAGTGACCATGCTGCTGCAGCACAGCTGCCTTGCTAGTAGTTAAAGGTGGATGCTGTAATCACAAAATCACCCTGATTGGAAAAGACCCCTGGGATCATCAAGTCCAACCATCCACCCTACCTTACAAGCTCACCTCTAAACTATATCCTGCAACACCTCATCCAATTGATCTTCAAACACATCCAGGTATGACAACTCAACCACCTCCTGGGGAAGCCCTTTCCAGTGCTTGACCACCCTTTCTGTGAAAAAATTCCTCCTGTTATCAAGTCTAAACCTACCCTGCTGTAACTTGAACCCATTCCCTCTTGTTGTATCACTAACTGATGTGAGACGAGACCAGCACCAACCTCTCCACAATGTTCTTTCAGGTAATTATAACAAGTGATGAGGTCTCCTCTCAGCTTCCTCTTCTTCAAACTAAAGAGCCCCAGCTCTTTCAGTCTTTCCTCATAAGATTGGTTCTCCAGGCCTTTCACTGCCCCACAAGTTTGGCTCTCACTAGGCACATGTAATTACCCAACTGCCAGGTAATTAGAGAGCTGATTTAAATAAAGCTCAAGTGGACATTTCCACATAAGTAGTTTGTATTAGTTTTGATTGTTCATGACACTGCTGGTTTAATCCTGCTTTGGAGTGCAGGACAAACTGCTTGTGGTTGTGTTTGCAAGGGCCTTTTTGTACCTGGTCCTCTTTTCAATTAGTAAAGGATAGTTGCCAGGGTCTGCCAAGAATCTGCACTTGAGCTGTTTGCTTTTATCTGTGTCTAGTCTTGCGGTGTCTCTTCCTTTTTGTGCACATCTACTGTCATCGTTAAATTTGCCATGGAAGAAGGTGGCATTAATTCATGGCTACTTTGCTGTGCTGCTGATTCAAAGTCATAGATGTGGTTTGACAGTGGAAAATAAATGCAGGTGGGAAATAAATCGTTGCGTCTGATGAGATGGTGTTTAAGTGAAATTGTAGAGTTGAAGGCTGATAAAGTTGGATCTACCTTTCATTCTCCAAAAAATCTTTAGAGCAGATTGATTTATGTACTGCAATAATGGCACGAAAGTAATGGAATGCTTCATAGAAACTTCCCTCCGATGGCAGTATTGATTTGCATCTTTCACAAGTCAAAATGGGATTTTTGTATCATTTTGAACATACCTTTAGCAAAACCCAAAGCCTTTCCTGTAAGGGGAAATCAGAACACATCTTACATCAATTCATCTTCATTAAGACGTGGTTTAAAGCCACGTGATGTGTCTTGGATGTCTTCTGTGGGAATAATTCCAACGCTGTGCTCATTGTTCCACAAACTCTTTGCTTCCTTGTTAGAGAAAGGATCAATATAAATGTTATAATTTTACTCTGAAACCTTAAGCCATTTGAAGTACAAATGGAACCACATTTCCCTTGTGATATTGTACCATCACAAACTAATGTTCAATAATATCGACAAAGAGTAGTGTTATGGGAACGTAATTAAAAGTGTGTAATTAACACAGTGATTTAGGAAATCACTAGAAGTGAAATACTGATTTTCCACAGTATTTTGGAGTCTTTGTACTTCTTACCAAAAAACCCATAACATGTCAGGTTCCCGTGTGAAGTGTTTCATTCCAGTGGCCTCAGTCAAGTCTAAGGAGTACTGCCTTCTCTAAAACATGTGGTGCCTTCTGAAAACATTGTTTGTTGCTGTTTCTAGACTATTCCTGTTCATGGCTTGATTGAAATTCTGTATATGATTTGACCTAGCATTTGCATGTGACATAAACATATCTGTTGGTCCTGTCTTCTCTCCCCAGTTTTAACTTCCTAGTAACTTTTTGTTCACACGAAAGTTGACTGTGAAACGATTACAAATGTGATGTGCAGACACCACGTGAGAGTTGAGGTGAAACTTGTTTCGGGTGTCCAGCTGAGGTTGAATTTTGTTTTGGTGTAATGCCATAGTTGGGTGCTTGAGATGCAACTGCTCACAACTGCATGTTGATTAGCCTGATGGTCGTCCCTAAATCCTACCTCAGTCTGTGTGTTTTCTCAAATGTGGATGAATCAATCTGTGTTACAGTTCTCCTCCTAACTAGAAATAGTTATCAGTCTCCTCTGAACTATAGGTACTGTTTAAGACTTTTTTGGTGCTTCCAAAACAAAAAAAAAGTATAAACTTACACCTCATTCTCAACTTTTAACCTGGCATTTTTAATTCTAACCTTTGAATCAGGATGTTACTCAACACAAGACACTGTGGAAGGCTTTGGCTGGCTTTTGTTCCAGCTGCCTAGGTAATGCTGCCTTATGTTGGCGGTTTGCTGGTGTAACAGGAGCTGGAGGAAGGAAAAAAGGTTATTTCAGATCCAGTAGTTTTTGGAGTTTTCTGATGTGTAGTACTTTATGAATACAAGGAATAGTGTGTGTCAGCCTTGATTAAGTCTTTCTCTCTTTAATTTTTAAACTGTTGCTGCTACAACAAGAAGTTGATGTGGAAGCATCAGATATGTAAAATATTTTTTCAAAAGCGTCGAAAGCAGGTACTGCTAATCATAGAATCACAGAATCATTAGGGATTGGAAGGGACCTCAAAAGATCATCTAGTCCAATCCCCCTGACACAGCAGGATCACCTAGACCGAGTCACACAGGAACATACCCGGGCATGTCTTAAACATCTCCAGAGAAGGAGACTCCACAACTGCCCTGGGCAGCCTGTTCTAGTGCTCTGTCACCCTCACTGTGAAGAAGTTCCTTCTCATGTTGATGTGGAACCTCCTGTGTTCCAGCCTACACCCATTGCCCCTCATCCTAGCACTAGATGACATTGAGAAGAGCCTGGCTCCATCCTCCGGACACCCACCCTGCACATTTTCATAGACACTAATGAGGTCACCCCTCAGTCTCCTCCTGTCCAGGCTAAAGACACCCAGCTCCCTCAGCCTCTCTTCATAATGACTGGCTATTTGCAGGGTGTGAGCAACAGGATTAGAGGAAGCTTGAATGAAAACCAAATTGATTTGGAAAACTGGTTTGTTTACTGGCTGTTTATTATTCCACATCAGGATGTACGCTTTCAACTCAACTCAACTTACTGTGAGCTTTTATGGAAGGTTGTTTTCTCTTCAAATACCTCTCCCAGCTTTAAACTATCAAGTCAATAACAGGGGAAATCAAAGTCCCTACTCTGATGAATTCTGTTACCTTTGAGAACACTATTTTAGCAAATTGAATTAGAAGTTCAGTAGCTTGTAAAAAGATGATATACAGAGAAATATTGCCAATTGAAATAAACCTCCTGCAACCTCTCCATGAATCTGAGACTGCTAGACAAGAAGAATATTTTGATTTGATGCTTTTACATAGGTATATGTGCTCATTTGCAGAAAGTAGCTGAAAATATTTTCTGATTGAGGTCTGAGGAGAAACCTGAGATGTCACAGATGACTTGTAGTCAAACCGAGCGTAAAGGGTTCAGTTACCTAAAGGGTAATTGCATTTGTTAACACTGTCAGCAAATACGTATTTCAGGTGAAAGGGCTGTTTCTTGCTCTCTTTTAACAGGTGTGAAAGAACTGCATTTTGCCAAGGTTAGATTTTTGCTGCTGTTTCTAAGCTTGAAATTACAATATTGCACAGAAATGCCGATGATTACCTTACAAAGCCACACGCTGCTAGGACTGGCATAAGTGGTTGTGGCTTCTTTCATCTGCCTCATTAGAAATGAGCATAATTAGCTGTTATGTAGTTTTAGGAAGACAGTCTTGTTTATCGGGAGCAATAAAGTGTGTGTATATGTAAACGAAATGATGGAGACCTAACATGCAGCATGAATGCATTTCATCAGAGGTGTAGAATGGATTGTTGTATGTTAACAAGGATGTGAACAAGTGCAGTGGGAATGCTTGCTTTCAGCTTTAGTCCTTCAACCCTGCCAGGAGTGCGTGCTAGATCATGTGTGTGTGCTTCAGCGCTGCGATCGCAGCACGTGCCTGAGCTGGAGCTTTGCGCTTGATTGAGCAGTTGGTCTGCATAAAATTGTAGTCAGAGTCGTCGTGCTTTTAAATCAGCAGTTGATTTTGAAAAATTATGATATAATGAGCTTTGTTCACGAGGAATTGTGCTGCTGTTCTTGAGGTAGTGCTGTGGTGTTACTGGCAACCTCTTCCTAGCTTCCTTTACACTGTTGTACACTGAGGCTTTTGCAAGGCAATTAAGAGAAGTGAAAGTGGAAGTTGTTTGAAGGTAACTTCTTCTGACACTTTTAAAGAACTGATGTTCAAATCGCATTAATTTAATGGTTTGCATCGTGACCTGAGCTCCTCTTTGATTCATTTCTTGAACTGTACTCTTTGTGCTCTGTGTGTCTACAGCAGAAGCTGCAATAGCCTGCCTTGTACAGCTCTGCTTTTTGGGAATAGAATCTACGAAGCTTTTATTTATTCCTTAGTTTCTATTCAGCGCTAGAGACATGTTAAATGCTGATTGCTTATTGTGGAACTAATTTAGCACATGATTTCAGTGACCTTTTTGTATCACTTTCCCTTTAGAGAAGAAATGTTAGCAGAGTTGATAGTCCTTCTTAGCACTGGGAATACAATAAACCCCAAAGAGCTGCAACCTAAAAAGCACCCAGCATTATGTTCAGCCATAGTGACCTGGGCAGTGTTGTTTACTGGGTAAAGATGTGTGAATGCTTTTGAACAGTCAAATCAGGACAAAAAAATTGCAAATGTGAGATTTCCCAATTGATTTTTACCCCAGCACTGTATCTTGCTGTTCTTCTGTTTTAAAAGAAGACCTTCAGCCCAAGTGCTGCCAATAACTCTTCTCAAAACAAGTCATGTGTTTAATTATCCTTATTGTCTGAAGCCAATGCACAGACAGAACACCATATGCTTCTGTTGACTTGACCTCCTTAGTTGAGAGTGTCTGGATTTTCTGATATTCACCTTATTTCTTATGTCCAAAGGAGCATTCAGCCTCTCTGTCAGCACTCATTAGTGGAGATTTAAGAGTGCTGTCAGAGTGGGCTTTAGAACCATACAGGAAATTTCCTAAACGATGGCCTTTCTGTACTGAACAATTTGTGTACAGAAGTAAAGGTGAATGATTATATTTGCGACACTGAAACCTGTTTGTCTGCTCTATCGAGCTATTAAACACTCCTTAGGTAAATCATTCATCAGTTGTCACAGTCTGGTTTGGCGTCTTTTGGCTTTCTGTTCCTTATTTCCTCTTGGGAATTGTTCTGTAGTCCAGCTTTTTAGAAAAAGCTATGGCAGAGGGATTGGACTAGATGAACTTTCGAGGTCCCCCTAATGATTCTATGATTCTAAAAAAAAGAAACCCCAAACCAGGTCTACTTGATGCACTATTTCATTCTGATTGGTAAGCTGCACCATTTTTGGTATTAAAGATATAAAAAATGGGGAGAAAGAGTTCCCAGTCTTTGCACTTCCTTTTTTGTTTTCATATGTGAAGCCTCTGAGAAAGCAGAGGCTTTTACCATCTCAAAAGAGTGTGAATGCATTCTGAAATTTACATTGCAAAATAGGAAAGTTTTGCCATTTGATATTACAAAGGATTGTAGTCAGGTTGCTTTAAAAATTGTAGTGGAAACAGTTCCTGCTGCAAAGGAATGTTTAAACAAAAGTGTCTTTACTGAGATTGGATCGGGCCCTGGAAGTTTCAAAGCAAACACTTTAGGACTTGTGCTAGAGCATCAGAACTGGAGAGAACAAAAAACATGATTTGTTTATGCAGATCCTTGAGCTGCAAAATGTGATCAAGTTACAATGAAAATAAATGTAATTATAGTTCTTGAGTTATTTTTAAAAATTCAGTTAAAAAACAGGAGAACCTTTACTTGAAAAGAAGTTGTTCACAGTCAAAGCTACTCAAATAAGCGTTTTATGCAATTCTAGTTCTGATCAGTACATTTCCCTTTGGAAAACAAGGACAAGAAGCCAAAATACTACTGCATTGTTTTGGTAGATTGAAATACCAGATTGCCAAAACGACCTGTCAGTTTGGGTAACAAGATTAGGGATAAGGGAATGACTTGCCCGCTTGTTTTTCTAAATCTTGATACAAGACCTCTTTTGTTTGTTTCATGAAGCAGAAAATGTCATGATTAGTTGGATGTACCTTTAGTATGGAAATAATCTGCCTTACTTCACTGTCTTTAATTCCTCAGAATAATAGACTTATAAGACAATTGCATCTCCTCAAAAATAATAGAATAGCTTTACGAGTAGGCATAGCTGCAAAATGTGTAACTAGAAAGGCCCACAGGGTCAGCTCTTCAAAGAGGACTGATAGAATTTGACCTTGAGCAGTTCTCTTAAGAGCCTTTATTTATAGCATGGCTGTTGTTAGCATTTACAGTGTACTGCTTTATTCTGTATTTGCATGGTTGATTACTTTTCTGCTTTGGAGTTTATAACTTACACTAAGTTGCTTATAAAAGGTTTAATTTCACTTCAGAGTAAGGAAGCTTATTAGCTTATGGGAAGCAGTCATCCCTGGTAATGCATTGTAGCATTTCAAGGACACCATGTGTCAGCTTTTAGGCAGTTTAGAGAGAAAATCAGGATCTGATTTGTAACCCCACTTGAGATTTAATTTTGGAGATGAAATTTTGTTAACACCTTCTTTGCTCTTCAGTGTTTGACACTACTGCCCATAAATGTGCTTTGTGCCTTTGACATATGATAATAATTACCCAGGGTTGTTTTCCAGCCTCAGTGATTCTGTGTTTTGCTGTTTTGATAAGCCTAAATGTCACAGGTGGGTTCTGGAACACCTTTAATACGTGTTCTGTGGACAGAGCCATTTGGCCATGCCGGTGTGATTAGTTTGGCAATTCGTCTGCTCGACTCTCCTCAGTCAGATGCTTGACGACGCAGTGCTTGGTTCTGTGATTCTGCGAGTGTCTTCTGAGCTCTGGAGTCGCTTCCGAAGGGCAGTGGAAGCAATGTTTGTATTTCCTCAGTAAATGCCATTAGGTATTTCTTGCCTGTGCTGCTTTATGTGGATGCTGGGTAATTGTGCCAGGATATTTTATCACCGTGTGGGGTAATTGTATTTACAGTTGTGTTTTGCAAAACCCACGCAAAATAGGAAATCCTGCCTTTGTAAAAACATTGTCACTTTTAAGATTAAGTCAAAAGCTGCTTAAGTGCTAGTGTAGTAAGAATTTCTTTTGATTTACTAGAGCAATTCAGTCTTTCTGTTTTCTGACTGACATTAGAAATAGTTGGGCCTGTCACATATTCATTTTAATTTAAAAGAATATCTGTGAGGTACAAAATTTACTGTTTGATGAGATAATGCTACAAATGTGATATCTTGTAAGCTGCTTGGGTATTGTGGATCAAGCATGGGCTGAAAAAATGTGTTGCATGCATCTCTGTGGGAGTCAAGTGCAGATGAGTGCACATGTTGTCGTGACTTACTCTTTATCAGTGCACTTGATACCACATTGGCATGGATGACTTACAGCGTCTGAACTTACTTTAGGGGAATTACAGAACTTGTTTTCTCATCGTTCATAGCTGAAAAAAAGAAAGGTTCCTGTAAAAGCTGTGCCAGATTGAATTGGCTGGCATGTTGACAAATCATTGAAGGATCTTGCAACCCCAACTGACTTTATATAAACTTACTGTGAAAATTCTATCCATTAAGACATCTATTTTGTATCTACGCTGCATCCCTGATGCAAGCGTAATGAATTAGTACATGAAGGCTGTTGACTGTCTCTGACCCATGGCGTGATGGTAACTACCGTGGAGTTTTTATAATGGGAGTAAATGAGTTGTGGAGTAACTAATTATAAAAGCAACTGAATTAGCACTTACTACGGTGTATTCTCAGAAATCCAAATATTTATTTAATGGCAGGTTAATAAACCTTCAACAGAGTCTGGAAAAATATGAAACCTTTGCTGTGGAACCTTTACCTTGTAGCATGATTTGCTTCAGCTGAAGCTTTTATCTTTTATTTTTTGAGCTGTATTGTGTTTGTTTTGGTTTTGTGTAAGGGTCTAAGGAGGGGGAACCCTGGGGGTTAGAAGATGAAAATGAAAAGGACTGTTAACTAGGGTGGGCCATAAACTCATTACATGGGTGAATTTAGTGCTGGTGCCACTGAGCCACTATTCATTTGAATAATGATTTGAAAATCCTCCTCTTGGACAGAGGAAGGGTTCTGCTGCAGCAGGTATCTGTTCCTGCTCTTCACCGATTTGCTAATTGTGTGCAGTGCTTTGTTGCCAGCCAAAGCCTTTTGTCTCTATGTCAGGTGGCAGTTGATCCTTCCTCTCCCTATTTAATGAACAACAGGCGTGAGAGGTTTCAACAGTGCTGCTGGGTAAGAGCAGGACATAGATATCAGGCCTGCAGTGTGGTAAAGCAAAGCCCTGTGTGCTGGTCTTACTGGATTTGTTGTTTGAGTGCCAAGTCTGCTGCTGGTTACCTTTTTTTGTCTCTTGTGGCAGATCCATCACTTTGGTCATTTAGCTGATTTGCCATTTAAAGGAAGACTGAGCTGCCTGCTGTTGATACAGGAAGGGTCATAAAGCTTTTCTGATCCTGTTCTCTAATGCTTCTGCCTTTGGAGATAACCAGCCATAGCACTATTGAGCTCTTTGATTAAATTGTACCTTACTGCTTTTTAAAAATTTATTTTAAATGTAGTCACCATCATTCACTATGTTCCATGTGCAGTTGAGGAAAAAGCCTGTGATTTAACATGTTTGTGACCTTGCTTGGTTGATAAGTAACAGCTTATGAACCCTCCGTGCTGCTTTTCATGTTGTGGATGGTGCTTCTTTGAGGAAGAAGTAAGTGGCTTTCCTTGAGGCAGAATGTCAGTACTTGCTGAGAGTGGCTGAAACATTCTTGGCTTTGTAAAGGTCTTCGTGCAATTCAGTTTTAATCTCTTTACCCACCCACACACTTGCCCCACATAGTGCATTTTGCACAAGAGCCACAGTTCTTTTTTATTTCTTAAACAGTTGCAGGTGTTTACTGAACGAATGGGCTGTAGTATGGCTGCTGCAGACTACACGGAGTTGGAAACTTTGCAGACATTATCAGAAATGCAATCTTCCCTTTCTAGATGCTTTCTGGCCTTTTGGACCTTGCCCACTACTGCTCAACCCATTTCCTGGGAGAGGCATCTTCAGAGAGTCACAAAGCATCTCTGACTGATTCTGTAGTGTCTGTGCTTCCTTTTCCTGGTGCATCATTAACAAAGGTGGTCGTGTGTGCATATCAAATAAATACCCACTCTTCTGTGTTCCTTTTCTGCTACTGCCCAAGATATGGAAATAAAATCTTCTGAATTCTCATATATCAATATTTATACAGCTTTGGTCAAGACTGTCTTGTACTTACATACTCTCTACAATATTAAATTGCACCTGCAACCTCATTGGGAGATCTAAGTCATTCTTCAGACTTCTAAATAGTGAACTAAAAATATTCTTGTGATTATTATTTTAATAACACTGGTATCTTGACTAGTAATTGTGTTCAACTGTACCTGCTGTGTTTTAAGATTAATGGCAATGCACAGACATGCATGTACATGGGCTTCAGATTGTGTTATGATTGACGATCAGGTGCCAAGTTTATTCTTCAATACTGACTCATCTCTGTTTCCATTGTGGGTGATGTGTGGTAAAATTTTAAGGCCTCAGAGAATATGTGTCTGTACTTTGCTCAATTTAAAAGTGCTCCCAAAGTTTTCTTAACATGTTTTTCATGTTAGACTAGATTATTTGTGTCGGAAGGAGCCTGTTACAGTCTTCTAGTCCAGCTGCATGACCACTTTGGGGCAGACCAAAGTTTGAAGCATGTTATTAAGGGCATTGACAAAATGCCTCCTAAACACTGACTTGATAAGCAAAATGAATTTTTTTAATGCTCTACGTCTGTAACATGAACACAAAAGTAAGAGCTGTTCATGATTTTTTAATGGCACTGAAGCTGAATAACTGTGGAATTGCTTTCTTTGTGTTTCCAGGGTGTTTTTGCCATTTTGTGTGGTTCTGTATGTGCGTCATTTGGAATTATGATATAGCAAGTGTTCTAACAGTGCAGGTAATTTAGCTACAACTTAAAAACATCTCTTGTTATTTTAGTTCAACTGAGAGGATGTGGAAAATGCTTTGGTAAAGTTGAACTGCAGCGCACTTTCTTATTCCTTTGTTTTGAAGAGATTGGAGAAAATTGGGGCTTCTAAGTTTGGACAAAAGGCTACAAGGGAATTTAATTACTGTATATAAATGCATGAGGGCTGGGTGCTAAGAAGAAAGAAATACTCTTTTCAATTGCATCAGAAAGGACAAGGGGTAATGGATGCAAGCTAGAACACAGGAAACTTCGCTTCAATATGAGGAAAAACTTGTTTACAGTAAGGGTTATTAAATATTGGAACGGGTTGCCCAGGGTGATTGTGGAGTGTGCGTCTCTGGAGATGTTCAGGACCCATCTTGATGCGTTTTTGTGTAGCTTGATTTAGGCTTTTTGGGTGGTTCTGCTTTTCAGCAATTTGTATCCTGCTCAAGCAGGAGGGTGGGACCCGATGGCCTTTGAAGGCCCCTTCCAACCCTAAGAAACTGTGTAAACTGAGCACTTTTATGCTGTTTTTTTATCTAATGGGAAAGCACTTTGCTCCTAAAACTAATGGGTTGAAGGATATGATAGATTAGACTAGGAACTAAGAAACTGTATGCATGCGAAGATGTTCGGAAGCTCCATGTTGGTCTTAACAAACTGGCATCTGTTTAAAACTTGCTTATGAGCTGTCTAAATTTAGGGTAAAAATCAAATGATGTAATCAACACTGTCTGGGGCTAAGAGGAGAATGGACTGAGTTTGTAAATTAGGCTGTTGGTGGGTTGTGGAATTACTTTTTTTTTTTTTAACAGTTGTTTAGTAGGACAACCATAAATAACCCAGTGAACTAAGAGTAGGCTGAGCTGAGATTCTATCTCTGGTCAAAACCTTGCAGATCTTCACAGTCTTATCTGAATTTTCAATTTCCAAAATACAGTGAACTTGTCTGAGTTTGAAGCTCTGCATATTTAGGAGAACAAGGGAAAAAAGTTGACAAAGCAAGCTACTGAGCTGACAGAGTGTTCACTTTCCAAGAAGTGTGCAGTGTCAAGCCAGCTTAAATATTTGGGTTTGGGCTTCTGGAGTTCTGTGAAACTGCTAGAGCTTAAGAGAAAATTGTGGAGAACTAATGCTTTTAATTCTCACCCAATTTCTTAACAAGACATTTTCATTTGCAGTGTGAGAGCTGGTTATTTTTATTTGATCTTTCTGGCTTCTGGAGCAAAGGATGGGAAAGCATCACCCTTAAATTCGGTGTAAAATAGTGTGTTGTTCTCAAGTAAAATATGACTGTATGATGAAACTGTTGGAGACCAGACGTGTTTGACATCTACAGCTGCTGTAGAAAGGGATATTTGGTTTGTCAGAGAACGGATATGTTTGGGATTTTTCCATCAGCTGCATAAGGCAAATAACTTACTGTCTGAATTCCTTCCTCTATTTTCTTAAATTGCTCTAGGTTTCAAAGTGAGATGAATAAAAGTAATTTATAATATTGTAGAAATAGAATTTATTTTCACCTCTGTCAGTTTCCTTTATGGCTTCAGACTCGATGTATTTCTCTTTAACAATGAGAAAAAGTGGCTTAATACTCTTAAACAAGTAGTAAGTTGTATATCTCTTCAGGTTTTAGAGAAACCTTTAAACAACACCACTAAATGGTGAAATGTGTTTTGAAAATGTTGGCTACACTATGGAGTTTCTTGTACATGCTGTTAAGCAGCTTGTCACAGAATAGACTCTCTTGAAAGTGACCTACAGTGCTCTTCTAAGCCAACTGCCTGACGGTTCCAAGTCTGACCAGAAGTTAAAGAATGTTATTAAGGACCCTCTTCAACATTGACAGGCTTGGGGCATCAACCACCTCCTCAGGAAGCCTGTTGCAGGGTTTGACACCCTTTCAGTAAAAAAGTGCTTCCTAATGCCAAGTCTGAAACTCCCCTGGCACAGCTTTGAACCGTTCCCATGTGTCATGCTGAAGAGATCAGCACTTCCCTCTTCACCTTCCCTCCTCAGGCAGCTGTAGAGAGCAAGAGGTCGCCCCTCACCCTCCTTTTCTCCAAACTAGACAAGCCCAAAGCCCTCAGCCACTCCTCACAGAACATTCCTTTTAATTTTGAGTCATAAATTTGGAATTTACTTTGGAATTACTTTTACGTTGAAATCGGCTTTGCTGCCCTCCCCGGGATGCAGTCAAGGACCTTACGTCCTTCACTGAATCTGGAGCCCAGAACTGCACACAGTCCTCCAGGTGGGGCCCCACCAACACTGAGTGCAGCACCAGAATCACCTCTTTTCACCAGCTGGTTCTGCTGTGTTGGATTCAGCCGAGGGTGCTGTTTGCCATCTTAGCTTGGAAAAGTGGAGACTCATTAGTGTCTATAAATATGTGAAGGGTGGGTGTCAGGAGGATGGAGAAAGGTTCTTCTCAATGTCATCTAGTCATCTAGGGCCAATGGGTGTGAGCTGGAACACAGGAGGTTCCACATCAATATGAGAAGGAACTTCTTCCCAGTGAGGGTGACGGAGCACTGGAACAGGCTGCCCAGAGAGGTTGTAGAATCTCCTTCACTGGAGGTGTTTAAGATCCACCTGGATGTGTTCCTGTGTGACTTGGTCTAGGTGGTCCTGCTGCAGCAGGGGGATTGGACTGGATGATCTTTCGAGGTCCCTTCCAATCCGTTATGATTCTATGATCGAGTCCAACCATCCACC
The DNA here is from genome assembly GCA_013400115.1 of Rhinopomastus cyanomelas. NCBI lineage: Eukaryota > Metazoa > Chordata > Aves > Bucerotiformes > Rhinopomastidae > Rhinopomastus > Rhinopomastus cyanomelas. Next base: position 1,610,175 of record VXBP01010266.1, read on the forward strand.
CTCCCTTAAAAGTTCACCCTTAAACCATATCCCTCACATCCAAATGATCTTTAAACGCATCCAGGATGGCGACTCAACCACCTCCCTGGGAACCTCCCTGGGAAGCCCATTCCAGTGCCTGACCAGCCTTTCTGTGAAAAAATTCTTCTTAGTATCAGGTCTAAACCTACCCTGCTTGAACCCATCCCCTCTTGTTCTTTCACTAATTGCTTGTGAGAAGAGACCAGCACCAGCCTCTCCACAATGTTTTTAAGTAACAGGTATCTGAGCAGTCGATAGATGCTGTGAAGTGTAGCAAGTATGCCAAAGACATAAACTTTTAGAAATTTAAATGGAATTTGTTGTGTTTCAAAGTACCGGCAGTCATATTATCAAATAATTATTGGAAGGCCAAATTACACATTGATCTCCAAATACATGAAAACTGCTAGCTCTAGTGTTAGAGATGTAAATGTTTTAAATTGCTCAAGCTTTTAGAAAGAATGATTTTTACTTCATTTCTCATCAGTAACAAGAAAAATACTTTGAGGGTAATGGACTCAAAATATTATTGTATTTGTCATGTGAGCATTTTCTAGTTTTACTTGGCTGAATATTGTTATAACCTAACAAAAAACTAGCCACACAGCTTTGAGTGCATTTTGAGCAGCCAGCTTAACCCAGATACATCTGGTTGAAGCACCTGTGAGCAGCTGACTACTTTGAACCAATCGACTAATATTTTCTTAAAAGAATTATTGCTTTTAGGGTCTCAAGTACCATAAAGCAGGCTCTACCACAGGTGAGAGCCTTTTTCCAAGTAGGAAGAACAGTAGTGTATAAAGTTTGTCTGCAGTCCTGAACCATGAAGAAAGAGAAGAAGTTTAGGGGTGAACTTGTAAGGTAGGGTTGGACTTGATGATCCCAAGGGTCTTTTCCAACCAGAGTGATTCTGTGAATTCTGTGAAGGAGAACTGGTGGTAGAGGCTGCTTCTGAAGCTATCCACTGCTGTAGAAGCCCTCAATAAAACCTTGCATGTCTTTTGGTGGTTCACCTCTTCTCCCCTGTTTAGAGAGAAGTTAGCAGCTCTCTGTATTAACCCATTCGTTTTGGAGAGGGAAAGTAATTTGCCTAGTTGTGTGACATCTAGCATTCTTCTTTTGTTTAGCCGTGAAAACATTTTGTAGCCTTAATGTAATGAGATCCAAGCAGTCTTTGATTTCTTTAGGTTGTCACTGGCAAGTAACAATGTTCTTCATGCCAGAAACTCCACAGAGTTTTCCTGGCCTCTTCCATCCTGCTGACTAAAACTCCAAGACCTGTTTCAAATACCAGCCTGGAGTCAGTGGCTCACGTGCCTCATGTCTCCTGTGTTATGGGTCAGCATCTGTGTTCTGGGTTTGCTGTCAGGAAGTACTAACTGTTTGGCTTCAATGAAAAAAGGAAAACGAGGCTGTCAAGGGAAATGTTTTTAAGAGCTGCTAAACTACGTTTTTATTTCTCTGTCTTCAAAACAGAGGGCACTTTTTAGCTAACTGTGTTTTCTAGACATAATCAGAACAGAACATGCCAACTCCAAAAAAAAGAGACTAGATGTAAAGTGAAAGATAACTGGTGGAAATGCTTATTACCAAGGGAAAGCTGACTTTGCTTTGTGTATTACTGTGAAGGATTAGAGAGGAAGAGATTCCAGTTGCTCACAAACCTTCAGCTTCCCTGCCCTTGCAGTACTGAAGTGTAGGAATGGATAGGTCAGTAACAAGAGAAGATACGTCTATGGATGTTGGCTGTCACTGGAATAATTATTACAGACCATAAATCACTTACGGCACTTCAGTCTGTATCTGTGGGCTGGCTGAAGGAATGATGATGGTGAGCAGGAGATACTGTGCTGGATGGCAAGGGCACAGGCAGTATAGTAACAGATGAGTTTTGGTGTGTCCTTCTCCTTTTGCTCTCTTTTCAAAGAATATATTAGGGTTTTGATGAAAATTTTGTTTTGCAGGCAGTGACAATATTGCCAAGTTAAAACTTGGGTTTGAAATTGTTCTGTCTGAAATACTGTCAAATTTACTGTCACATTCCACTCCTTCTTAGAAAGTATTTTGAGGGGCTTTCAAAGGGCATAACCTGTGCCTTTGTAAGGCACCACTCTAATACTGCTTTGTAAAATAAATGGTTTAGGTGCATTTGTTCTGAGGAAGGACTTGGACTTGCCTTGTGGTGCTGAGTAATGTGGAGTCAAAGGTTGCTCTTGTGTGGAGCTACAGTGAGAGGCATAACCCCCCCAGTGCCTGTTTGCACCTCTGCCTGGTGCTGTTCCCTCTTCCCTCTGTCTGCCAAGGTGCCTAAATCAGGTGGAGTTGTGCTTCTTGCCTGCATTTCGGATGCTGCAGAGCTGAGCAGTCCCTGACCCTTGTTGGATCTGTTTGGAGGTGTTTGTTTCCACAAATGACCAGGCTAATCTTTTTTCCTCTCTAGAAAAGTTGATTGCCTACCAACGGGAATTTCATGCTTTGAAGGAACGTCTTCGTATAGCTGAGCATCGCACCCTGCAGCGCTCTTCTGAGCTGAACGCTATCTTGGAGCAGTTCAGACGTGCAGTAGCAGAAACAAATGGGAGTAGGAATGCAGTGAATAACTTTTCAGGTACATACTGTGGTTGAGCACAATTTTCTGACTCTACAATACCAAAACCTCTTTGTATTTCTACATACTTAAAAATTAATGCTAAGAAAGCTGAATGAAACTGCTCAGCAGTATGAATATGTGATTTTTATATCTGGTGGGGATCTTTCTGGTTTTTGTTTTCCAATTCTTAATGGTCCACCTTATAATATGATAAGAATGATCTTCACTCTTACCATTTCAGGGAATGAACACTAATTCAATACCTAGCTCCCAAAGTTTACAATTTCTGGCTCCTTTTTTAACATTGAATGTGTTCTGACAATAATTTACAGCGTATTTTAAACAGAGCATGAGGGAAAAGGTGAGCAAACAGAAGATGGACATGAAGCAATTAAAACAATTTAAAGTTAACTTTAAACTGTTAACTTTAATTCACACTCTTGCTGCTTTAGTCACCCAGTTTTTAATAGATGGCAATTTCATAACAAGTAAATAGAAACTTCCTGTCAAGTGGTTGTGGTCAGGTATGTTGCAGAAATGTCACTGTATTGGCCTAGTGAGGAATATAAACCCAAAGAGGGATTTCTTTTAGGGATTTGGTTTTTTCCTCATTCAGCTGAAGTACTGATTGACGTTTTGAGCACTTTACCATGCCTGGATCCCAGCTGGGATGTTCTCTTTTTTATTCTCCCTGTGGAGTCATGATGGGAAGTCAGCTGAAGATGGAACTCCTGTCTGAGCTTTTCTGCTCAGAACTTAGTAATAGATAGAATTTTATGAAGTTTAATGTCCTTAACAAATACCATATAGTACTATGTATATTCATCTTTGAAGCTGAAAGAAGTCCCAGTTGGTTTATGTAGTTCATTCATACAAAGAGCTGTTGTACTCTGACAGAATTTTTAGTCCTGTAGTTTAAGCTAAAAGAAATTCCAGCAGAAAAATTTAAATGTACCTGTCTTGGAGTCATCTCTACTTACAACATCTATTACAAAGCTATTTTCAAGATTTTTACATTGTTAGGAACCTGTTTTCACTCCAATATAAATATTTTTAAAACTCCAAACAGACTGAACTAAAGCCTGCACTGAAACCCTATAATAGCATATCAGGTGTTTTATCACTTCTTCACAAGTCAGTGAAGTTCTTCAAAACTTTGAGTACAGCTTTTTTCTTAACATGATATTATAAACCTCCTAGTTTTCTTAAGATCCATATGCTGTCATATCTGTCACTTGAAATAAGAGTTGTTTTCACACTTGATGTAAGAAAATCAACATGCACAGTAGGAGAATTTAAAAAGCTGTTACTTGCAACACTGAGAGCCACCTGGGCATCCAGAGAGGCATCTACTTGAGAAAGAGCAAGAATTTTAATTTAGTGGGCTAAAATGAATTCATGTTAGTAGTTATTTGACTGCAGAAATGTCTCAGTTGTGTATTTAATACTATTTTTGCTTTGTACCTGTATTTGCAGTGTGTTTCAGTAAGTGTTGTAGCCTTGTAAAGCCTTTTGCAGTGGCATCACCATATAGTGGTGAGTTCTGTAAGCTCATGTAAAACATAATCTTAGGTAAATAAGCCTCCTGTTTTGATTTGCTGGGAAAAATAAAACTCACCAAACCCCTAAATAAGTGGAACATTATTCTATGATAACACACCAAGTCTAATGAGATGAGGTAAGTATTAAGTATGTATGCAGCAAGCTTACGTGGTGGAAAATAAACTCTGTCATCATTTATTAAAAAAATTAAAGTGAGATAATTCTTCCTCTGTAAAGAAGGTACAATGCCTCAGTAAAATGCATCCTTTTTCAGTTAGGACCCAACTCGATGATGTTTGTTCTTGCAGTACTGATTTTTGTTTGTGTTTGCAGATGAGACTTTGAAATTGTTGAAAGATCTAACAAGCAGAAAATCTCTTCAAGTGCCAAATATCTATTACCATTTGCCTCATTTGTTGAAAAATGAAGGAAGCCTTCAGCCTTCTGTGCAGATTGGCCTTGGAAGGACAGGAGGTAATGCTGATACAAGGTTTATTATGTGTTTTGTACCTGGAGGACTTTCTAGCTTAGTGATAAAATTTACTGCGTTACTTGGTAGATCAAGGATGTCTTGTTCAACTTGTGCAATATTGGTATCTCTTAGAATTCAGGCTGAACCCAAGATGAAAGGAGTTTGGCTTCAGCTTTGCTCTTTTCTGCATAGTCTCAGTCACACCCCGTGCCACGTTAAGGTACGCATTAAGAAGCATTAAGCTTGGATTAACTTTTTATAACTAAATAAAAGGGACTACAGCTCAATCATTACAGATTCTGAACTGCTAATGGACACATCCTTTTGGCTTTTCAGATTTGTTGGCAACAATGCATGGATTTAATTGTTTCAGAGTCGATGGGTTTTAGAACAATATATTTCCTTAGCTGGGAGAACTAGAATAATCGGATAGAACTGCATCAATAAAATGTGGACATTCACTGGAGGGGAAGAGAAATCAGTGTTGGGCTACCATACTGTTGATCCTTTTTTCTCTTTCCCTAATCCTCAGCAATTCTGAGTTTTGGTTATTAGATTAGCTCAATGGAATCCCATTCTTGGAGCTCTAGAAAGTAAATAGCACAAAGGCCAACCATGCTGTGTATCTCAAAGCCTATGAGTGTGTGGCTCTCTCTCTAAGTTTGAAAGCCCCACCAATGAATCTATGTTTCTCTGCGTGTGCCATCTGACTTTGAATGGCTCCTCTTACTGTTCATTAAACCTTTCTTAGTTTTTCTGATTCTTCCCCTTCTTGCTTTTGAAGGAAGCACTAGTCACTCCTGGCCTGGTTTGTTGTTTTTTGTATTACTTCATTAAGTTTGCACCTTGTCTTAAGAGAGTGGGATATAGAAAAGAAGTTTGAAATGACAAAATAGAAATTGGAATTGTTTTGATTTAATTAAAAGGAGGGAGGGAATTCTAAGTTAAATGATTTTCCTGTCATTCTCTTTCCTGGTCGCTGTGCTTTTTGAGTATTTGCTTTAGAAATTCAGAGTGTGGCTGCTAGGTGAAGCAGACTCTCGAATGTTTAAATGTTTAAAATTGTTGAACATCTTAACAGTTGATTTTTATATATTTATGATGTAAATAATTTCAATAGAAGGCTCAGAGTGCTGGTGCTGACTTCATCAAGTCTGTTTTATCCTTTTACTCTGTTCTTGCTGCTCTCTGCTATGTATGTAGCAGGTAGCCAGCCCTGGGTTTGGGGTCAGTTACTAAATTAAGACAATGGGAAAATTAAGGAGCACAGGAGTCAAGTGGCCAGTTGAAAGATGATGTTGAGTAGTATTGTAGCTGGGGCCAGATCAGCTGGAGGGGTTTCTGGATAATCCTGGTGACCCATGCTTGTTTTTCTAGAAGAACCCAATTGAGATGCAAGGAAAGTAATAAATTAAAGAGCTTCTCAGCAGTTAAAAGATGACTTCTGAGAAGTTAAATACTTGAGTTGTGAAGAGGAGTTATGCTGGATTTGAAATAAATTAGAGAGTTTAATCATTCTGAGTCTTAGGACATCTTATCTTGGGGGAAGGGAGAGAGCTACAGGGGTGGCTTCTGTGAGAATCCCCTCTGTCTGATAGAGTTAATGTAGGCTAGCTCTAGATGGACCTGCCACTAGCCAAGGCCAAATCTATCATTAATGGTGCTGGTTGCTCTATGTTAAGATATTTAAGAAGATGGGAGAAAAAACTCCAGCATAATGACAAATCCAACTGGAGAGGAATGAGGATATGTGAGCAAAACAACTCTGCAGACAATGTCAGTGAACAAGGAGTGGGAATATGTGCTCCATGTACCAGAGCAGAGATTCCCCTGCAGCCAGTGGTGAAGACCATGGTGAGACAGGTTGTTCATGGAGGGTTGTCCCCCACTCTAGATCAGGGAGACAATGTGATGAACTGAACACTGTAGCCATTCCCTGTTTGCATGTGCCACTTGTGTAGGAAGAGGTAGAGAACTTGTGAGTCAAGTTAAGCTCAGAAAGGAGAGAAGGGTGGGGTGGAAAGTGTTCTAATATTTAGTTTTTTATTTCTCATTATCCTAATCTGATTTGATTAGTAATAAATAACTTTTCCTGAGGTTGAATCTGGTTTGCCCATATCAGCAGCTGGCAGTTAACTCCCTGTCCTCACCTCCACCCACTGAAAAGGGGAAGTGATAGTGTGGCTTTGGTGGGCACCTGCTGCCCAGCCAGGGTCAACCCAGCACACCTATGCAATAATCTGGCATGTATAGGATTATGTTTCTCTGTTTGCTGTGTTTTCTCTGAGCATTGCTGGTGATTATCATGTTCCTGATGATGGGAGGTGTATTTTGAAAGTGTCTTTATTAACTGTTTCTCCACCTCTTTTTATATTTCTTAAGCATGCTTACTTATGAGATAAGATTTTTGTTTTCTGTCTTGCATATGAAATCACTGAAAGTAATTTCTGGTTTGTTTGATTTCAGTTTCCATTGTAATGGGAATACCTACAGTGAAAAGAAAAGTCAAGTCTTACCTTACAGAAACTCTCCACTCCCTCATTGATAAGCTGTCCCCTGAGGAGAAACTGGATTGTGTTATGGTTGTCTTTATAGGAGAGGTAATCCCATAAATACTTTTATTCACTTGCTAACCTGCCTTACAATTACCACTCCTATCAGGAACTGATGAGGATCTCCTTTTTTCTTCATGATGTAGACAGTTGATTGTCCTTTTCCTCTGTGAAAAGGAGACAGTGTCAGTCTTGTGTTTCTGAGAGAAATATCAAGAGATATCTATATATCAAGAGACCAGTAAACACAGATTCAGTGGTTGTTTTCAGAACTGTCTGTACATAGTGACAGAGATGTGCTAATTACCTTCATTTCTTCAACATCAATGGAACGGCTACGGTACTTCTGTGTTGTAGGGAGCTTTGAGAATTGTTTTACTGGGTTCACTGTCCTCTACAAACCTTGGTAGTGAGGTGTCCTAATGGCACAAGTTTCTCTTGTTGCTTTAGACAAGCAAACCTTATATAGCTGGTTAACTTTGTTCCTTCAATCTTTCATCTTGGGAATGATTCTTCAAAAGTGGCCATGAAGGAATGGAATGTCAGAGCTATTGCTTCTGTGCCTAGGAATTCTGGTGTTTGTTCTACATTGGATACTGATGCCTTCTCTATCTATGTTTATATCTGTCTCATTGAGAGCAGCACTATCTTCTTACTCGCCTGTCTGCTATGGGTCCTACAAGCCTGAACATCTGGAAATATTTGAAGAACCTAAGTTTGTATCTTGTCCTGTTCTATCCATTCCTTAGATTTGCAATTTGGCTTTTTTGACTACATCCAATTTCATGTCTTTCCTACTTTACTATTTTTTCTACCATGCTTTCTATTTTCTTAGATTCAGTCTCTTCTCATTTGTTTTGTAATTGCTACAGGGAACTCTCTCAGTTTTAATTAGGGTACAGTAAATACTTCATCATTAACTGTGCTTTGGGTTTTTTCTAAATTATGCTGGATATGATAGTTTCCTTCTGCAAGATGAAAAGTGTCATTTATTAAGCATTTTCCCTGGCTCCTTGAAGGGAAGGACTGCTCTTCTGGTGGCCTTCAGTCTCCTTAAACTAAAAAAAGCTGTAGCTTTTAAAATACCTTTGTCAGTTTAAGCAGAGCAAGAACTGGTCACAGTGTGAGGCTAGGTAACTTTGCTTATAAGCTTAGACTTACTGCCTGTGCTTTGTCTATACCTTCTACCAACAAGAAAAGAAAGCACAATAATTACAAAAATGCTTTTTAGGTAATTATATGAAAAATGATGGATTTTAGTATTTTTTTGCTGACTTGAGAAATGAAACTGACAGGGTTTAAGAAGAATTGCTGGAGCCGTAATCGTGGACTGTAATCCCTTTGTGCTAAGCACCCTAAAAAAACCTCTTCTAATACTGCTATTTCTTGAGTTTTTTAGCAGTTCAGTCTCTCTCCTTCCTTGGAAAGTTGACCTTTTTTACTTTAGAACAAATTGAAAATGATAGCTAATGGCCTTTTACAAGCAGCAGGAACAGTGTAAACAGACGAGCTAGTAAATACAGCAGCGTTGTCACTGCTAAACGAAGAGATCTGCATATTCATGTATTGTGTGGCTGTTTCTAAGTAATGTAATTAAACACAGTAAGTTTCCATATTGGAAGTTCAAGTAATTTTAAAATACCTGAGCTGATGTGAAACCTCTTCCCCAATTTAAATAATTACTACAGTTGCTTGACAGTAATCTGTGCAATTGTCCTGGTAACTGACACATGTCTCCGTTCTCCACTTTCTGCAGGGAAGCTATTTTAACAATGGTTTGCAGGTATTCATTAGGATGACTAATAAATAAGCATGATTCATTATACCTCTGCACTTCAAAATCGTTTTGTTTCCTTCACTAAGTAGCTAATTCATAAGCTCATCCAGCAACTTGAGAGAAAAAATTCAAATCTCAAAAATCTATTTTGTATGAGGACTTGTTTTCAGAAGAAACTACAGACTCTGGCTTTAAAAAACTATGACTTCTAGATTAAAATGGTTGTGTAGTATTTTTACTTAGTGGGGTTTGTAGTTAACATTCAGTGTGTCATTTTGAAGTGCTTTACATCATCTGAGTTGTACAAGAAATGTGTGTGTGTGCTTGTGTGTGTATGCATATATATAGTGTATATGTATATATAAGCAGTGTGTGTGTATATATATATACACAGTACTGAATATGAGAGAAATTAAAAGTAGTTTATTAGTTTCTGAACAGTATTTTTCCTCCTGTGTGAAGATGTAATACACCATGAAGAAAAACACATCTTAGACTTGTTCTAAATATGTCACAAATTATTGTCAGCCCACTTCATTCATCAGGGACCACACTTAGCGCAGTCTTTTGTGCAAGGAGCAATCAGTGTGTACTGAAAAGACTATAAGCCCTTGATTTCATCAAAAATATTAAAGACAAATGATTTCAGTAAGAATCAGAAGACACTACAGTTAATTCTGTATGCTGCTCGTTATATTTGATTAGCCAATAATTGGCCAACTATTTGTTCTTTGAGAACTAGACCATATTCTGCACTTCCTTGCTTTAATTAAAATCTTACTCTGTTGTTTCACTTGTGCTAGAAAAAAACTTGCATTTCTTGATTATCTTGTACTATCAACATGTCATCTCTTCGTGTAAACAGTAGCTGCTAGATTAGAACGTGCTCATCTTCAGTAGTGTTTTCTCTGTGATCCTTTTGTGGAGATTCTCTGTGATTCTCTTTTGTGGAGAATCTTTTGTTTCTTTATTATTTTAGAAAAAGTTTTTGGACTCTGGGTTAGTGTGACACAAGCATCCAGCGAGGTGTGATCCTGTCTGCTGGAACGAACACAAAGCTTCAGTAAAGTGAGTGAGTGCACATAGCTGGTGAAACCTTGGGGAACCCGTTTTGGCTGTATTAACCTTGGAGGGCAATACAGAAAGTGTCTTCAGCCAAATGAACAAGGCAGCATTTTCACCTCTTTACAGAATTTTAGAGGTTTAGAGAATTTTAGGGACCTCCAGACATCATCAAGTCCAACCCCCCTGCCAGAGGAGGACCAGAGCTAGGGCAGATCACTCAGAAATGCATCCAGACAGCTCTTGAAAGTCTGCAGAAAAGGAGACTCCACGTCGTCTCTGGGGAGCCCAGGCCGGTGCTCTGTAGCCCTTACAGTAAAGAAGTTCTTCCTCCTGTTGAGGTGGAACTTCCTGTGCTTGAGCTTGAATCCATTGCCTCTTATCCTATCACAGGGCACAAGTGGAAGGAGGTTGTCCCTGTTTTCTTGATGCCCAGCCCTCATGTATTTATAGCCATTAATTAGATCCCCTCTCAGTCTTCTCCTCTACAAACTAAAAAGCCACAGGTCTCGTAGCCTTTCCTCATAAGGCAGCTGTTCCAGTCCTTTCAACATCCTCATAGCCCTCTGCTGGACTCTCTCAAGTAGACCTCTGTCCCTCTTGAACTGGGGAGCCCAGCACTGTGGCATCTCACTAGGGCAGAGTAGAGGGGGAGGAGAACCTCCCTCGATCTGCTGGACACACTCTGCTTCATATACCTGAGTGTGTACGTATTACCTATGTGTTTTTTTAAAAAAATCAAAGCTAGACATGGCTTTTGTGCCAAAGGAGATGTTATCTTCACTGAGTCATTTTAAAGGCCTACAGAGATGGTAGCCTTTGCTTTGGACATCTTAGTGAAGACAGATCAGGGTGAACACAGCTTCTGGATACACTCCTAACTCATTGCTTGAAGGGTAGCTTGGCCTGAGATATTTAAGGTGCTGTTGCAATGTCCACTTCTTCAGACCCTCAGACTTTGGTACCCAGATGGCTGAAACTGGGCACCATCACAGGATTTAATGTTCCTCTTTTCCTTGCAGTGATCAACAAACATTTTCTATTGGATTAAAAAGTGATAAAAATCTTTCTTAGACTATACTCCTTTCAATACTCTTGACAGGGTCTGAAAAATTCCTTGTACCTGAGACAACTGTAGGATCTTGGCAGAAGATGAAGTTCAGCATTGTGCTCTTTTCTCAAGCTGTTGAATGACTCAAATGCTTCTCTACTTGTAAGATAGACACCTTCTGAGATGCTTCTGGGCCACAGTAACTGTGTAATGCTTCTGGCAAGGAAACATCCCTGTTAATTGAGTTACCTCTGATCTCTTCAGTAATGTCCAGTATATTTGTCGGAGAACAAACGGCAGTAATATCATTTCAGAAGCATAGTAGAAGGTGCAGCAACAACTACCCATCTTCCTCCAGAAAACAACTCAAACTAGACCTTTTCAATGATTTACAGGTTCACTCAAGGACAAGGAAGAGCTTCCCCAGGTTGCCAGGTCATATTTCAGACCCTACAAACAAAGCTGCATCTGTAATATGCACAAAACTAGCAAAAGACTCTGTGACATTCGTGCAACTCACATGTTAGTGTCCTGTTTTAAACTCACTTGATTTAAATAAATAGTAATTTGTTTTGTTTGGAATCATCTTAAAAACTAGACTTGTTCTCTGATGTGGTGGAGTGGGGACTTTAAATAAGGGAGGGATGAAGTCATTAGCTTACGTAGGACACAGAGGCTGCATTTTGCTTGTGCAATGTTGGTCAGCTATGTTGTGACAGTATTCTGCGTGCAGTTTTGGTTTGCTTTGCATCTGCATCTCATGTTCCCTGTATCTATCTTAAACTTGCTGCTTCAGATCTGATAACAGACTAAGCCATATTTTTTTTATCTGCATTTATTGAACTTTAACAGATACTTTCATCTTCCACCGGCTTTATTTATGCAGTCGCAACCACTGGAAACCACTGCTGCACTTTTATTCCTAAGGGCTTCTTCCTCACTGCATAAATATCCAAAAATAGGCCCAAATGCCATTTCAGTGGCTGCTTTTTCTTATCTGGATTTTAATGCCTTGTGTACAGCTACTTATATTCATACGTACGTTCAGCATCTCAAGGCAAATGTATGGCTGCTGTGTCTTTTCTGGAGGCTGTTCTATTTTTCATTCTTTGTTATTACTTAAAAAACCTTGTGAAATTATTCCACCCCTATTCTACAGGGAAAATGAAAGACCAAATAAAGCAGCAGAAATTAGCAAGCAGTGAAATGACCATGCTCTGCAGAGCAGCGTGGTTGTTTCCCAAAGATTTTCTTCCTTTTTGGGAAGATGATCTTGAATCCGCAAAGACTTGCTGCTTACAGATTTCATTTGAGAGTTTCTGGTTAATCTCAACAGCCTGGATAAGCCTCATTGTTTATAATGTGCCATACAGTCAATGTCTGAAGTTTCCCCCCTCTTTCTGTGGTTTAGCTGCTTTAGTTTGTAGTATCTTGTTGTTCTGCATCTCAGTTTGCTTTCCAGGTAGCCGCGTGTCCATCTGCCTCCAGCCCTGTTTGAATTCACTGTTTGACTCCTAAGGACTTTTTACATGTGTGGATTAGAACCTGTTCTAAGTTTCAGAACCTGTTTCTAAGTTTCAGTGATACAGGTGCAATATTAGGTACCACTAAATGAAATAAAGAGACAAAATCTAAAGCACAGACAGTGTTTTTCACTTGATTCACAGCTAAATTGTGGACCCTCTTGCTCCTGGATAGTGTGAAATATAAATCTAAATCAATAAATGGGTTCTGAAATGAATCAAGCAAATCCACAAAGACCAGACGCAGGAGGAACTATTGAATCTAACAGTATGGAGACCAGTCAGGACTAGGAAGTATAAACTGTTGATTACCAAGAACTGGGAGGCATACGAAGGGAAGAGAGGTAAACTGTGTACGTACCCTGCGCTGGTTTGGCCACACCTTGAATACTGAGTGTGGTTTTGGGCACCTCAGTGTGAGGACATCCATCTATGAAGAGTGTGGCCAGAGGAGAATGACCAAGATGGTGACATGCTTTAGTTTTAGGTAGTCCCATGAGGTCCAGGAAGTTAAAGTTAATCCTTATGGGTCCCTTCCAGCTTCAGATATTTTACGATTGCATCTTTTTTCTGTGCATCTGCTGCTAAGAAAGTAAATGGACCTTTGGTCTAAAAATGCCAAGGTTTTTCTTACATATGGAGAAACAGCATGTGCTCTGTCATTCTTGAAGGTATCCAGTAGGTAGGATTTAACAGTATGAAGGGTGGATTATTAAAGCTAGAACTCTCAGTTTTGTCTGCCAGTTGGCTAGCTGTTAAATAGGACTTTCCAACCTCATTTTTGTCTGCTAGCTGGTGTATTCCACGACGTCGCTCACGCAGAAATCAATTGAAACGATTGGAAAGTTCTTTGTGTGCTTGTTTGGTGTTTGTTCAGACAAACCTTAAAATAACTGCAAATTTCAAATGCACCTGCAATGGAGAAAGTACTTTAGAAAATTGAAAGGAGCACATTACAAAAACTTACTTCACTGTCACTCTGAAACTTTCATTTGTTCCACAGTGAACTCTGACTTCTTTTGTAGAGAGATTCATCAAAGCATTGTGTGTGTCTCATCAAAATTGCTGATGCAAGGAGTTAAACTTCAGATGTTGCCGTGTTTACAGGCTTGTGATACCCCACAGATCTCATAATTTCAAATCTTCTTTCTCTGCTGAAAGTTTGGAGAGGCTCAACAGCTAGTGGTGAGGTACCTTGAAGAGAAGTGCACTGAGGAATATTAAATACACTGAATCAGATCTATTTCAGGAACTAACCTGAATTGAAGGTAGCTGCAGCAGGGATGGTAGCAGGAGGGACTTTTGTGTGTGCTCATCCTGTTCGCCGCTGTATTTCTTCATGGCTGCCACACCTGGAAGGAAGATGCTGACCTGGATCAATATTTGATCTAATCTGTTAGGAATGGAAAAAGAAGAATCTCTTGGTCCAAGTGTTCTTGATTCATCTCAGAGAGCAGTAATTTCATAGGACTAGGAAGAAGGAACAGCTGGAAAGATTTAATCTCATTCCACAAGTGAGGTCTGCTTCTGTGCTAGGCACATGTAGTGATTGTTGATTCACAGAGAAGTTTACCTACCAGGCATTTGTCATGTCTCACGTTCAGTGCAGCTAGACCAGACCATCCTGACTTTGTGTGACAGCAGCACACGTCAGAGTATGAGGTTAGAAGACTACAGGCTCCATGTCTTTAATGTGAATCTGTTGTGCTTGCAGCTGGGAAACTGCCATCCTTTTGCTTGAAGGGCACAAACTGATAAGGAAAAGTAAAAAAAAACCCTCTTTTGTCAGACTTTCTTTTCTTTCTGTTTGTGGTGTGTTTTAGGTTTTGAGTGGAAGGGGATTCGTGGAGTATCTGCAAAACAGGTCAAAACTACGCTCGTGCGCTAAGGCTAATGCATGTGACCAAATACCTGGGATGAAGCCCAGCATTTCTTTTGGTCTTTAGAACACTCTTTCTGCTCCATGTGTGCGTGTGTATATAGATGTGTATTTATAGACTATATATAAAAACCTTGCATTTCCCCATGCAGTCACCTTTGCACAGGAAAATCCAGTTTCCTGAGAAGTATGAACTCTTTAACAACCGCTTGAGTCATTAATGCTGGACTGGATGATTTAAGGTTGGGGAATTTAGATTGTCTCTTTTGTATGCTGACTAAACGATAATTTCTGTGTTTTTAATGTTCAACAGGTTAATAAAAAGTTTCAGTTAAAGATTGATATACTAAAATTTTTAGCTAGTCATTCGGTGACTGATTTGGAACTGTTACACGCAGCAAAACAAAGTTGTATCTTTAACTCCATGCCAGTAATAAACAGTGTGTGAACAATCCATACCTGCCTTTAAAGATTTGATGATGTATCAGTCGATATGGACTTGGGAATTTCTATGTGTGGAACTCACTGCAGGTTGTGTTTTAAATTGTGAGCTCCTCATGTCACAGTGAGGGTGACAAAGCACTGGAACAGGCTGCCCAGGGAGGTTGTGGAGTCTCCTTCACTGGAGATGTTTAAGACACACCTGGATGTGTTCCTGTGTGACTTGGTCTAGGTGATTGGACTAGATTGGACTAGATTGAGGTCCCTTCCAATCCCTAATGATTCTATGATCCTATGACTCTATGATTCTATGTGCTTATTAGAACTTCTATCCAGTGGTAGACACAGCACTTGGGAAGAAATTATCTATGAAAACTTTGATAGCGTAGGCTTTCAACCTAAATGTTCCTGCAGTATTTAGAACTTGCTCTTGGAAGAAACCCACTGTTGTCCTTTTTGGAAAAGCATGCGTCACTTGCACCGTGCTGGACTCTACAAAAACATACCTTTAAAAATAGGAATGGCAATTTGTAAGGCCAAAGGGTAGGCACCTTTATCAAAGAAGATTAATGGTTCTGGAGAAATGCGTGGGAGAGATGTATTCTGTGTTTATAATCCTTTAATGATACCTTGCATTACAAATTAATCATAACAAGCTTTAGCTGTTTCTTTATTCCCTGCATTTCAAAGGCAGCTCTTTCTCCAGGATCCTCATGCACCATCAAAATCTGCCTTGATTTATTGACTGTAAATTGTCTTTCAAAAACTGATAAATACTATGTCAAATTATTCAATTATTAAATATAATAAAGATTATGGTTTTCACTCACATTTATAAATTCACAAACTCTTTTTGTAGATTGCATCTCTACAGCCCAGTGAATAGTTGGCTGAGTAATTGTCCAGTTCTGGCAGCTTATGTGATCTAGACGTTTCTGGACTGCTGCTATTTGAGTTTTAACCAACAAGTAATTTTTAGAGTCCATAAGAACTAGGTGATTGATAGGATTGATAGTCACTTCAGTTTAGTCTCTGATGTAAAAAATAGCAACCCAAGTGAGGAAAAAAGTGTGTTCATTGCTGTCTGTGGTTGGGGCATCCAAGCTTGAGATGCAAAGTTTAGGAGATGAATTTTTGAAATAGGAGTGTGTGTTCAAGGCTGTTTTCCAGAAACCTTTGGTAATATTTTCATGTATGTTCTTGTTGTGTGACTGTAATGGGAAATGCTTCCCACACAAAATATTCCATGATCTTTTTGTCAGTAAGAGCATGAGAGGTTGCAAGAAAATAGCAGCTAGGGTTGTCTGGAAAGTGCAGATATGAGGCAAACATTATTCACCTCTGTTTACAAATGTAAATTGTTTCTTCTTCCATGAGACATAATGAAGTGTTCCTGTGTTATTTCAATCTCTTACCTGAAAAACAATTTCAGTGTGTACAGCTACCTCCAGTGTTTATTGTACTGAGTTCTTTTCAAAGAGTAACTCCAAAACTGTTCACTATTCTGTTTGATTTTGTGTTTGTCCTTTTCCAGACTGATCTCGATTATGTTAACAGTGTTGTTGCAAGCCTGGAAAGAGAGTAAGTTGTCATTTTAATGGGGAATTTCTTCCCTTACTGGTGAGTTTTCTTTTGGGGGTTTTTCCTAAATCGGGTTGTGAGCTGTAATGAAAAATATGATACGTGATCACGTGTTTTTGTTTCTTGGGGATTTGGACTTTTGCTCTAAAGAGACAAATGAGAAGTCAGTAATTCAGTCAGTTTAATCCCATGTGTTGTTTCACACTGTAGTTATTTGGTGCAGCATAAGCAGATGGTATTGTTTTACCAGAAATGCTCAAAGAAAACTATAGAGGAAAAAAAAAGTAAAAATCACTAGGTTCTGAAAAAAGAAAGGCAAAAGAAATGCTCAGAATTTAGTTCGAATTTGTATTGGGCCAAAGGCTGCACTGCTCTGAACATACCAAGTAAAACAACACGTTTTCAGGTGCTGCTAGTATTTGACATGCCTTGTTTGAGTAATTGTAACTCACAATAACAACTGAACAGAGAGAAAGTAATCAGGAGTTCTACAGAAGTCAGAAACTGTGACTTTGGGATCTTTCTCTGTGATTCTATTGACAGGTTTTCTACAGAGATCAATTCAGGCTTGGTGGAAGTAATAGCCCCTCCTGCAACTTACTATCCTGACTTGACAAACTTGAAAGAAACCTTTGGAGATTCAAAAGAGAGAGTGAGGTTAGTGTATTCCCCCCAGATCCTTTCCCATCGCCTTCCACACCCACACTTCCCATTGTTTATGAAATGGCAAGTGGGATGTGAATTTTTCACATACTTTATTACTGTAGCTCGTGAAACGGTGGGGATGCTGAGAATACTGGAAGTGCTCTGTGAGCCCATCTCATTCCTGTCTGCATGCTGTTCTGTGCATGAGCCTAGCCTAGTGCTAAGTGTGCTTGAATTATTTAGAGTTAAATCTTGTGAGGAGAACTCAAATTTTATATGCTTTTTTCCTCCTGTATGTCAATTTTTTTTTGTTTAGAGTCTTTCTTATTGAAATCCCATGTAAACCCCAGTAATTCCTACTGATTTACCATTTCAAATGCTCTTGTGTTTTTAGTGAACTCTCAAGTAGCTTTCACAAAATCAGAGTCAAATTAAACCAGTTTTATTTCTGTGTAAAAGCATAAGGTGGATGCTTTGTTCCATTTTTTCAGACAGAGGATTTCCTGAGGTAATAATGCCCAAAGCAGCTGTCCTAACATTTCACTAATACTTCTTCATAGTGAGACTTACTGTGCACTGCCAGCATGTATTGAAATGACTTCTTTTCACAACCCCTACGTTTCTTCCTTCATTTCAGGTGGAGAACAAAACAAAACTTGGACTACTGTTTCCTTATGATGTATGCCCAGAAAAAGGGGGTTTATTACATTCAGGTAAAATGTCCTTCTTTGTTTTGAGAGAAGTTTTTAGATTAGTCCAGAAATCACGTTACTGGACACACCAGAAGAACCCACACAGAGAATTTGATTCTCTGGTTGAAGGAGGGCATTAAGTATGGAAATGATGGTAGATAAGCAAGGAATTGTGGGGGACACCATCTCTGAAGTAGAAAGTAATTTTTTTGATGTGACTTACTTATCTCAAGATGCTTCATCAAAAAAAGAAGGCAGGCAGACAGCTTAACTACTGGTTTTTTCCTTATCCCCTAAATGTTTACTATTGAATTGCCTAAGCAAAGAACACCCACGTAGTTTTGAGTGGAAATCCAGCTAAAATCCATTTTTTACTTTCTTTCTGGCAAACAAATCATGACTTTAGTATGACTGTTGCTGCAGACATGTTTTTAGTTTATTGATGGATTTCTTTGCTTTTTAAAGAGGTTTTCAAGAACAGAGTTAAGCAATTCTTCTTCCATTTAATTGAGCTCATATAGTACCCATCATGTCTTGCTGTTTTGAAGCCTTACCTAAAGGTGTTACAGATTTAATGAGTAACTGCTTGTGATCTTTACTGGTGATTTTGGGATGTGTCCTTTGCGTATAAAAGCTCCACTCGTCTCATTTAGTTTTTACAAAGCTGTGCTGATTGCTCTCTGGTTGCTGTTGGCAACAGCTCTCCTGGAAGCTGCCAGCAAATGACATGGGACACTGTTTGAAACTAGGCAGGTGCACAAATATTAGTGCCAGCACAAGGGGGACATCTCGAGTATACTGGGAGGAAGGGCAAGAGAACTCAAAGCTAGTGGCCTGCACTAGCTTTGAGTTAAAGGGACTGTATCACCCATCCCATTTTGGCAGTTCTGGTGCCTGGGCTAGGCGACTAGTTTGGACTATCCCCCTGTCGTGCTGTGAGACAGCTAAAGCCAGCAGAACTACATCCCACCTCTGCAGACAGAACACAGAATCATTAGGGATTGGAAGGGACCTTGACAGATCATCTAGTCCAATCCCCCTGCTACCGCAGGATCACCCAGACCAAGTCATAGAGCCAGTTGGGGTTAGAAGGGACCACAGGATCATCAGTTAGCTTTTTGTCTTGGAGAAATGTATTTTGGGGCTGTTAGATGTTCAATATTTGTGTACAAACAACCCACATATTGTAATTGTTCTACTGATTATGCCACTTAGTCTGACAGTGGTTTATGGATGGTTTTTCTCTGAGGAGAGGCTAGAAAAGCAATGTTCTGAAGCAGTAAGTTCAGATATGTTTGTAGACTGTTACTACAGAATTAGTTCTCCACTTGGTCTAGATGATCCTGCTGTGGCAGGGGATTGGACTAGATGATCTTTCCAGGTCCCTTCCAATCCCTAATGATTCTATGATTCTATGAAACAGACAGACTGTTATTCCTACAGTACTTATTCTTGGCTATAGTGTCTGGGTTTCATAGCAGTACTTGCACTAGAAATACGTGGCTGTTGTGTCAGTAACTTGCTGTGATTAGTGTTTCCTAGCTTTACTTTTTCCCATTGCTTTGCTGGTGCTCTGTTAAATGGATGTTGATATCACTGCCACCTTCCTCTAGCTTGAAGATGACATCGTTGTCAAGCAGAATTATTTCAGCACAATAAAAAATTTTGCACTTCAGCTCGCGTCAGAAGATTGGATGATTCTGGAATTTTCTCAGCTGGGTTTCATTGGTAAGAAAATGTTCACTTCAGTAGTTCAAAAGAACTCATTCATTAATAGTGATCTGACTTCAAAACTACTTCTTTGTACTGGAAATAGACCAAGAAGTAGAAATGCATTAGCTCTTTTTAGGAACTCTAGTTTAAATTGGGAGGGTTTGGGTTTGTTTTTATGTCTTTTCCTGTGGTTTCATATACTTTTGTGTGACTCATACTGCTGGAAAAGAAAACATGTTTATAACCAAAAATCAGTGTATCCAAGTATTCACTTGAACTGTGAAGAATGACTTCTTTTGCGTTTAGCTGTGCTTAAAATAGAAATGTCATTAAACACAACTGACTGAAGTAACAGAAAAACCCACTAGCTGTACCCAAAACACCCTCACTGGTGTTTGTTGCACCTTAAAGGTGGACACAGAACGAGCTTTGCAACCAAGACAAACTGATGCCTCATGAGTCCTGGAAGTTTTCGCACAAACACTAGTGAAGACTGAACCGCTGTGGTTTGAGTTCAGAACAGGAGGAACATCCTACGTGTTAACAAGTGTGGCCCTGAACTGTATCGTTCTCTGGGAAGTTCTTGTTGTCCTCTGGTTTTCACTCTGGATCTGCTTTTCAGAACGTGGCTTCGTTTTTAGCTCAGTGACCCACAAAGGTAGCGCTGAGAACTGGTAATGAGCATCCTGTTTCCAGTTCAGTGTCAGGTGTGCTGCTGAGCTTTCAGCGTCTGAGACACCTGCTGAGTAGGAAAGCAGCAGCTGGAACCCAACATAGCATTTTCAGGAGATAAAGTGGCACTTTGTAAGTTTGCCTGTCAGGGTGACCTAAAGAAGCAGTGGAGAGGAGAGGAAATGAGTGGAGGGAACTCTCCTTATCTTTCTGGCTGCCATGTAATCAAGCTGGCTGCTTGCTTTGGGCTACCAGCAGAGATGCACTGTTGCTGTAGTAGTTATGGGACTGGTTTTGTGGCCTTAGAGGTGGAAGAGCAAAACAGGAATTGGAGCTGCCTTTATGAAGAAATAAGCATTTAAATGTCTTCCTGGAGCTTTTGTCCTGAGTAGACTTGTCTCTTCTGTTGGGCAGCCCCTTGCAATTCCCTGTGATTCTGTGGCTGCAGAGAGGCTGGTTGAATGCCAGCATCTGATTAGCCTTTGCTCCTACTTTTGCAGAGTTAAATTGTGAGCTTGGTTGGTGTTAGTGTTTTAGCACTAATTGCACTTTAACTGTGAATACTCCATGAAGTTCCTGGGCTGTATAGGTAATTCACATTCATTCCACGTTTGCTTAATTTAATAGTTGAGTGTGCTCACTTACAAATTGCTGTTCTCCAAGTGTAAATCCAGCTTACAGTTCAGGATGTGCATGGTCTGCCCCATTCAGATGTGTTTCCTATCACTTATTTGTGTATTTAACAGGCCTTTCTGTTCTTAGTGCTGCTGTAGAGGACACAGAGCCCAATCCAGAAGGGGTAGGAAGACAGTTCTTTGTGCTAAGATTCAGCTTAATCACCTGAACAAATGTTTTAAAATATTTTAAAGTTGGTTTTTTCCATATTGTCTATATACTTTTCCATTGTAGACTCTGAAAGTAGTTACAGCTAAATGTAGTTGTTAGTTCCTGCTGCTTCCATTCCCTTGTCTTTGTTCCAGGTATCATATTTGATTGTCTCCTTTTAGTTAGATGATACCAGTAGAATTTCAGATGCATTTAGCTATGGCTGCACATCTCAGTGTTGCTGTTCTACCTAGAAAATTAAATCAGATTTTTTTTTCCCCCTCCCAGTTTAGCTACTTATTGTGCTTTTAGGTTTTGAGGAAAAAAATATTAGTATTCATGAAAGCAACTAAAACGTTGAGCTTTGAGACACAGTGGTGTGCTGTAGCCATGGATTGCATAGAAATCTCGTGAACGTCGCGTCGATTTGCCTCATCTCTGCTATCCCTGTATGGATCTGGGTGCGCACTGATGCTGTGGTAATTTGATCATGCAGATAGCTGTGGAGAAGAGCAAAAGCAGCTTTCAGTAACTGGGGATGAGTTTTCTGTGCAGGTGTCCAAAAGAGCAAATAGAGCACTGAATTGCCTAGATGTTACTGATCAAGGAATAATCTCTGAAAAGGAGAGATGCTGCTGATTTGCTGTAAACTATTGGAAACCTTGATCAGCTTGCAGGTTTGTCAGGTAGCCTGAGTTTTTCTCCTTGCGTGTTTCTGAGCTGCAAATCTATGCAAGAACTACGTGTTAGTGGCAAATACAGCTGTTTAGGCTGACAGCAGGATTACAGTGTTCTGTCACCTGTGTCACCGAGCAGAAGTTGCTCCCTTTGGTCTCTCTTTTAATACTGAAAGTGCAGTCATAAGCACTGTCAAGTATCTAATAAATAATGGGTGAGATGTGCTGTTTCCCTCAGAAGCTCTGACGAAGGAGACGCATCTGTTGCTCTGATGATTGTGGCTTCACTGAACACAATACAGGAAAGTCCTACTAGCTTTTTAGGAGAAGTCCTGATTTGTCCTCCAGCTGCCCGTGAGCTGTGTTTTCCAGAGGGTCTGCAGCGCTCTGTTCTGTCACAAGAACGCTGCCAGCTGTCACAAACTTCTAATGGAGCAGCCTGCAATCAGCCTTTTGGCTATCTTAGACACTTCCTTTGGATCTTACTGTTCCCTGATCCTTTAAGGGCAGATGTTCTGGTTAATTTAAGTTGTTCTCATTACAGTTTTACTCGAGCCGTCCACATAGTTCACGTTGGGGGAAGAACAGAACAAGCACAATGTTTTGTATTTGAATAACTTCAAAGAGATTCTGGTTTTAATGTCAGTGATTTGCATCTCATTATCAGGGAAAGCACTGGAATACTTCAATTACAGTTAGAATATGTGCTTGCAGGTATCAAATTATGGTTGGTGTAGACTGGATGCAGTCAGTGATGCTTATGTGGAAGAATTAAAAAGGATTACTTGGATATTTGCAGTTCAGAGAAAGGTAGAAACAGAATTTTTTCATTTTGTGTGTCCTTGCCAACAAAATACTGAGAGGGCCAGAGTAGTTCACGAAGGACAGCATTTAAATGAACAGAAAATCAAGGCACAATGAATAGCAGGAAATAATACATAGTGTTTTTCCAGTCCTGGCCCTCGCTTTTGTCAATGTAGATAAATAATATGGAGCAAGTCTCTTAAATTTTGTAACCTCTAGGGATTTATGGAGCAAGATTTTATGCCTGAGCCTTAATTCTTTTGAGTTTTCAAGGGGTTTTTTCCAAGGGTAGGTTTATGCACCTAGAATCTGATCTCTCTGGAATTTTGTCAGCAGAGTCTCACTGATTTGGGTCTGTTCTCCTGCACTGTCCCAAGTGCATGAACACGATGCAGAATGAGCCATTGCTTCAATTTTTTCATGTTGTCTTTGGTTTGAGGTCCTACTGCATGTCCACCGCTGTTTTTGCTGAAGTGTCTTTGGGTTGATTGGTTGTGACTGCATGTTGGGGATGACCAGTGGGCAGTCTGCTGAACTGGGATGCCATCTCATTGGCTCCATTGCTGCATTCCTCTCCTGCAGCAGCCCGGGAGGCTGCAGGACTGTGGACCCTACTTCACGTTCTTGGGCTCTGGCTGTGCCCTGGGGCAGCCAGGCTGCTGTTGCTACCCTCTCTCAGGAGAGGCTGGGCGAGGGCTTGACTGGTTGGATTCAGTCTGTGGAGTAGGAGCTGTACTGGGACACTGTTCATCACAAGGAGTGGCTGTGGACAGTTAGGGGTGCAGAGCTTTGAAGGCACGTGTTACCAGGGGCTTTGCCACAGAGGTCTGTTTTTGAGCTGGTGTGGGAAAAGCGTTCTGGAGGAGAGAAAGGAGACATTGACTTGTGGCAGTGCTGCTGCGCTGTACGACTGACAGATGAAGAACGCTGTTTTATACTGAAGGGCGAGCAGCTGAGGCAAAGCTGTGCCAGCTGCATGTGGAGGGTAGTGACAGCACTTCAGCAAGCACTGTCTGCCCTTGGTTTCTGAAGGGAGCTGAGAGCTTGTCTCGGGAGCAGGGTGTTGTCTGCTCATCTTTGCTCCAGTGGTCATTAAAGTGAGGCTGCTTTGCCTGCACTGCTGAACCATTCAGCAGCACTGGGCCGTGTGATGTAGAGAGGCCACCTGCATCTGAAGATTGGCACACAATTCGATTTTTGATATCCTGTTTCCCTTTTAGGTAAAAAAATGTATTTTATGAGGTCCAACTTTGATTTAGCAAGGTCAGGTCAGTAATGTCTTTCCACTTCTGCAGACACTGTGTGAATGGTCTGCTTTATGAGCAGAGCATCGTTCCAACAGATTAAGCAACTGGGTCTTTTGCCAGATGTTTCTTCCATATTTATTGCACCACATCGTGATGTAGCCTTGCTCAGACCCTTGTAGGCTGATCTCAGAATTTCAATATGAGGATTTCCTATGGTCTTACCAGCTTCCTAAAAGTCATAAGGGAATGAGATTGCATCAGACCCGCTTTCTGCAAAGGACCAAGTGCTTCAGGTGATCTCTTCAGTATGTACCCTCCTCTTGAGAAACCTAACAGGGCCCCTGCAACTGTGATGCTTTCCCCTAGACACATCCATGTCACTTACTAGTATATGTAAGCTGCTGAGAGATTGTATAATGTGCAAGGCTCAGCCAGCTGGTTCAGGAAAGAAAATTTCCATCCCTTTTACAACAGGGGTTTGAAATCTGCTCCACGGGGGGGTTTTGTGCTGCCTTGCAGTAATCTTTTCTGAATTACAGGCTACAGTGAGCCCCAACAGACAGAAGTCACTGAGAGTCTGGCTCTTCTTGATAGTCTGTGTACCTTCAGCGTGGAAATGTATGTTTATAGCTGCTTTCACTAGATAACATTTTACCTTTTGTCTAGTACCAGTTGAGGACAGTGCTTCAGATGGGTCCTCTCTTCTCTTTACATAAACGCAAATGTCCTCCTGGAGAACTAAATAAAGTAGACTACTTGCACTTCATCTCCACTCAGCCACCTGCTCCAGTGGAGTGCTGTGCTGCTGATAGCTTCATACAAAATGCTGTTCTCTGTTTGTCATCCTGACTAGCCTATACAGCTTTTTATGGTCTTAGCAAAGAATACGGTCCTCTTCTAGATGAGAACCAAATCCCATTTTCTGGTGAGTGTGGGAAGTGTTTTTGCCACTTCAGAGAGGAACCTGTTCTTAATGTCTACTCCAGCTGTTCTTCCTAAATGTAGAAGGAGGAAATATGAGGATCTTTATCACTTGTGGGACTTGTTATTTAAAAAGCCCCTGAAGGCCTCATAGATTACAAGTGGGAAGACAAGAACATTTCACATGTCTAAATGTTGTGTGTTAGTGTATTGTACAGCACCCCCCCACTGTGGACACGCAGAAGGACTTGCACTGGAGAAGAGCTTCTGTTAGACTCTGATCCGTTAATGTGCAGCTGCCCCAAGAGCCTGTGTCTAAGTCAGTGCTGTCTGCATCTCAGCACCCTCTGCAGAACTGAGTCACATCAGCCAGCGCCCCAAAAGGATCCATTGCCGTGCCATTCTCCCTCGGTTCCTCTGTCACAACTGAGCCAAGCAGAGGCAGACTTCATCTGCAGACCTGATAGTTTTTCCTGAACCACTCCTCAATCTGTAACTGCCTTTTGGGTTCCCAAGTGTCAAGCAGCACGGTGCCCTACAGAAGTCCATTGACCAAGGTTGACCAAGCAGTGTGCTCCTCAGAGGCATGGCAGTACTTGGCAAATAAGTCCTGCAGTTTCTGCTTGTGGGAGGGACTTAGACTTGTACTAGGCAGCTGACTACTTTGAGTGTGGCTAGTTGGAAATGCTCTCAGTATGAGTTTGCTGATGGCCGATGCATTTCAGCAAAACTCCAGTCACTGCTGTGTGATGTCTCATTTGACATCTGTGTGTCCTGGCAGCTTTCTTCTCACCCTTGAATTTTGCACACAAAAGGACCTGGACATGTTCCTGTGCAGCTTGGTCTAGGTGATCCTAGACCAAGGGATTGGACTGGATGATCTTTCAAGGTCCCTTCCAATCCCTAATGATTCTTTGATTCTATCTGGAGTTAGTGGTAGATACTCCTCTGCTTTTTGTACCTGCAAAGGCTGAAATTGCGTGACTGGGCAGCAACAGTTGTCTCAGATACTTGAAGCTGACATGTGGCATGAAGAACAACAGACACAAGTCTATGATTCGATAGTTTTGCCAACGGACAATTTTTGTAATTAAGGAGATACTGTGTTGTAGGACACGTTGAATATTTGGATAGCACCAAGATACCTTGCAAAGAGCTCTTGTTTGAATAGTAGTTTAATTTTGCATAGCTGCAAATTATGGAGCTTTTAATAACATTGAGATTTCAAGTTGTTAATTGCTAACGGTTCTTGTCTTAGCATAAATTTGTTATCTAGTGTCTGGCTTGTTTCAACAGACAGTGTTATCTCTAAAATAACTACAGTGGTTCTTAATGTCATCACAGGTAAAATGTTCCAGTCTCCAGACATCACTCTTATTGTAGAGTTCATATTTATGTTTTACAAGGAGAAACCTATCGATTGGCTCCTGGACCATATCCTGTGGGTGAAAGTGTGCAATCCTGAGAAAGATGCTGTAAGTTTGTTTTTATTACAGAGTTTCTAAAATGTTTTCATCACGGTGAATGAGTAGGTTTTAGCGAGCCGGAGGCTAACAATGTGTTATGGCTACTGCGTGTCCTCAACGAGTCCCTTTTGCTACCAACACGTTCATCTCAATAAGAGCTTTGTAGAAGCAGGTCTCAGAGGCACTATAAATGTTACTGCTTCAGATTGTGGAGATGGATGCATTAGGATCAAAAGCAAAACCCTAGTTTCTTTCTGTGTCCCAAAGTAAACTCACTCAGGTAACCTCCATGAGGTGCTGCAGAATGCCGGTGCTCGGACAGCAGCCACTGAGGAGATTCCAGATAGAGCTGGGTTTTAGTCCTCTGCTTCTCCAACAGCACTCTTGCTGAAAGGTTGAATAAATAGGTTCTGTGCAAGAACCTTGAACAGTATTAGGAGTGCACATCAGTCTTGGTAGATCTCTGGAATGAAAACAAGAACTGGATAAGTAGGTCTAGGTCTCGTTGGGTGTTTTTGGTTCATGTGTCATCGTACACTTGCATTAAAAACTCAGCAACCTTGTGTTTGTTTGACTAAAGTGATTTTTTTTTTTAAACCCTCCTTCCCCACCCCACCCATTTCAGAAACATTGTGATCGACAGAAATCTAACCTACGGATACGCTTCAGGCCTTCTCTTTTCCAGCACGTTGGCCTCCACTCCTCTCTAGCAGGGAAGATCCAGAAACTCACAGTTAGTAGCCAAAATTTTCCTTCCTTTCCGGAGCAGGCTGTTTAAATGAAAAACTTTGTAGCCATGGAGACAACGGGCATTTTCAAGCATGTTATAAGTTACTCCAGTTGGAATTAAATCTGATTTTAAAATCTTTACTGTATAAGTGCTCATTTCAGATTAATTTTGTGGAGTTTTGCTAGGAAATAGTTCTGATTTTTTTACTTTAGCAGCATGCTCATCTTATTACTTCAGCACTCAGTCTGTTAAACTAAAAAATGAGCCATGCATTCATTTTCTGTTTTATGCAAGTGTTTATTTTAAGTGTAACCCCTTGAGAGCGAAGCATAATAAAACCAGCTATCTGACCAACGTGATGTTTGTCTTTCTTTCAATTAGGATAAAGACTTCCTGAAACCATTACTGCATAAAATCCACGTGAATCCACCTGCAGAGGTTTCAACATCTTTAAAAGTCTACCAGGGGCACACGCTAGAAAAAACCTACGTAGGGGAAGATTTTTTCTGGGCTGTCACACCAGTTGCTGGCGATTATATTCTGTTTAAATTTGACAAGCCAGTCAATGTAGAAAGGTTAGTACTGTTTATCTTTGGTCTCGTATCTAAAGCTGCTTGTTCACCCTGAATTCTTGAAAGTATGATTTTAGACTGTCATTATAACCTAAAGTGATGTTTTGGAGCTTAAAACTATGATCGTTGGTGTCTTCCCTCTAATTCTTGTACTATGGTAAATTTTGTCTCATGATTTTGTTGCTGTTCTTTTAAAATTTAATCCAGAACCTTTTTGATAAATGCAGTTTCAAAACCAGTTCTTCTCTGGGAGTTCATAAAAGAGGCCAGTTTGATTGTCTTTGTACTTGGTTGGTCTGCTTCTAATTACAGAGCAATTGTGCAGCATGGTGGGTGGTACAGTATGTTGTGTGGTGCAGTATGTTTGCCCTGCAGCCTCAGTCCCTTGGCTGGCCAGATCAGAAGTCTTGCTGGAGCGTATCACAATGTCCCCAGACCTAAAGCTGGGAACTCTGAATGGTAGTGTT
Organism: Rhinopomastus cyanomelas; assembly: GCA_013400115.1. Classification (NCBI taxonomy): domain Eukaryota; kingdom Metazoa; phylum Chordata; class Aves; order Bucerotiformes; family Rhinopomastidae; genus Rhinopomastus; species Rhinopomastus cyanomelas. The sequence goes on from VXBP01010266.1 coordinate 1,638,097, forward strand.
TTTCAGATGTAGCTCTAGGGCTTGAAAAAATCCCTCTGCTCAGACTCTGAGTTGACCTCTTTTTCAAAATTCAGATTCATTTAAAAAAAAAAAGAGTGCCCTTGAAAAAGGTGATTTGTTAAGAGGACTAAAGGTGACTTATTTTTAGCTACTAGTCAGATTAAGTAAGGATAACAGTGTTCTAGGGTACTTTAGAGTTGTATCAAGACTTATTTGCTCTTCGCTTTTTACTGTCTTCCCAACACAGTAGTCCAAGATTTATAAAACACATTCCTTTTTTAGTGTCTGTTTAAGTGTTGCTTTGTTAGTAGATTCCTTTTGTCCTGTCTTCACATAATTTTGAGGTCAGTATTTACAGTCTGGTAGGGTGCAGTTCCTTTGGATCAGTTTGGATGCCTTTCTTGTTAAGCTGTGCTCTTTGCAGTCCTGAACTGAATCCAGTCGGTCAGCTTCTGCGCCTTGGTACCAAAGGCTAAGATTTCACCTTGACTTGGTGCAACTGTGAGGACCAGCAGCTCCCCTGCTACTAAGTTGTTCTGAACAGGCTGACCTCCCATTTGACACTCCTGTAAGGCTTCAGATTACATTTTTGGTTGCTTGCTGTGCTCTCAAAGACTTACCTGGTCAGCTTTCCAAGATGCCGATGTTATGGAATATGACTGCGCTACCTTCTTCCGTTAAAGGTAGAATCTCTTCTGTCCCGTGGCAGTGGTTCAAAATTTACATATCTTCAACTCAGGTGCTATCAATTCGCTGAGTTCTTCTTGATCAATTTTGCCTTTTCAAAGTGATGGAGTAAATGCCTTCCAGTTTGTGTGTTTGTTTTGCTTGTGGTTGTTCTTCAAAGATTTACGTGCATCTGTGTTAGGAACAGGGTAACTGCAAGCGGCAGGTGTTGAGCTGGGGTGAAGATGAGGATGAGTGGAATGCACAACAGCAATGTTGGGAAGCCTTGCTGGCAAGTCTTGTAGGTTAGCCCTTAAAAAATCATGTGCACAGGTCTGAGGAAAAGATTTTTAATTGTTTTTGTTATTTTCAGTGCTACCTCACTAGTGAGGGAAGCGGAGGAACGAGCAGCCGCTAACTATCTGTGCAAAAGAGCTGGCAAGACAGTGTTCAGTGTTGTACCCTGGAGAAGTGTATGTAGTCCTCAGGCAGTTAAGAGTATCTGCTGTGTTGAAAACAACCCCAACACCAGAGGATTATATCATTATTTTTTATTTCTATTTATCAAACAAACACATTTGACTCCTGGAAGAAAGGAAACTTTGTGTTGTGTTTCTTCCTCAGAGGAATTCCACCCTGAGAGGTGGAATGATGCTGCCTGTAAAGGTCTGACGTCGTTTGCGGTGTCGTCGTACCCTGTTTCAAAGTTTATTATGATTTTAGCTGTGCTTGGCCTTGCTGAACTCCGTGACTGGTTAGGGCTGCAGATACTGCAATTTAAAGTTACTGGGGAATTGGTTTTCTTTGTCTGCTTAACTTCAGCAGCAGCAGATACTGGTTGGTCACAGTCAAGTGGAGCAGTGGAGATTCCCGGGATTTGACAGATGCTTGCTAAGGCAGTCGGAAAAGAAAACTTGCTCACAGTTTGAGATGCAGAAAAGGCAGAACAGACTGAGCATTAGGAAAGTTTACCTGCTGAGGAGAGAGATCTGCTTGTGGTAGATCTGGGTAGAAAACACCCTTTTGAAAACAGTCTTGTGTTTGTGAAGGGCTGCGATGGGTTTTTCTTTCTAAGTAATAGAAAAACTCTTCCAATTTTCAGAAAATGTTGTTTGCCAAGTCAGTTTGAGGTGCAGCTGCTTAATAACTCCCATAATAAATTCCTGAGAAACAAGTTTTTTAATGGAAATACTGACCAGAAGTCTGACAGAAAGAATAGCAGGTTTGTTTCGCTGTGACAGAGGATGAACTTGTTCCTGTAGTTTATTTTTCGATGCCAAACCCTTTGCAGAACCTGATTTAAATTTTCTGCTGAGTATAGCTGTCCAGTAATTAGCTTTCATTAAGTCTTTAAATATTTAATTTCTGAGAGAACTGCAGGGATAACACTGGCAAGGGTCTCCTAACAGCTTAAACTGAGAACTGAGCATTGAGCCGCCAGCAATTTATGTCCCTCTTCTGCAAGATGTGGCTGGCGGATCCCTGCTGGATATCGACGAGTAAAATAGATGGTGCTTGTTCTAAGCCATACCTGGAGAACAGGGACGTGCAAACTGACATTGTGTAATGTTCACTTTAGTAACAACTATATCCTGAACCTCTGGAAAGTGTTTTCCAAGCAAAAGATTTCCAGCCACGACACTGAAGCCAGCTGGGATCTCAGTCTGAGTTGTGCAATGAGAAGATACCTGCCTCTAGTTCAGGAGTGTGTCCTTGAGAGTGAAAGGAGATCCACTGACTTTCTCCTGAAAACAACTTGTCTTGAAGGTGTGGTTTGTTTTTTTCAAAAAGAAATGGGTGATCTTTTATTTTTTAAATGCTCGAGACAGCCCACATGGTAAAGAAATCCTGGATTTCTGTTCCCTTAGGTAATTCTTGAAACCCACTTGGCTGTTTTGGGCTGTGCACTCTTGTTCCACAGACACATTTAATTATCAAAGCTGGCTTTTAAATATGTGTCTTTATGGAGCACACGTTGTCACCACTTCAGTGCTGGCACTGAATGTAAATTCATTTTCTGGACTATAAATAACAGATTCAAGATACTTCTTTGCTTTACTAGGTACCTTTTTCTTCAGGGACGTCGGTGAGGAATGTACCTGAAGAGCTTTTGCTTCAGACAGTGCTTTAAGGGCTGGTTCTTTTGTATATAGGAAGCTCTGAAGTACTGGTAGATAAATAGTCAATCTTGAACAGAAATCATAAACTTTGACTGTCATCAGAGTTTAAAAAAAAACCAAAAAACTTTCCCCAACCCCTTCAGAACAAGAAGAACAAGAACTGAACAAGAACACGTCCCAGAAAGACATGCTGTTGCAGCACTTAGTGAGTGATACTAGTGTGCGTCATCATCACAACCATCTCTTTTTTTGACTGCCCAGGTTTCACAGTCATAGAATCATTAGGGATTGGAAGGGACCTTGAAAGATCATCTAGTCCACTCCCCCTGCCACAGCAGGATCACCCAGACCAAGTCACACAGGAACACATCCAGGTGGGTCTTAAATGTCTCCAAGGAAGGAGACTCCACAACCCCCCTGGGCAGCCTGTTCCAGTGCGCTGTCACCCTCACTGGGAAGAAGTTCCTTTTGATACTGATGTGGAACCTCCTGTGTTCCAGCTCACACCCATTGCCCCTCATCCTATCATTAGATGACCTTGAGCAGAGCCTGGCTCTATCCTCCTGACACCCACCCTTCACATGTTTATAGACATTAATGAGGTCACCCCTCAGTCTCCTCCAAGCTCAAGAGCCCCAGCTCCCTCAGCCTCTCCTCATAAGGGAGGTGCTCCACTTCCTTCATCATCCTCGTTGCCCTACGCTGGGCTCCCTCCAGCAGCTCCACATTTGAGGTCCCTTCCAATCCCTAATGATTCTATGACTCTGAAACCTGGGCAGCTTGTGTTCTGATACTGGCACAGGTGCTGCATCTCCAGGATGTGGGACTAATCATCTAGTTTTCCATGCAGTTACCTGTGGAATCCTGGGGAACATGTGTGATGGTAGCCTCACACACATTCCCCGTAGCATCATCTCGCAACACACAATTCCCACTCATGCAAGAAATACACATTTGACAATTCCAGCTAGAAAAATCAATGTATTGAGTGTGTGAAGAGGATCTTGTTTGGCTACTGCTTTGCTTTGAAATCGTTGTGGCAGTGCTGAAAAACACCTGCACAAATTGGCACTTGCTTGCCTATTCTTATTGCCACTTCATTGTAATTACACATGTTATTTTAATAAATAACAAATAAGCTGTTTTAAAACATCTGCTCTAATAGTGAAAACTTCAAGCAGTTTAATTTTGTTTTAAATACAACAGAGCCACCAAAAAAAAGCATCATAGCAGTTGGTCACATGTTTTTCTGAAATGTACTTAATTCATCCATCCTGCAGGATGCAAATTCTCCTTTGGGTAGAGAACGACTGGATCAAACGCGTTACGGAGGAACAAAAGACTTTCTAAGAACTTTGCAAAACTGGCAGTGAAGTGGAACTTGATTTACTTTTGTAGTAACAGTCAGTGGAAACAGGGAACTGCAAAGTCGTTTAGGGTTCAGAGTAACTTGGCTGGCGTACACGATGCTCTTCGTTCATCGTCGGGGCTCAGCGCAGAGACGAGCAGAGCAGTGCAGTACATTCAGCCTTTCTCAGGCAGTTTTACCTGAGGACCACACACTTGTGTGATTCCACAATAATCTTTGTTGTGGTTCTAAAGATACAGGTGACTGACATTTACAACATCTTCACTTTATTCAGTTTTAATAGTGGAGTCAGGTGACAGGAAACACTGGGAAGTCTTGATGTATTATTTTAAATGTTTGAGTGTTTATCAGTACATTTCAGGTGGGATAACAATTTTTAGCGTGTACCAAAAGAGGATTTGAGGACTTCAGTCTCTGTGTTTACATAAGCCTCTGTACTAACGAGTAGAACATCATCAAATGCATTCAGTGATGCGGGGATTTGGCAGGCAGGCTCCCAGCCGCCGATGCTGTTTGCTCCAGGCGTGGAACTCTGCCCATAACAATGAATCAAGAACTTCATATGAAAAGGGGAACAAAATTTGACAAATTAAAACCCACCAAAGCAAGGATCTGAGACAGAGGAAAAGAGCTGCCTGAGCCAAGGACACGCTGCTTCCTCCTTAATGACACTAATACTCAAGATCTGTGTACTTGGCAGTGGTTTGGGGTTTGCAGTTCTTAGTCAGAACTCTCAGAGGTTTGATGGCTGTTGCCTAAATCTTAGATGTCTAGTACCACTTGAGATACCCCAAAATACCAGCTTTCCAGTAGAGCTTGAGCGTGAGACGTCACAATTGCATCTTGCCAGCCTGTGGTGAGAGGTCATAGCCAAGTGGCTCTCAAATGGTAGCAAATACCTGTGTTTAAGAAAACTGAATGGAGTTGTCTGTGCTTCAGGAGACTTAAATTGGAGCAGGAGGTGGGCAATTGTTTATGCACGCCCAAAGCAAACCCTGAAACCTTTCCACCTTCCACCAGATTCAAAATTAAGCAGAAGTAAACTTGCAGAAGAGCATTAGGGTCTTTTAACTACTCCTGATGTGTTGGGAAAATGAGAGAACTCTTTAAAGAAAGGAGCAGAGATGTCAGGATAGAGGACAGCACCTCCCTTAAAAAAAGCCAACGAGAAGCCCCCAGCAAACAAAAAGCCCAATCACACAATGATCACCCACACAAAATCAAACTGCCTCCAAAGAGAAATGTTTTTCACAAGTTAAAATCAGTTTAATGCCCAACTCTTTGCTGTTGCAGCTGAGATGTGGATACTGCAGAGAGTACAGTGCAGATTTACCAAGCTGCTTTCCTCACCGTGAAACAGAAGGCATAAGCAGAGCTGGAGATCTTCTCACTAGCCAAATGCTTTCTACCCATATAGAAGTGTGAGAAATGATGTGGCTAACGATATCAAGAGATTGACCTTCAAATCTCAATCTCTTGTGATTGTGATAAAATTAGGTTCTTAGGTGTAGAATGGATAGAAGTCCCCTGACCGCTCCCTGGAATCTCCCCGTCACCCTTTCAGTCGGGCGGCTTTGTGATAGCTTGGCAGAGGTGAGGAGGTTCTCCCTGGTTCAGCACTTCTCTAAGAATGGGGAATCCATCCTCAGCAGCTCTAAAACGTGCTGTCCTGGTTATATATGGCTGGTTACGCTGGCTGGGTTTGGCAAAGGAAAGGAAGTCTCACCAAGCGTTTTGCATAACATGTATTGGCATGGGCTTTGCTTTTTAAAACCAGAAACAAGATAGAGAAGCTCACATTAGATTGCTTGTGTATTTTGAGTACTCTGTGTGTGTGTAGACTTGACAAATTACACCTCTTTTGAAATAGAATCCATTTTTTTGCAAAAGAGTGGGTAAGAGGCATCAAGAAGAAACTGAGCTCGACGGAAGGAAGGGAAGTGATTCATCTGTAGCCGGTGTTTTTGCATGAGGAGATAACGCATGGTTAGCACTGGCTCCCAGTGACAGCAGAATAACATCTCCTCGTGAGCATTCTGAGAAAATGACAGAGAGGAGGGAGGTGGGATTGGCTTGTGGGTTTTTTTTTACTCCATTTGCATCCCGTGATCAAAAATACTGTATGAAACTGGTGAAGATTTACTCTTGCGGTGGACGGTGGCGTCTGTAGAGAGACAGACGTTTGCTGACGGAACGTTGCTTTCACAGAAATTAATGTTGTGCAGAATTCCAAACCGTTGTGCCGCACGTTGCTAGGGATTGTTTGCTCCTCTGTGGAAGGAAACGTTTCCTCTGCACCTTCCCATCTCTTTTCCTTTTCTGAAGCTGGGATGCACTAAAATACATCAGACTGCTAAAAAGAGACATGAGGAGGATATGGAGGGAAGATGCTTTTATTCCTGATGTTTACGGAGCACAAAAGCCTGCGCGCTCAGATAGATCTAGGGTGGGGTGTCCCTGCCCATGGTAGGGGAGTTGGAACTGGATGATCCTGTGGTCCCTTCTAAGCCTGACTGACTGTATGACTCTGTCTGGGTGATCCTGCTGTGGGAGGGGGATTGGACTGGATGATCTTTCGGGGTCCCTTCCAATCCCTAATGATTCTATGATTCTTAGAATAGTTGTGCTTAGCACCAAGTGGGAGAAGTCTTTCCTTGAAAACAAAACCCAAATGTGATGACAGTGCTTGTGAATTGTGCTTTTTAAAAGACTTTCCATACATTAATTCCTTTTCTAAAGCTGACATCATTTACTGATGCAGTTGTTGTGTGTTCAGCTCCAATTTGTAATTGCTCAGCTGACTGGAACATGCACAGAATTATGCTTCACATATTTGCAAAGTATTTATGTAAACAAAATCTAAAAACCAGACAATTTTAGCATCTGAAAGAAAACAAATGTGCTAGGATGCACATGAAAATTTCTTCCAGCCTATTGGTTTTTGTGTCTTTCTGGTCCCTTCTACCTGTCTGGATTTTACATGTGATACCTCGCTCTGTAGGAAGAAGCCCCACGTTCCGTTTGAGTAAGTGCTCAAATTGCTGGCTCTATGTGTCAAGTGTTTCGTTGGTTCTGAAACCTTCAGTGCACTTCACATTTTAGTATTTATGGATGTTTTTTGGCCACGATTTCTTTGTGTCTGATACTGCCATGGGATGATGAGCAGTACCTATGTAAGCTGGATACTGAGGGGCTCGTCCCCCCATCTGGCAAGGGGGAGGCTTTCACTGCTTCTCAATAGCTACGTAGCGAGTTATTATCTTTGACCCGGGCAACATAAGCAAGACAATCCAACAAACCCCCCTGTCTCAGGTTCAGTTACATCAGTGCTTCATTTACCAGTTGTTATGTAGAGTCATTTTCTCCAATGACTTCCACCAAGGATGGAACTAGTATCAATGACGTCGTGAAGTAACACTCCATAAAGTAATAGAAGTGACTTTTTTTATCTGTAGGTGACTTTCTGATTGTTGGAGATCACTATGTTTAGAGGTCTGTGGCTTCCAGAATTGTAATTTGCAAGAATGGTTTAGAATGTGTCCTATTTAAGCAGCAGGTAGACCAGAACATCTTGGTGATTCCATCCTAAATAAAAACATCAGTTAGAACTAGCGGGGCAGGGAAAAGCCTCCTGTAGTGTTTACGTCGCCTGTCACCTGTAAATCCCGTGACGGATGTCAGAATCAACTTAGCCAAAAATCACAGCTGCTTCTGTGTCTTTCAGCTTCTGTCCCCAGACAAATCTTTCAGAGTCTGAAAACCTTGAAAACTTGTGATACATCACTGTGCCAGGGGAAAGACTTCACAAAAGACCAGCTAATGACGCTTCCTTCAGCACCCGTGGAGTCTCCGTTTGTTTGTAAATCCAATTTGTGTTTCAAATCAATTTTTAAGTTCCTAAATGTTATTTCTAAACAGAAAAAAAAAGAGCTTATAAGTGTGAACCGCGTGTGTACATTCCTACCTCTGCGTTCTAATCCGTGGAACTTCTCCTGCCTCAGTAGGTGTTCTCTGTCAAGTGCTCACGCAAGGCTCCGCTATAAAAATAGCCCCTTCCAAACATGATTTTGAGTAAGATGTGACATGTGCATATGTTGTGCGTGCGCGCGTGCATACGGGCGGACAGAGCCGTACGGGGAGCGCGCTGAAAAGGCGGCTTCGATGGCACGGGACTCAGATTTCATTAATTAGCTCTGCAAATCATTTTGGCGCCCTGCCAGCTTGTGTGAGCGCGTTGCCCGAATAAAGAGGTAACTGCCGGGGGCAGGAAACCACGCCGTAGTTTCTGAAGTTAGGAGCGTGGTAGGAGAAGCGGTTGCTATGGTTGTGCGTTTGCGAGGCTGGTTTTCAGAGCAGACAGGCAAACCCCAAACAAGTAACTACCCACTGCATCGCACACACCCCATCCCCAACCCTTCCCCCACCAGAAAAAAAAGGGACAACCCACTTACAAAGACCTCCCCTCCACCATCCCTCCACCCAACACAGTGATCACAGGCCATGGAGTGTCTTTGTGGCTTTTACACACAGATCATTAGGGGTTGGATGGATTTTGAGGTGTGTCTTCTCCAAAGTGGGGTTTGCAAACTAGAAAGCCTAGGGAGAAGCATGGTCTCTGCAGTTCAGTTGAGCTTTGATGGCAGCACCTTAGGTGTGTGAGCTTTGGGTCATCTGCATCTCAAGGCAGCACCTGAGGTGTGTGAGCTTTGGGTCATCCGCATCTCAAGATAAGTCTCCTTCGCATTTTGAGTGTTTTCACAGAGAAGTTCTCCCTAATGATTAGCTGTCTGACAGACTGCAGGGTGGTGACCTCATTAATGTCTATAAATATGTGAGGGATGGGTGTCAGGAGGATGGAGCCAGGCTCTGCTTAGTGGCATCTGATGATAGGACGAGGGCCAATGGGTGTGAGCTGGAACACAAGAGGTTCCACATCAATATGAGAATGAACTTCTTCCCAGTGATGGTGATGGAGCACTGGAACAGGCTGCCCAGGGGGGTTGTGGAGTCTCCTTCTCTGGAGACATTTAAAACCCACCTGGACGTGTTCCTGTGCAACTGGATCTAGGTGATCCTGCTGTGGTAGGGGGATTGAACTAGATGATCTTTCGAGGTCCCTTCCAATCCCTAATGTTGTGTGATTCTGCAAGACAGATCTGCTACCTCAGAACAGAGCACAGAGTACTTGTAGTCTTCATCTTCTGCTCAGCTCCACCCGTAGTTCTGGTTTGCATCCTGCTAAAAGATACGATAAAGGCGTCTTCCTAGAAAGGATAATTAGGTCTTTGAGGCTTTACCGATGTCGCTAACGTTTAGCACATTCTCCAGATTTTTCTTGGAAGAACTGGATTTCTTATGTAGCTTGTTTACCTCAGAATTAACGATACATGTCTTTGGGGTGGGGGGGTGTTCAAATTAATTCTGTCACTTGGGCATGACGGACGTTTCTACGTCTGCGTCAGAGCGCTCTGTTTTCTTCTCCTCGCTGTGTAGCCGTGGAGTGTGGATTTCTGGCGATTCCTTACGTGGCCTCAGACCTACTGGATGAAGACAAATTGGAATTTACATCTCCAATTACGTCTCGATAAAATGCGACTGGAGCTAATGCTTGTAATTTTAATCAAGTGATAATTTCTGAACTAATTTTGTCCCTGGCTGCTGATGTGTTTAATGTCGAAGCTGGTGCTTGCTGTTACTTTCTCCCAACTTCCCTTTGAGGAAAGGTTTGAAATGTGTTGATAGATTTTTACATATTCATTCAAACGCATTAAAAATAAAATAGGCTTGTTAAAAGTGGCATCTGCGGAGGTGTCATATCTAGGTAGCTTCTTGACAGTCATCTGCATAAAGCCTGTGGTCCACTGGAAGGAAACGGGAAGTCGTGAGCAGTTGGCCGAGCGTGGCTGCCACCTAGTGGTGAAACATGTTCCTCCTCGTTTACGTAATGAAGTTTGTGTTGCGTAGAAGCGGGGATGAAACCGCGTCTTCTGCAGCATTAGCCGCGTGTAGTAGTGCAAAAACTGCTTGAGAGCGGGCAGCTGGAATTCCAAACACTTGCACCTCAGCGCTCGATTTGTTCTGGGGTGGTTTTGTGCAGTTTTAAACATGTTTAGCCTGTCTCATTAAAAAAACCCACGTCAGGATGGATGAAGGTAGCGGAGACTTCATACAAGTAAAGGCTGAGGGAGCTGGGTCTCTTAAGCTTGGAAAGGAGGAGACTGAGGGGTGACCTCATTTAATGTTTATAAATATGTGAAGGGTGGGCGTCAGGAGGATGGAGCCAGGCTCTGCTTAGTGGCATCTAGTGATAGGATGAGGGGCAATGGGTGTGAGCTGGAACAGAAGAAGGAAGATATGAGAGGGAATGTCTTCGTGGTGAGGGTGATAGAGCACCTGAACAGGCTGCACAAGGGGGTTTGGAGTCTCTTCCTCTGAAGACATTTAAAGTCCACCTGGACATGTTCCTCTGTGACTTGGTCGAGGTGATCCTGCTGTGGCAGGGGATTGGACTGGATGATCTTTTGAGGTCCCTTCCAATCCCTAATGTTCTGTGATTAAAACAAAAGGTCCTTTTCTCTGTGTGTACACGTATCAAAAACACATGCTTTTGTTTTTAAAAAACCCTAAACCCATCTTTGAAATTCATGTTTGAACTCAGGGAACAATAAGGATGTAGATACAGGCTGGGAACTCCTGGCAGTCATTCGTGAGACTTTACAATGAACCTGAGTGGAAAGCTGGTCTTGAAGAAAGCTGACCTGGCAAAATCTTCGGATGGGTTCCCAGCACCAGAATAGTTCATCTGTGAGCACCAGGAGGAAAGCAAAGCGTAGAGGCTGGGGGAAGGCAGGGACATGGAGGGACATGTCACCATGGAGGTGACATCAGTGCATACCAAGTGCCAGTGACTCCAGTGCAGTCTGTCCACATCAGATGATGGGAAATACTGAGGTTAAATACTGCCCGGCTGCTCGACTTGTAGCCAAACTTGTAGCCCTTTCGGTTTCAGTCTTATGTGAAGCCATCTCTCGTTATCACCAGTGGATGTAGGGTCCAGTATAAAAGTTGGGCTGATCACCATAACATCTGTGACGTGGCTGTTTGCGTGTGAGACAGTAACCATGCTCTTCTTCCCTTTCCACTCACAGGTACTTGTTTCACAGTGGCAATCCAGAGCATCCAGGAGACATCCTGCTAAACACAACCGTGGAAGTTCTGCCCTTTCAGGTAGGAGTTGGTTTGTGCCTTCTCCATTACGGGATGAAAGCAAAACCTCCTAGTTTTACTGACTGTTTAATAGGGTCGGCGAGACAGGAAAGCCTGTACCTGTAGAACGTGCCTGCTGTGGTGCTCTCACACTTCTTTTTAGCTGCATCTCTTCAGGTGTTCATTCAGCACGCAGTCTGCTACAGGTGTTGTTGGCAATTTGGAAATGAACAACCTCTTTTTCTTTCAATTCACTGCTGTTATTCAAAACAAATTAAAATCCCCCGACAACCCTCTCTTGTGTATTTTTGGAAAGCGAAAAAGCTAAGTCCATCTGCTTTTTGACTTCGTAGAAAAGCCTTGGTTTAGGAACTGACACCCATCAAAGCCTTACTAGGTAATAAAATAGCCAGACTCTTAAAATTAGTAGGATCTTTTGATTACTGTATTTTAGTTTTTTTCCATCAATCAGTCTTGGGTTTTATCTGAGGAAGGCACGACGCTACCTGAAGTGTATTCTGGCTTGAAGCCAGATGGTCTTCAACTAGATTCAACTAGATCTTCTAGCTAACCATGTATATCACCAAACTCTGTGAGGGGATTAAGATGCTACCCCAGACAAGTTTGTTTTACGTAGTATTAAAATAGCCAGGTATTTTTATCTTCTCCCATACACTTGGTGTAGGGATCTTGACATCTGTGTCTAAATTACCGTGGAGGAGCTCTCTTCTCTGTTCTTCCAGTGAGTGAGCAAAAAAGGACATTCTAACCGCCCCCATCTCTAAAAAGAAGTTTGTTGGTTTGATCCTAATTCTACAACACATGTGAGATACTAAATTATGAGGTTTCTGGGGTTTGCTTCTCAAACCCTTGGAAATATATTCAGCCACAAAAACAGCAGCAGTCTTCGTCTGGGCCCAAGGTACCACAAGAATGCTTGAGATAATGAGAAAGACCTTTTTGGTGGGTACAGCAGGCTGTGAAATGTCCCTCAGCTGGAGCAACTCTTAAGGAAGTAAAGCTGCTGAGCTGCTGTTGGTACTGATGCAGGTTGTGGGAAGGTAAGCAGGAAGTCCTGCATCGGGGCTGTTCTTAAGCCGTTGGTGCCAGCAGAAAATGTCTCTGGTGTGAAGACAGCAGGTGCTCGATGGTAGGTGCTGTCCTGAGGGAACAGGATCTCCACCACGGACTTCAGCGGAGTTGGAAGCCTGATTAGGTACTTTGACCCTGATCCCCCCTAAGCAGAATTCATAAAATCCAGAAATAACAGCCCCAGTGCTGGATTTGTCTGGGATTCAGGGATCATCCTGAAAACCACCGACGAACCAAAACACTCCCAAACCAAAAGAGTCCCCCCAAACAAACAAAACCTCAGACTGAAACAACCCCTTCCTTTAACATTAGGAATTAGAACATGAAGCTGCTGTATTTAATCTCCAGCTTGTCAAGCATTTCTAACTGATTTCTAGGATGTCCTTGCAGTGGGCCTGGCAGTGTCTTATCTCACGATTCTGGCTGTCATTGCCCAGCTGTTTTTGAAGCTGCGCTCTATAATCTCATTTTTCCAAGCGTATCATGGAAACTTAGTGAGACCCATCCCTTTGAGTGAGAATTGCAGCGCTTGCCGTGCTGGTCTGGCGGCTTTTCATCTCGCCCAAATTCTTACATCAAAAAAAGCAAGCTGGAAGTTTCATTTGTCCTGAGAGAAATCCCTGCTTCAGGCACAGCGGAAGAAGGCAAGATGCTACCTTTGTTTTCTTCCGCTGAGCGTGCTCTGCATTCTGCTCACGTGGCAGGGAGCATGCAAGTTACGTGGGGCACTCCAATCCTTCTTTCCTCTTCCTGGAAGCCAAATACCGCTCGGTTGCGGAACGCTGCTGCTTTCTTTGTGTTGGCTTGTCTAAAGCTGCGAGTGGCTACTCTGGGCTGGTTCATAATCACTCTGGAAAGAGGGATGCTGAACGTGCAGCAAGAGTGCAGACATGTTTGTCTTTCCCTTGCAAAGCAGTGTTTTGAACTAGATGACCTCACTTGTGCTTTGTTGTTGTAGAATGAAGAGCTGGTGTTAAGCAAAGAAACCAAAGACAAACGCTTGGAAGACGGCTACTTCAGGATAGGTATGTCGCAGCCAAAACAGTCGTGTGGTGCTGCTATTGCAGCTGTTGACACGTTGTCATTAAAACCAGAACAAACCTAAACATGAGAGGTGATCATCTGGTTTGAGGTCTGTGGGTTTACTTGTTACTGTTCCCAAGAGCTTTATTCTGAGACCAGCAGCACCCCTGGGTCCAGCTTCTCTGCCAGAATCACCACCTAGATGACTGTAGAGGCATTTTCAGGTTCTATAGCGTCACTTCTTCTCTCCTGTGACTGGACAAGTGTCTCCATGTGAGCTGTGTGCTTGGCCTGGATTTGAACCTATGCCACAGACTGTCTCGTCATGGGATGAGACTGGTAGCCAAGAGGCTGCCAGGATGGTGCCAAAATACCTGCTGTCAATGAAGAGAAGCTTTACTCATGGATTGTATTTAGTTGGACATAGGTCGGGTGTCCCTTTTGCAACGAAAGCAAGTGTTTTGGTCTTCATGAATTGCAGTTTCAGTGGGTCTATTATATATTTAAAGCCTAACTGGGCTTTGAAATTAGATTCTTATTCATCCTGATACAATTGAAGATCCTTTAAATAGGATCCTTCAATAAATAGTTGAGCATGAATGGTATCACTTTCACTTAATCCTCCTTGAAAACACTTAAGCCAGGGGCTTCATGTTTCGTTCCATGATGTTAAATGAAAATCTGTGACAAAATCTTCCCGGAGTTTGAGGTTCTTCTGCCCTCAGACAGCTCCAGAGCTTTTATTCTAAATCACTGATCAGGCCAGTGGTGCTGTGGCAGGGGGATTGGACTAGATGATCTTTCAAGGTCCCTTCCAATCCCTAGTGATTCTACGATCTTCTATCAAAAGCCGCTGTCTCTCTTGTTTTGGGAACAGTACCTTTCAATCCTACAACCACCAGCAACTGGTTTCACCAGTGCATGGTGATTCTAGTGATACCTTACCTGGACACGTTCTTGTCCTTCAGTTTGCTGCATGGGAGTTACCTTGCAATGCACTTCTGCTTCTTTTGCAGGGAAGTTTGAAAACGGTGTAGCTGAAGGAACGGTTGACCCCAGCCTAAACCCTATTGCCTCCTTCCGGCTTTCAGTGATCCAGAATTCAGCAGTCTGGGCAATTCTGAATGAGGTGAGAGGGTGGTGCAAGCTTCTAAAGCTAAAGCAGGCAGACGTGAGATTCCTTTGCTCTGTCAGTGCGTCGAAGCCCAAAACCTCAGTGCCTAATGCTGAGAACAGTTGCCCCGTATGACTGAGACCTGCAGTGCCCTAAAACATGACTCCTCTCCTTTTTCTGATTCTTTCAGATTCATATTAAAAAAATCACAACCTGATCATGGCAACCTGCTTTAGAAGAACGAAAACAGAACCCTTGGAAACACTTCCGATGAAATCTGACATCCTTAGCAAGTCACAAATTGAAAACACTGAGCATGCACCTTATTCCAAATTGCGTTCGTTTTCACTTGAACTTCTACCTCTCGTGAAATCTACTGTAGATGAGAAGATTGTATTTTCCCCCTTCTTATCTGATCCGTCCAGAAACTGATGCTCCGCACCCGTCACGGTTGTCCGAGGCCCAGGCTGCCCTCCTCTTTCGTGTGACTTCGCCATCCCACGGTCGCAGAACCCTGCTACGCGTAACTATTTTGATAGTCTAGAGCTCTAGAGCAGTTGTACATATTGCTGCGTTCCTGGAAGAAGAAGAAGTATCATTATTGTTAAATAACCTTTTATGAAGGGGGAACTTTCGGAGTTCGCTTTATTTTCTATAACGAGAACCCTCTTTTATAGACTGTCAGGGATATATATTGAAAATGCTAGGGGTATTTAATTTATTGAGATAATTTGAAAAGTACATATTTTTATGCAGTAAAATTTTAAATTGATATTTTTTTTTATGAATTCTCTAGTTTAAGTTATCTTTCTACATTTTTTCCTTTGGAGATGCCAACATAAATTAATACCATGTTTAAATACTGCCATGTTTAAAGACAACCAACTAGAGTCAGTTTCTAAATGCCGTCGTTTTGTACAGACGGTCTGAGTGACGTTCAGAGGCATCTGCCAGAGCTCTGAGGAGCCTTCTTCCTCGGGGCTGCGAAATCCCGCTCTGTACAGTTTGTAGCCGCACCCGAAGCATGCTGAAGTGTCTCGTTTCGTACCATGGACTAAACCTGCAGTGATTTTAGATTGAATCCATTGCATTTTAGAAGGATTTTTTCAATTCTGAACAGTTCTTTCTAAAAAAAAAAAAACCACAAAAACCAAACAAAACAACTTTGTAGACATTTCCTAGCCTGGACAGGTTCGTTTTCTGTGCTGGAAGAAGTAACTCTGCAGCTTTGCTTTGGAGTGGCAGAGGTTACCTTCTATCAAAAGGATTCACTCGATGCATCTGATCTACAGAGGTCTCCTCTTAAAAAGTTCTGTCATTGCAGTGTTTGTTTCAGATCAATTGCGACGAGTCCTTGCAGCTTATTTTGATGTTCTTGCTCCATTCAAGAAGGTTTCAGTTCAGCTCCCTTATTGATCAGTGTAGTCACTTGCTCTCTTTTAGTAGGAACTGAATTTGACGTCAAGTCAGTACCCTGCCTCTTTGTTTTAAGGGAAACAACAGTGATCTTAAATGAATCGGAAACTCGGTCAGGCTCAGCAAGTGGTCTGGATTAAATCCAGAGCAGAATTGTTCCACCTGCCACTGCCCTTAAGAGTCCTTCTGCTTAGGGGCTCGTGTGTGATGACAGGCGTGGGAAGACTTGCGTTGCCCAGTCAGAAATGGTCAGCAGGAAGAGTAACAGAAGTTCCTCTCTCTAATAGGAAGGAAGTGCCTGGCTGATACTGGAGGGGAGGCTCTACGCTGGCTCGGTGATCCTCAGCTGTGCTGGAACTGTCATCTCAACCCTGGCCCAGTTTTCCCTGCAGAAAAAAGCCCTCTGTTACCCCCTGTGTCTTTGTGGTCAGGGCCCAGGTGCATAAACCTGGTGTAGGGTCCCTGATGCAGAGCAGGTATCTTGAATGTATCCACCCAGACGGAAGTTCAACTAAGAATCACAGAATCATTAAGGACTGGAAGGGACCTCGAAAGATCATCTAGTCCAAACTCTCTGCCTTGTCAGGATCACCTAGACCAAGTCATAGAGTCAGTCAGGATTAGAAGGGACGACAGGACCATCCAGTTCCAACTCCCAAGAGTTTTGGTCTCTTTTTCATGACATCGTTACAAGGAGCGGGAGCCTAAACCCGACGCTCCAGCCCTCATACTGGCTTTTCTCCTGCCTTGTTGGAATATCGTGACACAGCTTTGACAGTTCAGCAGCACCATTTGAGCTGAAGAGGCTAACTGCTTCTGCAGACCGTGTAATCTAATTGTAGCTGTGCTGTCTGGAGACACAGGGAAGACGAGGTTTGTACACAGAGGGAAGGCCTTCTGTTTAGACAGGCTGGCATTAAGTTGAAGTAGAAAGCTACCAGGCAGAC
This sequence comes from Rhinopomastus cyanomelas, assembly GCA_013400115.1. Taxonomy (NCBI): domain Eukaryota; kingdom Metazoa; phylum Chordata; class Aves; order Bucerotiformes; family Rhinopomastidae; genus Rhinopomastus; species Rhinopomastus cyanomelas. Next base: position 1,655,050 of record VXBP01010266.1, read on the forward strand.
CCTGGCCTAGTTTTTTTGCTGATGGGTTGGAGTAAATAAGTGGGGTAAATAGATGGAGTAAATAAAACGTTACCTTGGAAGCTTGTCTTGCCCCTAGAGCCTGTGGGCATAAGCAAGGTGCTGGCGTGGCAAGTTCTTGGGTTTAGGACCACGGATGGATAGGCTCAGGGTCCTGAGTGACTCGGTTGCGGTGCCTCAGACGTCGTTTTGCCGACGGTGATTTCCCGTGTTCAGAGGCTGACCAGTACAACCGCTTGAAGAACGCTGTGTGCTTGTTCTCGAGGTTCCTGGTGTTTCACAGCAGTTCAGGTGAAACGTTGCTAATAGACAGAACCTGTACCACCGTGATTGACGGTGGGTCTCGCTGTCAAGGACGCTGAGATGACGTAGCTCAAAGGCAACACTTTCACTAGGGCTTGGTAAAATCTACGGCTGGTTTTGCTAGAAATGGGGGCATTTTAATTGCTGAGAAATAGAAAAGGCAGGGAAAATGCTTTTCAATTGAATTGTTTTTGCTGACGGCTGTGTGGGGCTTCCTGCCTTTCCCAAGTCCGGCTGAAGTGGTGGGAGTCTCTTTCCCAGAGCTATGGTGAAATAGCATTTTGGCTGATGGCTCAACAGTCCTTAGCTCGGGCCCTGTGCGCTCCACAGAGGTTGCCTCTTACACGTCCCGGCCCCACGTTGCAACCTATAACCACCCACAAGAGTTCCTTGGCATCTGAAACCTGTTACCTGCTTTTGGGGAGTTTTTTCCTACAGGTACTTGGTTTCAAGTTGTTTTTATTGTGGCCTTAAAAATCCCCTGTAGGCTACTGAATATTAACCGAATAATAGTGTTTGAAAATAAACCGCGTTCTCCTATGATCTTGTTAGCGCCTCTGATGCTGGTGGTAAAGCTTCAGAACAGAGAACTTGTGTGAAACCAAAGGCATTTCCAGAAACCTTAGTGTGTGTGCAAATTCTTCTGAACTTACACTGGATGCCCGGCAGGCCAGCTGGCAGGGCCACTGTCTTTTCTGAGCTGATCAGAGTTGCCCTGGACCAAGGGACTACAAGACATAATCCTGCTTTGCTCGTTGGGTGAGTAGTGCTACTGAAACCTTTGTAGATCATGTGAACGGGATGTGACCCACGTTAGCACTTTGGGGTTGTTATTTTAACGGGAGAGTGTTTCTAAAGCACCGTACGAGGCTTCGCGCTTTCGCAGGCAGTTCAGCCGTGTGTGTGTGCAGTGACAGAAAACGCTCCTGTAGACACACCGAGGGGGTGTTTAACTCAACGGTGAGTCAGAAGAATTCCCAGAGAGAAGCAGAGCATTTGTGGACCAATGAAAGACTGGACTCTGCTGTCATGTCACTGCTTCTCTAGCGGTTTCAAAAGCAGGTTCTAGATACTGCTGACTTTGAAGTCAGCTTAGGGCAAAGCAATTCATACTTTGTCCATGTGACACACGACTGGATGGGCTGGAACGCGGTTAGTCTTTAGCAGAATTGAACTGTGTAGCAGTTTTCCTTCATTTTTAGCCAAGTATCTTGTCATTTCGGTAATCTTTGTCTTCTGTTGCAAATATCTGCACCAGGTGAAGCACTGTAGTAATTTGTAGTTTGCTTCCAACTCAAAAGGATCGTTTTAGCCTCGTGGGGAGGGGAAAAAAAGTTAAACCTTTCTAAACCTGCTCCCCTGAAACAAATTAACCCTAGATTCTGTTACTTGTTCTTACTAGGAAAGAAGTGTGCTGGAAAATCTAAAGGAAGTAACTCTTAATGGAAAGGGAATAAAACAATTATGCTTTTAAATCATCTTTACAATCACCAGCATCATGCTGAAAGGGTGTCAAGCAGCTGGTGTTTTCAGGTGGGCATCCACTGCCCACAGACACTCCCCCCAGACCTGAAAGTGTTGGTCTTTGAGAATGTCACCCGTGTGACCTTAGCGGTCTCTTAAGGGTTTTGCTGATTGCTGCTGTGAGCTGCAGCTACAAGAGTAGCTTCGTTTTGAGAATGATGAAGCCTTCTTGCAAGAGGACAAACACATCTCCCTGAAGAGAAGATACCTAGGCTGCGAGTCCTTTGATGCCTTCAGTGGTCACTAAACATGAAGTGTTTTTACAGTTGAACTGAAGCAGGTGACTGCTGGTGCTGGGATTCCTTTTAAGGAAGAGGTGTACAGAGAGGCTGCAGCTGCCTGCAGGACGGGAGCTCGTGCCTTTAGCCAGGTGGGAGCAGCTCCCGACTGGAATCACTTTGTGTGGGTCAGCAGTTCAGCACTTTCCTTGTTAAAAGGGGAGTGTTGCTCAGCGTCTGCTGAGAGGGGAACATGATTGTCTTCAAGCCTTAACAGTGGCTGAAACACACAGTACTGTAAGATGCACTGCCAGCATATTTGGTATTTTAAAGTAAATAGCTTTTCCTTAGAGATCAAATTCTAGTACTGAATTAGTAAGTCTTACTGTAACCAGTTCACTCCTGTTGTTTTGGAAACTGAACCCTAGTGCTCATGTTCCGTACCCAACACTGCTTTGGAAAGCTGTCGTCTTCACGTTCCAGAAGGTATTGTTTGTGACAGTCAGTTTACCCTCCTGCCTTGTGGGCTTTACAGCTGCAGGAGTTGCCACGAGCCCACCCCTGTAGCCAAATTAAAACTTGTCTTTTCCTCCCGCGGTCACTGACTTGCCATAAATAACGGTGGAAGTCCTGATACCCAGTGGACTTCCACAGACTGGGGTTAGAAAGCTGCTGCTATAATTGGGAGCCTGATGTGGGTCATGTTAATTGTGCCTTTCATCACTGTTTCTGCTGTGTGCCAGAGTTGTCCACGTGTAGCTTTAGGCATCGTAACAACCCATCAGTTCTCACGTTCTCTCAGAAAAGGAGGGGACCGCTGCGCACCTAGACACGGCTGTTGCTTCACCACTGGCCAGATCCGTGTTCTCAGCCGGTCCCAAGGCGAGGTAGTCCACTAACACTCCTCAGTAAAACTGCTTTTGGTGTCACTTCCAGCCCTCATAACGTAGAGCTTCTGCCAGTACGTGCAAAGTATCTGCAGTAAGAGTTATGCTCCATAGACTTGTTGCAGTTCAATTTAAGCTACAGAGATGTACAAGTACGTTGTTTTTAGGAATGTACTGCAAAAGTATTTGAACAAAATTGCTAACATGTTTACTGTTGTAAATATTTTAATTAAAAAAAAAGGACACTTCAGACTTTTTTTACACAATTATCTACAATAAAGAGAAATTTACAACCATTTACAAAGTGTTCTTATCTCTCTTTAACAGTGAAGAAAAAGTGGAGATAAAAACAAAACAGTAATTAGCTACTCCTGGTCCTGGTTTTACCTCACTCTGTATTTATAGAAGGAACAGAGCATCTTGGTGAAGTTCCATCCACACGCTAATGAGATCAAGTAGAGCATGACGAGGAGTGCAAACGGGTACAACAGGACAGCGGTGTTCTTCAGGAAGGGCAGCGCTGAAACGGAAGCAACAAGGAGGCGCGCGTGAAGGAGCGCTCTTGCAAAAGTGGTGCTTCATGCAGAGCAGTCGTGGCCAGGAGACAATGAGAACAAACAGTCCTGCTCTGCCAGCCACCTTCTGCTGGCAGCTTCCTCAACTCTCACAGGTTAAGGAGCACTTCACTGCCGGGGGGTCAGTGCCTCGCCCTGGGAAACTGTTCTGCCTAGAACTCGCCACAGAAATTTTCTCAAGTGCAGACATCATGAAGTGGATTTACACAAGAAGAAGAAAAAGAAGTGGTGCTAACATTTTGATACTAGATGGGGAGACACTGTGATGAGGAATGTAAATTTTTGGGTTAAGATGCCCACCCAGCTGGAAACGCAAACTGGGAAATTTCTATCAAACTTTCTCCTAAAAAATATTCCTTCAGTGCCCAGCTGAGCGTCTGCTTTACAAATTAATAGATTAAGATCAAATTAACAGATTAAAATCACGCCCCTGTTTTGAGTCAAATAGGAAAGGAGCTGCCGTTACTCACCGCTGTATCCTAGGAATGTCACATAGATGTAATAGCCAATGGCTATCAGCCACAACGTGTTCCCAACAAAGTAACCGATGACAGAGTCGGATATGATGACATCTGAAAGAGACAACTGCTCTCAGCTGTTCTGGCAGAGGACGGTTTGGAAGCAGATGGCACAAAATACTCTACTTACAGTTGATGAAGAAGAGCTGGATAAAATGCAGGATGACAAGCAGCGGATAGAAAGCGTTCAGATGAACATCAAAGGCATAGCCCCACTCCACATCGTAGTCTCTGTTCTGCTGCTTCACCAGGTACTTGTTGGAAATGAACCTACAGGAAAAGACATTCAAGCGTGTTGCTAACGCGAAGCCACAAAGCTGACTGAACAAGCAAAGGTCTGAGCTGGAAAGTCTTCCGTGATCCTGACTGTGCTCCAACAAAGCTCCTGCTGCCTGGGATAAAATAAGCAAGAAATACACACGCCAGGCTGGACTGGTTAAAACTGTGATTGTATCGCTTGTGTTCAGCTGGCAGCTGAAACGCACTGCTGGCAACACAGAAAAGAGGCTGGTTTTAAAAACAAACCAGCAGTAGCACAACTGATCCCTGCAGTTAGAAGGTCTCGGGCAGTGTGGTGCTTCTGTTTGTGCCCACACCGAGATGTGTTAATCAGTCACCTCGCACACATGGTCATTCCATCTCTACAGACACAGTGAGCTGTGAGGACAAGGAGGGCAGGCCAGAGCTCCTAAGACAAACCCCTTCTTTCTGCTGAAAAGCAGTGCTGACGGAACACATGCTGCCCACAGGCTCAGAACAAGCCTTGAGGCTTTGTTTTCCTCACATAAAGTTCTGCTGATGCCACAAAATGGGCCCCATTTAGGAGAGGAAGTCACAGAATCACAGAATGTTAGAGGTTGGAAGGGACCTCGAAAGATCATCTAAGTCCAACCCCCCCGCTGGAGCAGGGTCAGCCTACAGTACTGTCTCGAGATGTCCTACGTGGGGCTTGCTCAGCAGTAAGGAGGGTTGTGTGCCCTCTTGTATAACATAATCCATATTCTTTAAACGCTGAGGTGCAAGACAGAGGGAGCAAGAGGAGTCTAGACTCATAAGGAATGGTGGGAGCTTTTGCAAAACAGTGAGACTGTGCTTCAAGAAGGGACTTCATACCGGTCACCCAGCTCAACTGGGTTCAAAACCTGCAGGAAGATGACAGAGGAGACCAGCAGAAGGTAGTTCAGAAAGGACTCAGCTGCCGTCACAGAGGGCTGGAGGATGGGGCAAGCATGACTCATCCTCCAGCAATTTAGAGATCCCTGTCCCAGACAGCAGAGTAGGTCAGACAGGCCTTTCATCTATGTGCTGCAGTTCCTTGATGTGCATTTTGCACTTGTAACAGGAGTTTCCAAGGTCACTGTTTGAATAGACTCTCCCCCTTAAGATGTCAGCAGCATTACTGAGAACCCTCTTAAGTGCCCTTACTTCCTTCAGAACCCTCACCTTGCCACACCACCTCACCTTGTTTTCCAGCTCCCTTACTGGTGCAGGACCCATCTATAATGGGCTGAGCCTGGGTTATCAACTACTGCCTCTCCCCTTCTGTAAGTCTCTGGATATTACTGGACAAGATTGGACAACAAAGCAATAAAGCCAACACACAGAGAACAGAACAGACACTGCTTGTGGTGGAACAGCTGAAACCTTCAGCAAGAAGCATGGACCAACTGCACACTGCTCTACATAAACATCATCCCCCAAGCCTGAGGCTTTATCTAAGCTGTTCCTTTCTTATTTTGAATGAACCTATTGATCACCTATTTTTTTAAAATGCTTCTTACTGCTGAGGACCAACCATCTCAGGAAGAAAACAAGCTGAAATGTTTGTTGTAATACAGACTTTCTGAATGTTCATCTTCTGCAGGAAACGGTAAAGAAAATGATGTCATCTTTTTTAAAGTAACATTCTGAAACAATTTCCACAACAGTACAAACCAATGGTCAATATTTACTTCTACATCTTGCAACAAACAGAGAAACAAATGTCTGGCAAATAGAGGACTAGCCATGTCCCACCACCAACACTGAGCTCAGTTTCACACACCACTACTTACCACATGAGAGTTGCAATCAGGAGGCCAACGCCCACGCAATCTATGAACACAACCCAAAGCAGCAGCTTTATTGTTTCAAAGAAACCCATGTCCAGCACAAATCCAAACCCTACAGTAGACACTGAAAGGAGGAAAAGATTACCAAAGTTAGCTGGGGAGAAGAAAGCACTGAGATCTTATGCATTTTTTCAATACATTATGAACTATCCAGTTTCCCTATGATCCTGAGGTTTTCATTCCACCAGGACATTTTTATTTCCACCCAATACAGGGCATAATGCACTTATTTATCACATAACCCTTTTTACAGACTGGAGAATTCTGTACTCTGGCTGCTTAACAATACCTAATTGTATCATACCTCCTCCAACTACTTTTTTAGAGTAAATACAATGCTACAACAGAAAGGTTTTGTAAAAGCTCCTTCTTCACTTGGAAGTGTCACCACACACAGAGTTTATTTCAGAGTTAAGGGTTTTGATATTACTAACAGTGCTGTAACAGAGGGCAACCAGGATAACATCGGCATTTGCAACACAGGCTAAAATTTACATGAGACACTACAGCTTAACCCCACAAGGCACAGAATTTCACTAGGGCCTTTACTGTAAAAAACAGTATTTTATATGTAATGTTCACATAAACCAAGCACTTGGTATTTTTAAACTAAGGCTTTACTGTGTGGCACAGGGTTTTATTATTGTCCATAAAGCTACTGGGATCTACATAGTTTAAAGTGCAAAGATGAGTTGCAAGAGAGATGAATTCAAGAATATGTAGTAATAGTTACATATCCTCTGTTTTCTAATTCCACCCTTTACTTCCAAAGGGCTAGGCCATTTTCTTCTACTTTGATACAGCTAATCCATCTGGATCAGGTTTTTTTGTCTGTGTCATTAGATGGGCCACAAATATTCACCCCTAAACCCTCCCTCCCTTCCTTTGATGTTGTCTGTTCCCCAGCACTCACCGCAGAGCCAGACACTGAGAAGAACTAAGAAGGCTGGATCATCTCGTGCCCATTGGTCCTTTGTCTGTTTCCTGTAGTGAAAGTTCCTATAAACTCTCTGTGGTGAAGTAAACAGGTAAAGCATCTGCCAAAGAGCAAACTCAAAGTCCATCTGTCGGAAGTGGAAGAGCCTCCGCAGGTACTTGTAGCGTTTTGCCCCAGCTGTGTGCCGTGCAGCATCTCTGGGGCTCAGCACACCGTTGCCGTGGCTCCGAGAATTGACCGACGTGGTTGGCAGCATTTTCCTAAAGCAGGACATTCAAAATATGTTTCTGATTTTGCATATAACAAGGGCTAAAAACTACTGTTGCAGATCTGCAAAGTTACAAAACCTATCACAGAATGGTTTGGATCAGAAAGGACTTTCAAATGTCACCCAGTACAACCCCCGCTGCAGTGAGCGGGGTCATCTTCAACTAGATCAGGTTGCTCAGATCCCATCCAACCTGACCTTGAATGTTTTTAGGAATGGGCCACCTACCACCTCTCTGGGAAGCCTGGTCCAATATTTAATTCTAAACAAGTTTTTCTGGATATCTAGTCTGAATTTACCCTCTTGTAGATTGAAACTGGCATCCCTCACCCTGTCACTATAGACTCTATCAAAAAGACTCCCCATCTTTCTTACAAGCCCCTTTTACATACTGAAATGCCACTGTAAGACCTCTTTAAGCTTCCTCCTCATAAGCTTACTTCTCCAGGCTGAACAAGCCCAACTACCTCCACTTCTCCTCACAGAAAAGGTGCTCCAGCCCTTGATCATTTTTGTGGCCTCCTCTGGAGTGGCTCCATCAGATCCGTGTTTTTCTTATGCTGAGGACCCCAGAGCTGGACGCAGAATCCAGGTGGGGTCTCACCAGCGTGGAGCAGAGGGAAAGAACCGCCTCCTCCACCAGCTGACCGCACTTCAAATATAAACTATGACACTAGCCAGCGAGGCTTCCACGGCCCAGCAGGCACCGTGTGCTGGGAAGGCAGCAAGCAGGAAGCTTCCCGCACAGCCCGTCGGGCTGTCCCACCCGACTCCACCCGGCTCAGAGCGGCCCGAGGCTCCAAGAGCCCGCGGGATCCGCGGTGGCGAAAGGCTGGTACTGGTGCCAGGGCCAGGCTCAACAGCCTACTCGCCCGCCGTTCCGGCTCCGCCGACCCTGCACCCCACGAAGCGACACCGCCCGCCCATCCGTCCTCTCGCCTGGGCGGGAAGCGCCAGGTGTCCCCCGAACCGGCAGGACCCACCTGCTACCCCGGGCCCAGCCCGCCTCTGCCTCGGCCTCAGCCTCGGCCCCGGCCCCGGCCCCGGCCCCGCCGCAGCTCCCGGCTCTTCCGTCAACGTCCGCGGCGCACGCGCCCTCGCTCCCTGCCCAGCACCGCCCCTTCCCCTCTGGGCCGGAAGCAGCCGCGGTCCTGGGGCGCCAAGATGGCGGCGGCCGTGACCGTTCGCAGGGGTGTCTGTTGTGGCCGCAGCCGCGCGTAGGCCCAGCCGCGCCGCTATGCCCCGATACTACGAGGACAAGGACGAGGACGGGCAGGCCTGTGAGGGGGTGCGGGAGGACCTGCGGCAGTGCCTGCTAGAGAGCCGCTGCGTTCTGTGGGTGAGCGCTGACCCCCGCCCCGGGAGGGAGACCGGGTCACTCGCGGCCTCGCCGCCGCTGCTGCCCTCACCGCTCCCCGGCTGAGCTGTGGGGGAAGCGAACCCCGCTGCCTGAGGCGCTCCCCCTACCCCCGACACTAGGCACCGGCCCGTAGCGAAGTCCCGAGTGCTTGGATGTTTCTTTGACGAGCTGCGGGAATCCATTGAGTCTCTTTAATCGTCTGTTTTACACCTCACAGGAAAACAAGAGCCCTAAGCAATGTTTGAGGGAAGGACACTGTAGGAGTTTGCAAATGACGTTTTTTGCTTGCAAAAGATCCATGGTAAGTGCGCGGGGTGTGTTTTCTGTCAGAGGCATTTTCCCTGTTTGTTTTGCGAAGAAAACCACTTTGATTCAGTAAAAGACATGGTCGCAAACTGGAAAACAGGACGTTCAACATAAGCAGAAAGAAATGCTGTTTAACCACAGGGAGAATAACAGAGCACTGGAGCAGGCGCCCAGAATGGCTGTCGAGTCTCCTCTGGGCGGATCTCCACTAGGGGATCCTGCTCGAACAGGGGGGTTGGACTAGATGATCTCTAGAGGTCCCCATCCGTTCTGTGAAAAGTGGCGTCATGAAGCAGAACAGGTCTTGCCTGTACTCTGTAAGAAGTGCAGATGCTGCGTGCTCTGCTCGTGAAAGTTTTAGAATGAAAAACTTGGAAGAACGCACCTAGAAATTGACTTAAGCTTAAAATGTGGCAAGTAAAGGCGGTAGGTGTTTGCACTCTTTTTAGTAAACCTTTGGTTTAAACAACATTAGTAGATCAGGTAATTATAAGGAATTGACAGGCTGCATTGTGAGGTCATTGGAAATGATTTGTAGAGAGAACATGCAAGTGAAAGGCATGTCCTGTTGAAAGATACTTTCACTGTTAAAGCAGTCACAACAGTGTTGGTTTGTTGGGGTTTTGTAATACAGTGAGCCATCAAGTATAATAAGTTCATAAAATATAGTTAGATACAAGTTTCTTCTGCTTTAGTAGGAATTCTTTGTCCAGGAAAGTCGTTCCCCATCTTGCCTTCAAGACCCCCTTTCAGTAGTGGAAGGTCTCACCATAGCCTTCTCTAGGAGGAACAACTCCAACTCTCTCAGCCTCTCTTCATACCAGAGGTGCTTCAGCTCCACTGGTCATCCTTGTGGCCCTCCTCTAGAGTAACTTCAACAGGGCCATATGCTTCTTATCCTGGGGGCCCCAGAGCTGGACATGATACTCCAGTGGGGTCTTATGTGCCTGAAGCAGAGGAGGAGAATCGCCTCCCTTGACCTGCTGGCACACTGCTTTTGATGCAGCTCAGGATATGGTTGGCTTTGTGGGCTGAAAATGCTGATTGCTGGGTCCAGCTGAGCTTCTCGTTTATCACTACTTCCAGGTCCTCCATAGGGCTGCTCTCAATCTTGTCTCTGTATTTGTGCTTCAGATTGTCCTGACCAGTGTGTTGTAGTTGTCCTTGATGAACTTCATGAAGTTAGAGTGTCAAAATCCCTCTGGAATCATAGAGACTTTTTGTACCTCTCTCTCCCTCTTGTGTTTAAGTTATTCCTGTCCTCACTAAAACTTGCAGTGACTCCCATTTCAAGTCCATCTGAACTTTATTGTTTGTTTGTCTGTCAGTTAAAACTGATTTAAATATACTACCTTGTTTTTGTGTGTTGCTTGCCAGCTCTCATTTGTGTTGCACACTGTTTATTTCAGGATGCACAGGATGTTTATCACACAGTTTTAATTTTGTGTGAGCATTGAGATGATACAATGTCTTTTTCCTTAGAAGAACTCTGTGATTTGTTGGCTACATCGCTAATTTTCTTGACAATGACTTTTGCTTTCTACTTTATTCTGATATAGAAATTACCACAACAGCACAAACATTCTAAAGTATTTATTTTACAAAATGTATGGAATATATTCAATTTTCAGCTGGATACCAGAGCAAGATTCAGAGGAAGAAAGGGATACTGAAGTCCTTGTAAAGAGATCCAGCCATGGGAAATCAGGATCCATCAGCACTTGAAGCAAACCAGAAGCTGAAGTAAGAAGATCAATCTGCTGTGTGCTTTCCTGCAGTATTTGTGGAAGGTATCTATTCCTGAGTATTCAGATGGATTGGCCTGGATGTGCATTTAAATGTGAAAAAGCAGGCAAGTTCTGGCCAAAACAGCGAGTTCTGGCCAAAATGGGTACTTGTAATGCACTTGTAAAATAAGTAAAATCCAGAGAAAGCTGCAAAAGTTGTCATTGTGTTTTGAATTGAGGTTGCCTTTTGTGGTTTTGCTAGTTCAAATCATGTTGTAGTTTTACAAATAATAAAACATATGGAACAAGATGTTCGCTTGACTGGTGTCCCAGGGGAGGCTTTAGGAGAGAGCTGGTTCTAACAACGAGTTGACCAAGGTTGTGAAACCTCCCCAGCAGGTTTGCTACCCAGTAAACTTGTGCTGATTGGTAGGAGTGGTGGTGTTTTTGCAGGCTTACACAGACAAGGATGTAATTTCTTTCCTCTTTCTACAAATCCCTTCCAATGTGATGACTGGTGTACATGGTTTTTAGACACATTGGACAACTAGACTAAAATTGGGTTACTCAAAAGATGTCTGATCCACCTTTCAGTGATGCCCCTTCTCATTGTGTTGGCGCAGGTCTGAGAGAACTATGACACTGTGATAGTGACTTCAGTATGTCAGGGTGTAGCTAATTATGCATTTTGTTGATGAGTGAGGAAGTTGTTCCTCAGGCCAACAGTTAAGGAGACGATAGCTTCTACTACTATGCTCTAGAAGTAGTTACAACAGTGTATTAATTAGTCAGAGATGCCCCTGAACGCTCTTCCTGCATTTTTCAAACAAGTGTATAAATATTAATCCAAGCAAGTGATGATGATCTGGAATACAATATGATTGTGGGAAGCTGTGTTGCACAGATTCACTTTGTGAGCATTTCTCATGTTTTTACTTTCCCACTCCTCTCTGAATTCTTTGGTTCCGGTGTCTGGGTGTAAAGTGTTCAAATTTCCACTCAAATTGATTTTAATTGTAACTGCCTTCTGCTGGGTACTTCTGAAAACCTGCTCTTCCTTCACAAATTTGTTGAGCAGAGTCCAATTTTATATAGTTTTGTAAGATAAAACAGCTGCACTGAGAAAGCAAAGAAAGTACTAGAGGAAAGTACTGTTTTGTTGTCTTGGATGACTGTGGCAGATCTGTCTGAGGTAGGACTGTTCTATGAAGACAGTGGTAACACCTAACAATTAGTGTCAGTTGGCCTACCCTGGTAAGGAAACAGAATTCTGGAGTAACAGGTGGTAAAATAGTCACTGTTTACTGATTCTGTTTAAGAACTTGTTTCTAAAGAATATTTCTTTTTCCTTCCTTTGTTGTTGCCTCCCCTTTCCCTGCTTTCTGAAGTCTTAAAGATTCAGTAGTGTCCCTCTTAAATTTGGGAGCTCAAATAACTTCAGACAAGCTTGTTAGAAACTGGGAGAGGGAGAGAGTTATAGTAACTTCTTTTCTTGTCTCCAGCTTGTAGCCACATGGGTGATTTACATTCAGTCTGAACAGATGCCTGCAGTGTTTTCTGTAACAGCGATGGCTTCAGTGAGTGAGCGTGTGTTGATTATTGATTCCATTTGTCTTAAGCAACTGCTCTGTGATCAAAGTATGTTTGTCTTCCTGGTGTGTGCAGGATTTTATTTTTGCACCCATAAATCAGCACTGATGCCACACTTCCACGGTCGGTCGATCGTGTGAAAGCGCCTTCGTTTGTGGCAGTGGTGTAAATGCCCTTTGTCTTCCTTAGCCTAGTTGCTGTATTATCTCTTAGGTATGCTGAAGTGACAGACTGATGCGATGTCTTCAAGAGTGTTCTTAACTTAGCTCTTTGATTTCCAAAGATTACTCACAAGCCTTCTGCATGGGCAAGAAAATTTTCTATAAAGGGAACAAAGATAAATTTAAAGGCACTTGGCAGGAAATTAAGTGCTGGTTAAAGAGTGGGAATTGCATGTAGTTTTGGTAATCAAGGACTCTTCCATGATCTGCCCTGATGCAGGAGATTATAGAATTGATGGTTTAGGTGATCCCTTCCTTTCTGAGCCACAATCACTGAGCCTCACCTGCAGCAGCAACTTCTGGAAAGGTGTGGACAGATGACAGGTGAGGGATAACTAATTAGAGGTGGTTTTTTGTAGTTGGTTTGATCCAGTAGAGATTGAGTGTCAGAGCTGAATGCAGTGTTTGCTGTTGGATGCTTAGGGATTTAGTAATTAATTTAACAGCACATGTGTATTGTATGACCCAACAGATTTGTGGTGTCAAAACTTCGCTAACGATTCTCCAAGCCATCTAGGATGGTGTAAAACTGCATATGATCTGTATCAAAATGCTGCCCTGCTTGAGAGATTATAGTTGCTTTTCAATATTGGGGAACATAATCATTTTTTGGATAGAATATTAATTATGTAATTCTGTTTGCTGTCTTACGTGAGAGCTGTTACTGTTTTTTGTGTGAAAAATGATTTATTTCATTAATCACAGAATTACTGAGGCTGGAGAAGACCTCTGAGATCATCAAGTCCATCTAGGTGATCCTGCTGTTGCTGGGGGGATTGGACTAGATGATCTTTCAAGGTCCCTGGCAATCCCTAACGTTCTGATTCTATGACCAAGACAATCATAGAATCACCCTAAACACTACAAATTTGTGTGTACCATTCCAGCTGTTTTCTTAACACACAAATGTTTTTATTGAATATGCTGATATTTTTAAGGTACATGCCTTGTGCTGTACCACAGGCTTTTAGTGAAAAATAGGTAGATCTTTTGGGGTTGAACTTGTAATAATGTATTGGAATCTGTGAAGTAGGACTGCTGAGGACAAACGGTTGAAATGGTGCCAGAAGGCTTTTGACTGTATTTAGAATCACAAATAGATGCAGTGCTGGTAATTTGTACACAGTACATACAGGATGTGTTTTGCAAAGTCCTTTTGCTGCTGCTGAGATTTGTCCCCTGTGTTTTACACGGTGGCAGAGCTAAAGGATGCTGAGTGCTGTTGAGATTGTCAGTGTCAGGACCTGTCTGTGTTACTACGTCTGTTTCCATCCATTAACATGTTCTCCCTGTGATCAGATCCTGAAAATGAGTTTGTATGTATGTAGCTGGCAGAACCACTCACATGTTGGTTATGCTAAAAGTAGACCACAGTCATTTACTCAGGTTTGGAAACTCTTTATAAGTCATTAACTCAGTTCTTTCCAGTTGATGTGAAGTGATAAGCGTGTTGCTTAGGCAGAATCTGGTTAATGAAGCCTATGTGTACATGAGTTGAAAGGTGAGAGAGAGAGGCTGGCATTTAACAAGTTTGCAAGCATTTATTATTTAAGCTGTGCCTTGAAAAGGGAAAGACAAAGCATCTTTCTAAAAAAACCCCAGCTTTTGAAAGTTTTTTTGCTTTCAGAATGTGTGTGTTTGTATTCCAAAGTCTCCTTAACCACTGGTTTGCATAAGAAATTGTGTTTTCTCTCTTTTAAGTTTCTGGGGAGTTGGATTATATGCTCCTTGTTCAGGGGGCAGGTTGGATTATATGCTGTTTTTTAGAGCCAGATTTTTAAACTTTACTATTTCAGTAGCAAACGACTGACACCCACCTTCTGCTCATAGAAGGGCAGTAAGTGAAATCATCTGAAAATGCTGCTGCAGAGTGTAGGTGGTAAGCACAATCTGTTGTTGAAGTGTTTGGCTGGGAAACAGACATACAGCTCTGCAGCAGTTTTGTTGACATTTCACAAGTGCTCGGCTGCCTTAGCACGTGAGATGTGGTCATTTAGTGTATCTGTAACCAACGGGTTGCTACGAGGGTGCTTATGGGGCTGGAACATCACTCTTGCCAGCCAAGGTTAAGAGACCTGTTTAGCCTGGAGAAGGTTTTGGGGGGATCTCATCAATGTTTATAAATATCTGAAGGATGGGTGTCAAGAAGATGGGGCCAATGTCTTTTCAGTGATGCCCAATGGTAGGACAAGGAGCAACAGCACAAACTGCAACACAGGAATTTTCACCATGAGGAAAAAGTGCTGGGGTAACAGAGCACTGGAACAGGCTGTCCAGAGAGGTTGTGGAGTCTCCTTCTCTGGAGATCCTCAAAACCTGCCTGGACATGTTCCTGTGTGGCCTGCCCTAAGCCATCCTGTTTTGGCAGGAGGGTTGGACTAGATGATCCTCAAGAGGTTCCTTCCAACCCCTACCATTCTGTGATTCTAAATGTTTATCATGTTGTCTAAAACTGCAGAGCATAGCAGAGTTTAGTTGCCATAATAAACTGTAGGTGATGGAATAGTATAGAATTGTGGAGTAACTTAGGTTGGAAAAGACCTGTAAGATCAGAGAGTCCAACCATTAACCTAACTGTACTGAGCCCACCACTAAACTATTTCCCTAAGCTCCATAGCTACAGAAGTTTTAAATGCATCAAGTGATGATGATTCAACTACCTTCCTGGGCAGCCTGTTGAAGGCCTGATGACCCTTTCAAGAAAGTGTTTCCTCATGTCTAACGTAAATTTCCCCTGGTTCAACTAGAGACCATTTCCTCCTGGCTGATCACTTGTTACTTGTGAGAAGAGACCGACACCCGCCTCTTTGCCTCCTCTCAGGTAGCTGTAGACAGCAGTAGGTCTCCCCTCAGTCTCCTCTTGTTCAGAGTAAGTAGCCCCAGATCCCTCAGCCTCTTGCCAGACATCTTTAAGGTCCATTTTTTTTCAAAACATGCATGTTTATCTCTGCCATGATTTTGCTGCAGATATATTAATGAGTTATTTCTGTGAATGGCACGCACCACAATGACTTGATGGACTCTCTGTAGGAAAGTAATTCTGTGAACATAGAGTGCACAGTCTTGGACTATGTATTATTTTCATTATAGTAGATCAGTGAATAATGTACTTAAACATTGAGAGAAGCAGCAATGATATGCACATTTTAATAGCTACTCAGTGATGTCTTTAGCAGGTGATGTATTTCAAATAATAATGTATTTTTAGTAGATAAACATGGCAACTGTTTTTTTGCATATTACTACTATTGCTTTTGAAGGAGCTAGGGAAAAGTTAGGAAATCTAGAAGTTGGTTTGTAATTCCTAAGTTCCAAGGATAAACTGTGCTGTTGTAAAATTGTGTTGTTCCTTGTTATCGTGAGGGATGAGGAATGTGGAATTCTTCTGTCAGTGTATGGCACAAATTTTTAAGGCATTTTTAGGTGAAGGAAGTTTTTAAATTGCCAATACACAGGTCTGATACCAGATAGTGCCTGTCTCAGGCTTTTGTTTCTGTATCAGGCCTACCTCTCTAATGCTTATAGCCGGGCAGTTGCTGGAAGTCCGAGTAGGAAGAATCTATTCTGGGTCATTGGATCGCTGGTGTGCTTAAGAAAGAGGAAGGTAAGTAGTGTGGTGAGGAGATTTAGTATAGATAAGTAAAATTCTGCATTGCTCAATATGAAGGCAGAAACTACAGAAAGCCTTTTGTCAGGTGAGGTGGGAGATCCAGTGTGCCTTCCTGATTTATTAGCAGGTTAAGAGAGTCTGACACCTTTCGTCTAGTCTGGCCTCAGAAGATGTAAGTTTTTGTGCTAGAGAAAGGCACTGGCTTTTGTAAAAAGCATAAAAAGTAATCTTTGTTCTCTTGTGATAGTTTATGTCAATAGATACTAATCCCCCTGCTAAAAGTGCCTGTCTGCCTTCTGATTAGAATTTGACTTCAGCTTTCACTGACAGAAGGGGAAGAGATGTCTCTGCAAAAGAGGACAGTAGTGTATTTTCCTGCTGGGAAAGCATTTAAAACTAAAAATACCCAAGTGTGCTCTTAATACTTCCGATTAAATTCATGGATTGGGTTCCTAAAATCTCGTCTTCCTTAGTCCCCTCAAGAATTGGTAATCTCCTTTTAAGAAGGAGATAAAACCTTGTTGTAGGGTTTTCTAGTGATCTACACAGGGTTAAAGTCCTGTCTTTCTTTGTACGCTACTGATCACGCTTCCGAGTTGCACATGTTGGTTTGTCTCAGTGTTAAGAAGTGATCTTGTGTTCAGTTCCTTGTCCATCATGACCCTGGTGCCCTTTTCAGGGTTTGTAAGTTTTTCAGTGTTCAGGGTTTATGTACATCTTTTCCTGGATGTACAGCCTGAGAATTGGCTACTAAAAGAGTACGTTTTTAACAGGGTGCTTTAGTAACCTTTCCAGATCTCTCGTGTGATGTTCTTCTGTTCCACATAGTGCCAGCTTTTGTGTTGTCCACAAATGTAATCAGCAGTGAGTTTTTATGTGCTTCCGTATCTTTGAGGAAAACAGTGAACAGCCTTAAACCTGGTCCCACTGCAGCACTCGAAATACCTCTGCTCAAATACAACTGACAGTTACTTTCTGAGGTTTGTTACTTAGGTTTTCTTAATCAAACAAATCTATAACCTTACAAAAAAATCAGTAAATGAAAAACTCGCCTACCTTGTCCATTCTTGGCCTGCTGGCTTCTCTCTTACTTTGCCCTGAGTAACTCAACATGCTTGTTCTCCACATCCTCCTTCAGTGTCAGTGCCACCTAAGTGCCCTTGTGATCTGTTGGATTTCAGCGCTGTTTCAATTCACAGGTGGCAGGTGAACATCAGTCTTAAAGGCTGTTCTTCCAGGATCCTTGGTAGGTCATTGTCTGAGCCCACTGCTTGTCATATTTGGGTGGATGATGATTAAAATTATTTGTGCTTCCTAACCCAGGAGAGTCCTGCATTCAGACTGGTGGCTGCTAGTGACAAGTGTCTACTGCTTTATATCCTGTTCTGCCCGATTACATTTAATATATTTGTTAGAGGGTGGTGTTAAAAGTTTGTGTGAGGTGCAAAGGAACTTCCATTTTGTCTCCTTTTTCTCTAAAAACATGGCATGGTTAATCAGCTTTGTGCTAACCTGTGACCCCAGATAAATAATTACATTTGCATTTGACTAGGTATTGAAAATAGGTTCTGATAAATTCTGACTTTTTAAAACAGAAGTGTTCAGGCAAGCTCTGTCACACAGCTAAAAATGGAATTTAACCACTGACATGTGGAAGGAAAGGTGAAAAATTCAGGCTGCATCTCCTGGCTTCTCCATCTGCGTTCGGAGGAAGTACTGAGGAGTAGAGCTGGCAGCTTCCAGCACTGGGGAACTGCAACAGGCAAATTAAAATTCTCACACTGGAGTGGTGTTGGGACTGTCTCAGCTGGTACTTGGCAGTGGTCCTCTGCGGATCATGCACAGTTGGCTGGAGGCATCCAGACAAGTCTGTGTGTGTGTGTCTCACTGCTTCCCCACTTCAGCATGTTTCCTGTGTGCAGGAGTCCTTCACGTACCCTCGAGAGTTCCCACACTTGTGAGTAACATGTCTTCTTTCTGGCCTGTGTGAAAATAATAGAACGAGCCAGAGCTGGACTGTGACCTCTTCTTACATTCTTGAACATTTAAGACCGCTAGAGCAGGTTAAATCCTTCACTGATGGAAGGAAGTGTGGTGTAGAAATTAGGGAAGATGGAGCCCAGTCACCAGCTCTGCAAGAGCTTCCACTAATGCAGTGAAGTCGAGCCAGCTCTGGAACAACTTCACGCGTGGACATTGAGTAAGGATGGATGGAAGAAACGTGCTGACACTTTTATTAGGAAAGAAACAGTTGGCACTGTCATCTCAAGTGGTTCTGCCCTGTGCTGCGGCTGCTTCTCCAGAACACTCACTTTCTCAAAGGGTGAGAGTGCGATATGAGGCAGTCACCGTTTCGATATCGCAGGATCCTGTGGAGTCGGGGATGACAAAGCACGCAAGAGCAGGCGGCTCGCTCCGTCGCCTCACCGGAGGCTGAAGGAAACTCAGTCAGAAACCCCCGGCCCTGCCGCCCTCGCCGTTCCCGCCCTCGACGTTCCCGCCCTCCTCCTCCGTGCGGTCGCAGGGGGCCGGGCCGGGCCCGGCGCGGGGCGGGACCGCCGCTGCCGTCAGGGGCGGGTGTGTGGTGTGCGGAGGCCGGCGGCAGCGGCGGGGCGGTGCCCGGGCAGCCGGTGCTGCGGAGAGAAGCGAAGGGCACCGGGCGAGCGGCCCTGTCGCCCTCTGAGCTGGGTGCCGAAGGAAGCAGGTGCGTCTGCGGGGCCGGGGCCACTGACTGATCCGGGAGCGGGGCGGCCGTTTGGCGGGGGGCAGTGCCGTGCGCGTCCTCACGGCCGCCCCAGTGCGCGCCCCCGCCGAGCCGCATCTCGGGGCGGCTCCGGCACCCCGGGGTTTGTGGAGCGCGGCCGTCGCCTCACGGCGCTGCGGGGTGCGCTGCTGCGCGCCTGCCTTTCGGTGGGGCTGGGCCGAGCGGCCGCGTGTAAATAAATGAACAGCGGCTGTGGAGGGGATGGCAACAGGGAGACACCAAAACAAAACCCCAACAGGATGCTGCCGCTGGAGCGTGTTGTTGAAGCTCCTGTGCCTTCCCGTTCCCAGGGGTGTGCGTGAGGCCGGCGTTAGCCGCTGTGCCGCGGCGGGGTACTGCGGGACCGCGGGTTGGCAGGCCCCGCAGCCCCAAGAAATGTGTGATCTGCTGCGTCCCTTGTTGCGGTGGTAGAGCGACCCCAAGGCGCTTCGTCGTTGTGGTAGAACCCAAAAACCTGGGTTCTTTGGCCTTGTGTGCCACACCCAGAACCCAGGTAACTCCTTCGTTGTAGATCTGTGCAAAGGTGGGGGCGAAGTGGTCATCCACAAAGTCAGCTCCCCAGAGTGTGAAAGCATTACTTCATTTGTACAGTCCAAATTAGCATAATTAATGTATTCGTTATTTATCAAGTTTCTGCTGGTGATCACACCTTCAGTCCCAGAGCTAATCTCCTTGCTTTTGAAACAGTGTAATAGTGCACTCGATGCTCAGGAGGGGGGGGATTCAAGCAGGTCAGGGGCTATTTGACCTGTGAGTGTGTTTTTTGGCATTACAGAGAGGGTATAATGAGGATAGTTCAGCTTAGAGACCCTGAATTACCTCTTTGGGTTGACAGCCTCTTTATTAACATCCTCTTCAAGCCCAAATTGTCACAGTCTCCTGGCTTGTAAGAAGCCAACCATTCATTCTTCTGTTTAGGGAGGATTAAGTGTCCCTCAGCTGTCTGGTTCAACATATACCAGAAACATCCTGAGGTAGTACAACTGTAACCTATTACTTTAGGTTACAATAATTGGCCTTCAACAGTAAGTAGGATGACCCCAAGGTGACGGTGCTGTGGTCAGTAGTGTTAAGTAGCACTGTATCCTCTGCACCTGGTCACTTTGGTGCTCAAAGGGAGTCACTGAAACATTTGTGTGTAAGGAAGGCCTCATCCTGCGGTGGGATTAGCCCTTCCGGGTTGTTGGCAGGGGTCTGGAAAGCCCAGAGGGTTTGCTTATGCTTGCTGTCTGATGGTAAGTGGTGCGCCCAGACTCTTTGGTGAGTTCTGCCCTTTCATCATTAGTTGGGGAACAGAAATCAAAGAGGTCAGCGAGTGGGGCACAATGTGGGAAGTGATAGGATGTTTAAGAACATTTAACCTCCCTTAATTTATTCCAGACCAGCTTTTATGATTCCTTTCCCATGCAGAGAACCCTTAAAAGGAAATGGATTGTGTGTTTAGTCCAGCGCATATTTCGGATTTTTGCCCATTTAGTAACCCCAGAATATGGTTGTGAAATACAGTGGAAATGCCTTTGCAGTAGTGATGCACCAGCGTCCTTTTCATGTGGCTTTGATGGAGCAGCACAAGAACTAGCTTGTCACTTTGTCCCAGTGGCATGCGTTTTCACGGATACAATGTGCAAAGTCAATATAGAGTAGTTGAGCACCCTGTGTGGACAGTAGCTCTCCATCTGTAGAGTAGTATCATTCTTTCTGCAGAGGTCTGTGGCTGAGCGTGTCTAGGTTGGCAGTAGAGAGCTAGCTGGAAGGTCCGGCTGGGTTACTTTTTAAGCAACAGAAGCAGAGGCATCTGTGTCGCTATGCCCTCTGACTCTAAAGCAAGGGAGATTAAGTAGCAGTGTCCTGCTGTCCTTGAAACAAGATTATTTGTTTTCTCTTGAGAAACTACTATTTGCTAATGCTCATTTTTCAAAAGCTTTATGGTTTAAAATCTTAGTAAAGCACCTGAATGGGCTGCCCAGGAGGGTTGTGGAGTCTCCTCCTCTGGAGATGTTTAAAAACCTCCTAGATACCTTCCTGTGCAACTTGATCTAGGTGGTCCTGCTGTGGCAGGGGGATTGGACTAGGTGATCTTTCAAGGTCCCTTCCCATCCCTAATGTTCTGTGATTCTGTGATTAAGGTTTACTGCTTCTGAAGATGTTAATTCATTGGGCTGCCTTGCTTCTAGGATCTTGGAGAATGCAAAATCTCATCAATTTTGTTCACAAGTCTCTCTGACTCTCAGTGCAAATGTTAGGTGGGAGCAAAAGGTGTGTGTGGCGGGGCCACACATATGTATTTCTGGCAAGAACTTGAAATTCAGTCTCCTTAAATATAGAAATTCTGGCACTTCCCAAACCTTGAGGTGGATGTGACTCTTATTCACTGCTCCCTGCTAGCAGTACCAAGTTGTTAGCAAATCGTTATTTTGGTGCTTGCTCAGAGTATCTGCGACTAGGCTGTGTGCATTTGCTTGACAACTTTGCCTGTGATTTAATTTATTTTTAATGAGCTAATTTTAACTTAATCTGTAGTGATTGTTAGCTTGTAGGCACCCGTGGAGAAACAAAGAACCCTGCCAAAGTGTGATGAAGGAGCCATGTGATCTTCAGAGGGTGTTTGGCTCTGTACTGAGGACAGTGATCATACTTCTGCAGAAACTCATTTACTTCTGTCTCACTTGCTGTCAGCTGAGAGAGCAGACTGTACCCCTGCCAGGGTAGTAGAATTTTTGGTCTCAAGATCAGAAATATTTTGAGGATTGGATGACTTCAGCCATCTCTGAGACCTGTTCAAGCCCAGTCTGGTGGCACAGATGCTGTATAAAATGGAAGACATTCTCTCTGTGGAGTGCTAGGAGAAATGGCTGCCCTGTTTCCTATATGTTCTGGGCTCCTTAATCTCCAAAGTATTGTACTAGCTTTAGGAAGGAAGCTAAGAAGGTCAAGGATCCCCTTCCAATTCTTGTTTCCTTTTTAAGATTTAATTCAGGCTTCTGGCATGTGCTTTGTTACGGAAATTTCAATTACCTGTTTGCTAGTACTTCAGGTGCTTTTATAGCATGTAGGAACTTGGACCATGTTTGTACATTACTTTGTTGGAAAAGCATCCCTAGTTCTTGCCTGTATGTGGAGAGGAACTGCCTTGCTTGGAGATGAAGTTTGGAACCTCTGTGTGTGATCCCTGAAGAGATGGGAGATCAAATAATGCAGGCAACATAACTCACACTCTCTTTGCTTCTGCTTGTCACTTCCCTTCCTGTTTCTTTAATGAAAAACTGCACTTCCTCTCTATTGTTGGATTATCTACCTAAATCTCAAACAGACATCCTTTGCACAAACACTGGAAAATGTTGACCCTCAAAGAAGAAAGCTTTGGGGTCTGTGTCCCTCATCCACACCTGTCAGGCAGATAGGCATGACTACGTGTGCTTAAATTACACCTATTGCTGCTTCATCTAATACAAGAAAGTGAAGTTTGTTCTTCTGGCTTTCAGATAGAAGGAAGATTTTTCCCTTTCTTGCTTCACAGTGACTTCCTGCTGCCACTTCTCTCCTTCTTTGCTTCCCTTGCTCAGTTCTCTGTAGAGGTCTACTTAAGGGAACTGTTGCCACAGATGGGCAGCATGCAAGGAAGAAACAACAACAGGTTGAGAATGAAGTGTGAACCAAGTACAGTAAAGAAAATAACTGGGGCATTTGTAAGTTAAGGATGTGGCTGAGGATAGGGTGTGTGTCTCAGCTGCACTGGGGAACAGTAGGGTCACAGCCAGCTTTTGTGGTCTGTTTGGCATGCTGTAGGGGAGGTGTGTGCGATGCAGCGGAAGGCAGACTCCCCAAATCTCTCTGGCAGTTACTGCTCTATTTCTCCCTGTTTCAGAAATGGCTTAAATGCTGTTACATCAGCCAGCCCAGTTGGATGTTGTGCCTGTTGTGAGCCAGCCTCTGTCTCTGGAAGAGGAAAGTGAGGTCCAGGCACTGCAGAAATACATTAGAAATACGTTCATATTTAGAAATTAAAGCTACAGGAAAGTTTTTTCGCTCAGCAAGAAGATTATTCCTGACTGTTTATAGTTCCAGTAAGTATGACTTTCTTGAATTTATGATACTTTTACCAAATATGCAATGGAATAGTAAGTAGGAAAATTGAAGTACCAAGATCTTTGTTGCTCTGTACTGGACTTTGTCCAGCAGTTCTGTGTCCTTCTTGAACCGAGGGGCCCAGAACTGGACACAATATTCCAGATGTGGTCTCACCAGGGCAGAGCAGAGGGTGAGGATGACATCTAGACCTCCTGGCTATGTATCAGTATTATGTATTTTATTATCTATCAGCTTTTATTTATCAGTTATTGATAGATTTTCTAATTTTTCCCCCCTTACCTACCTGGACTTATCTTTGCATCCTGCTCCTTTTATCTTGCCAATAACAGTTCTTTTGGTCTTGTAGCTACTTGCTGCATCATTTGATGGCTGGAAGTTACTGTGTCCCGCCGCAAGGCAGGTGTAACACAATGTGTGCCTGTGCTTCAGCAACTTCAGTGCAAAGTTCAGTGGCTTAATTTAAACTGATGGTTTGACATTTCTGAAGAGCGTTCACTTGATCTGGTCTGTTGACTTTGGTGGGGAGGCAGTAAACTTGAACAGCAGTGTGGTAATATCTTCAGTCACCAGAGCTACTTGCTGAACTCTGTGTGCTGTTCTTCTTATATATTTCCACCCAAAAGTGATAAGTGCTAGTGCGTTGTTAATTCTGATAGCAGTTCTGTGAATATCAGAGTTTACTGTCCATTACACCATTTGCTAAGAAAGAAAGGTGCTTGTCTGCTGTTTTGTGGAAGATGTTACCCATAAAATGTAAAATCTGGGATAGGTCTGTCTGTCTGGGAGCATGTCTCAGGTGCTTGTGAGTGTGGCACAAGACCAGTACATCATGAGTGTCCTACCCCATCCCATTTGCATCGGTCACCTTTTAAAGCTCAGAATCATACAGCATCACATGGGCAGACAGAGCAGCAATGAATGTGCGGCAGGTAAATAATAGCAGTAGAAAAGTCATGTATGTCTAGCTGTGTTTGAAAATTGGTGTCACAGCTGGAAGGCAGCAGGTAGTGTCATGTAACACTTAACTCCTCATGGATTAATGAACTTCTTCTGCTGTCCAGTTGCATACGTCTAGAAACACGGATGAACGTGGTCCTTGAGGTTTTCTAGTCATAACAACTTCTTCTCTCAAGGCATGGGCGGACCATCTATGGTAATTTCTGGGATCAGAGATCACGCCGAGTGGAAGGCAGCGCTGCCTCACACCAACAAGACAGCTTTAGACATGAAGACAACACTTTAAACCACAAATGACCTACACCGCTTACACCATAGCTGCCTTGAAAGAGCATTCTGTAACTGCAGCTTGGCCTCACGGATTCCAGTTATGCTGAATCTTCAGACAGATGATCTACTTTTTTGCCTTGTATTCAGTGCACAGGAGGGGCCTAATCTGGGGCTGAGCTGTGCAGCAAAGGACATCAGTGAGTGTAACAGCTTTATTTCTTGCAGCAATTGGAAATTGTACAGCAATCAGAGCAGGGGACTGAGGGAAGAGGAGGACAAGGTTGTTTTCTAATTGAGAGCAGCATCCTTCCAGAGGCACGGGACACAACCATCTCATTCCCAACAGTTCCCTTGTGGTGCAAGACAAGTCTTTACAAATTGTTTTGTTGTTGGTCAATACGGTATTTCCCAGGTGCCTGATTTAAGAACTAGTTTTAGTTTTACTGAACTGCTAAGTCCTCCCAGCTGTTTCTGCATATATTATGTAAAAGACTTTGTGCTTCCGAAGTTGAATCATTAATGTCTCAAGTTAGTTGGTACTTTATTCTTCTGAGGAAGGCTGGTTCTGCTCTGGAAGACTGTGTGCAGTATCTCTCCCATTTCCACCTCCTTGTGCCATTTTGTGTCCTCCTTGGTTTTCCTTCTTTGGTCCTTGTCCAGTCTTTGTGGTCTGCCTGTATCTATCAGCTCCCTAGCTCCATACTGCAATACTTTCCCCCAGCCAAGTGACTTCTGACTTTATTTCTACCCCCACTACTCAATCTTGCTCTTCTCACACCTTTATTTTTAACCCAACTTGGGTAGTATTGGTCTTCAAATCTGTTATTTCTCCTCCTTCAGTTTTGCCTTTCTTTCCCTGTGCTTTTGAATTTATGTTTTTCTTATTCCTGACGTTCAATGTCCAGCCAAATTGGTGTTGAATGATTACTACAAGTAACATGTTTTCCCCCTGGGGCTGGAGCAGTGAGTCTGCCTGTAGAGCAGTGCAGGAGCTGTTAAGTCACCTGTGGAATTCAGACTACTCTCTTCTTTGTTGGTGTCTCTGGATATTTTAGTTGCGCGTGAATCTCTCTACTCAATCTGTGTTTTCAGTGTCTTTTTAAAGCACTAAGACAGAAAGACTGCCAGGTTTTGTTGGGTTTTTTTTTTTTTTAGTCTTTATTCTTGGCAGTAGCTGAGCTGTTTTAAACTAATGACTATTCTTTAAAAACCAGTGTGAGGCAAACACTGGGCACACTCTTTGGGAAAATGTAAGCAATGGAAACCAGTGTTATGAAGTGGTGTTGACCAGCCACAGGTACAGGTAGTTGTGCTACCGATCCCCCTTCTGATGGCTCTTCTCTTGCTGAAGGAGTAGAAAGCCCTTATGAACTGTGAATCTGTGTCTCAGCTATTGTTGAGTGACAAAACAGCGTAGTGCTTGGCATGCAGAGCAATGGAAGAGATGTTTCAAACAATGTGGAACTACTCATGGCATGCAAATGACTTCTCAGTTAGAAAATGGGTGAAACCTTGTACAGCAAGGAGCTGATTTCAGTGTTATCAGAAACTTTTGTACTCTACCCTTGTTTGTAAGAATGGTTGGAAGTGTTGAAATGCATCTTTGCTTTGGTGTGCATCAGAATTCTTACTCTCCCCAGGCAACTATGAGGAAGGGTGGGTGATAGGAGGATGGATCCAGGCTCTTCTCAGCATCATCTAGTGATAGAAGAAGGGGCAGTGGGTGGGAGCTGGAACATAGGAGGTTCCACATCAATCTGAGAAGAAACTTCTTCACTGTGAGGCTGACAGAGCACTGGAACAGGCTGCCCAGGGGAGTTGTGAGTCTCCTTCACTGGAGATGTTTAAAACCAGCCTGAATATGTTCCTGTGCAACTTTATCTAGGTGATCCTGCTGGGGTGGGGGGTGGACTGGATCTTTCGAGGTCACTTCCAATCCCTGATGTTCTCTGATGCATTTGTTCAGCACTAACTCAGAAAGTATAGGTGCTGCCGTCTAAGTTGTCCACATTAGTTTGGGTTTTTTTTCATCAAGTAATAGATAGACTTTATCTTACCAAGATTGTAAGACTTGAGAGAAGTACCTATGCTTTGATTGAGTCTTTTCTGCAGTGTTTCTTTTCACAAGAACGGATGGCCCAAGGACAGTTGGACCCCTTCTATATTTTAGTAAAATTACCTGTTCTGAGAAGTGTCAGTAAGACCTGTTTGTCTGCTGGAAGTTCTAATGGCTACAGTAGCAGCTCCTGAGACATGGGCTACCAATATGAGCTGCAGGCTTACTGCTTCGCTTGAGCTAGAGATGGATTTGGAACAATCCTTGTTAATTCTACATCAGTTTGTCACATAGCTTTCTATCTTTGTGAGTTCTGCGTCATGGTGTCTGAAATGTTCTGTACTTAATATATTAATGGTGGGTTACAGCTCTCTGTTCCCAAGAGGCTTTCCAAGCAATCTGTTATGACCAGAAGGTTATATATTCTATAAAAAGAGAGCACAGCAAAATACAGTTAGTCGAGAAATCTATGTGAGAGTGAATTTGCAATGAAAGTTTTGGATGTGTGTGCTCTGTTCAAGTTTGAGAACATTTCAGATTAAGTATCTAATGAACAAACAGGCCTGTGTAAAATATTTAGAAGTTCTGGTTCATATATCATAAGTAGTCCAGCTACTAGTAGTAGTTCTAAGTGTCCAGCTGCTGTCAGGAACTAGGAGCTTCAGCACCCTGCGTGCTTGGATAGGAACTGAGCAATTGTATTAAAATCTCAGGTAAGACAAGTTTGCTGCTAAAAATAGGCTGATGAGATGTAAATAAAGCCTGAAGTCATCGCAGGCTCATGTCAGCTCTTGGTACATGTACTGTGCTGCTTTTTAGTGAGTGCATAACGCTAGTTGCTTCTCAGCAGGGTAACAGTGCCCTGGAAGAAGAGATGCTGGCGGAGTGGAGGCCTCTGCTATTACACTAGCTGTTAAGCACAAGGAGACTTTGAGACCTGCTATGAAAACACCGCTCTGCAGTCCTAGCAGAAAGCAGGTACTTCAGGAGGGAATGAGTCTATATTCTTACCTGTTAGTTTATTGTTCAGCAGCTAGGTTGGAGAGCCTGTGAAGACATATGCCTCTAGGGAGGATAATGTTGCATGGCTGTGGAAGGAAGAAAGCTCCAGTTCACCTAGAAAGTTTCAGTAGAAAAAGAAAATAATTGTGGTTGAAAGAGACTTTTAAGATCACCTAGTCAACCATTTAAAAGTGATGGTTCCATGAGAAGGAAATTGGAGCTAAAAGCCCTATGTATGAGTTCCCAGCAAACAGACTTTAGATGACCTTGATATTAATTTATGGAGAAGCTAGGGATGTACGTGGTGAGAAGGAGATAATCATAGACAGTCTTCACTGCAATCGAGGATCGTGAGAGCGTAACGTAGAGAACAGCAAAAAAGCAAGACCTGAAAAATGAAAAAATAACAAACCAAGAAAAACAACAAAGAAGGGGAACTGTGAACTCTGAGGGAAGTTTGGTACTACTGAGTTAACAGAATTAGCAGTCAGAAAGTGCAAGCACCCAGAAGCCTGAAAATTGGAAGATGTGTGTTTCTCAGAAAGAAAATGAAAGAAGAAGCAACCCTCTGCAAAATGAATTTTCAAGGTTCCAGACTAATGCTTGAGAGGAGTTCCTTCAAGCCACTTCGAGTTAGCAGGTCCAGTACAGAGGCTGCGTATGAATTTGAAGGGATAAGAATTTTACTGTGCTTTCAGAATCAGCCTCTTAAAGCATAACAGGAAAAAAGAAAACCTGAAAGCTAAACACATGGCTCCCATGTGACTACTACATGACTACTACAGATACCTAAACTCAAGTAAACTATTACTTGCAGTGGACGCGCATAGAAATAATATTTCAGTTTTCATGGTTATCTGAAAATACTTTGTCTCAGATGCTTTGAATTTAGTGACAGTGACTATTAATAGAAAAACTTCTTTTTCTACCCCTGTGGGTAGGAAAAAAACTATACAAATGTAGTAAATTTCCAGAGAGGAAGAAAGATGACTTAAAAATAAAACCATAGGTGCTCAGTTCACTGTCTCCCACCAGCCATTGACACCAAGGAAATGGCCTGTTATCCTATTGTGATCTGCAGTGATGAGCTCATGCTTCCCATTTCGATCCACTCCGGTTTGTTCCTGCTTCACCCAAACACTTCTTTTGACTTCTGACGAGGTGCTTGGTTAGGATATTTTTTTAACAGGAGAGTCTTGTGGATGTTGTGTGTTGAAGCTGGAACTTTGATGCCTTACCAAAACGTTCCTTTGGAGCTCTCTCTGCCAGGCAGCTCTGAGTACTGTGGCATATAGCTTTTTTCCTTTCCTCCTGAACCAAAATGAAGAGTGTAGTGTTCCAAGGGTAAGAAATACCTTTTACCCTCTTCTGGACTATGCAGCATGAGAAGTGGTTCCGGTCAGGGGCACGAGCTCTGCCTCCGAAGAGCTGCTTCTCACCCTTCCTGAAGTGTCACCCATCCTAGGCTGTCCAGTGGAAGTCAGCCTCCTTCCCGCTCTGGTCACCTGCTTCCCTGATGCTTTTGCACAGCTGTTGCACCTCTTGCAAGGTGAATGGGTATGTGCTGAGAAAAGATTTGCTTAATGGTCCTTATGGGCATTGTGCAGGTGTGGCTACAAGGAAAAGGTTTTTGCTGTTTGCTTTTGTAAGTGGAGGTGTTTGGCGTTTGATGTTGTTTGCAGCCAGAGATGAGATGATACAGAGATGCAGGATATATTTGCGCTTTCCTGTTGTGGTATGTGTGGTTGGAAGTAATCTGGGCGTAGAGCTGGTTTTCTCCTAAATGATGTCTTGGACAGGTCTGAGAGCAGGCACTGTGAGTAAGCTAATGAGAAGGTAGCTAAAGGTTGAAAGGGAAGATAGAACTGTGTGTTTCATTTTTATGGTCGGGTAGTTTTGTTGGGTTTTGCATGCTTTTGAAAATTCTTAAATAGCAACTAGTGAACATTTGTTTGAGGAAGAGTCTAGATAGCATATTCCATATTTAACAAAATAACAGAGCTGTTTCATAACCCTTCTGTTCTAATGAAAGGACAGCTGAAGACATTTTCTCTGTTGACTTTCAGACACATGTCCTGCTGACTTTCAGACACTAAATTTACACTAAAAAACTGCCATATGGTGTTCAGACCCGATAGAGAGTTGTTCACTGCCCATGGCAGTGGGGATTGGAACTACATCATCTCTAAGGTCCCTTTCAACCTAAACCATTCTATGCTGTATTCTGAATCACTGTGCTCCAGATACTAAAAAAAAAATCCTTTCCCAGAGACTTCCTTTTATGTCACATTCACATTTGAAAGTGGTGCTTTGGTTCTGATGCGTGTGTATCACTTATTGGATGTTTACTTCCATCACACTTACTGGATACTTACTTTCTCTGCAGCCTTCAGTATTTGGTGCTAGCAGGAGTGGAAATGAGGCAAGGCAAGAGGAGAAGTGTCCTGACTAGCAGTGGCCACTGTGGAAATCCTTGAAATGGCACACCTAATGAGCAAAGTTTGTGAGATGAGTAGTAAGGGAGCGGCCTCGTCTCTGGAGAATGGGAGGGGCATGAAGCTGAAGTGGGAGATCTGTGAAGGTCTCAAATCACAGAGTCACAGAATCATTAGGGGTTGGAAGGGACCTCGAAAGATCAAGTAGTCCAGTCCCCCTGCCACAGCAGCATCACCCAGACCAAGTCACACAGGACACATCCAGGCGGGTCTTAAACGTCTCCAGTGAAGGAGACTCCACAACCTCCCTGGGCAGCCTGGTCCAGTGCGCTGTCACCCTCACAGTGAAGAAGTTCCTTCTCAGATTGATGTGGAACCTTCTGTGTTCCAGCTCACAACCATTGCCCCTCGTCCTATCACTAGATGACACTGAGAAGAGCCTGGCTCCATCCTCCTGACACCCACCCCTCAAATATTTATAGACATTAATGAGGTCACCCATCAGTCTCCTCTTTTCCAAGGTAAAGAGACCAAATCATGAGATCTTACTTTTTACTGGAAGATGTAGGGGTGCAGTTAATGGAGGGAGGGGGGACACATCAGTAGACTTTGGGGGTGTGAGACTTGTTTGCACTGGCAGGCAGACTGGCCTGCTTTTCCTCTGAAAAGGATTTGCTAACAACTGTGTGACAACCCACCAAAGGAGGGCATAGCCCCACAAAGCAGCAGCAGTAGTCTTGACCTGTTGGAGCTGAAGTTTCTCTCTTCCAGCTCCTTCCATCTGAAATCTTTCTGGCAGCAGTTCAACCCTCAGGCTGTAACTGAGTTTCCATATTCAGAGCGCTGGATGTTGGCTTTTAGATGGAAGAGGAGACAAGTTCTCAAGTAAAGAGTCACACAAAATCCGCTGCTGTCAGCACCTTTGCCTTCCTGATACCACAGCTTTTAATGTAGAGCTCTTAATTAACTCTACTCGCTGCTTCCATTTCTTGGTGCCAGAGGAATGCTTGCAGCAATGTGGGTTTGCTTCTGCCATTGGAACACTGATTTCAGGCAAAGTTTAAAGGAAAGAGGAAGTGCTGCAGTTTGCCATTACATTTAAATCATTATAGTTTTAAGGTGAGTTGTCTATATTTCTAATAGAAGTCTTGGGTTTTAATTTGTTGTTAATGTAGAAATATTTTGCTTGTAAAATGTGTACTCAACACTTGAGACAGCATTGCAGAGTGTCTGTTTTTGATGCTGGAGTTTCAGCCTTTCCAGAACACAGGGTATTTGCTTAATCATACTCTGTTGGATCTTATCTTCTTCTTTTCGCACCCATCACTTTCACCCACGGTTCACAGGGCCAGCTTGACTATATGTTCTTTGGATGCATCAGCATGAAATTTTGCAGATGGCCACCAGTCTTAATACATGTGAAGCTGTGATCACAGTTTTCTAAACAGTGCCAGAGATGCTGGCTGGTGCTTGCAGTATTGCCAAATAGCTTCAATCAGTCTTGACTGAAAAGTGATGGCATAAGTCCCAGATTAGTAACGCTGCTTCAGAGAGTCATTAGTGGTGGTCGTCTAGACCTGATTTGGACAGATACTTTCTATAGACACAAATGGGCCAGTGCAGGGCAAAAGAGGAGCTGTAGCTCAGGTAGAGCCACTTACGGGTTCTTGGCTACAGTCGAGAAGAAACTTCTCATCTAATTACTCAACATAGTCCTGTTTGAGGCTGAGATCCAGAGTGCTGTGCTCTCTGCTGAAAACAATTTGTAACTCAGTCCAGGTGCTGTTTTCCTGTTGTTCCATCAGCTGTTTGAGTTACAGGGCTATCGCTGAGTGGAGAAGTGTGACTTAGCCCAGCAACTGAGTGAGGTGGTAATTGCAGAACTGTAGGCTCCCGCTAGCACCAGCTGAACAAGGCAGCCTGTGTATCAGGGAGGGAGCATGTAGACCTGGACTGCATGTGCATGTATATTTTAGTTACAGGGACCAGTACCATGTAACTTCATCTTCTCTGTACCTCCTTTATTGAGAAGAGGATGGGAAGAGGAAGGGAAAGGCGTGTTTGTGCATTAAGGAAAAGCAAGATAACTGCCTGCCCCAAGTGGAGGGTCTCTCCTTGCCACTCACAGTGTGAACAGGTACCAGGGCTCTGGTGGCTGTAGCCAAAGTGCACACTTAGAAATGTTTGATACTGAACCAAAATAAAAGTGCTCATCCACAAGGACTCTGGAACTTGCAGTGCTATATCTGTAATGAGTATCCTGGGAGCATTGTCGTTGTTATTTTGAGGCTGGCTGTTAACTGTGTCAGAGAAGTGTCCATTGCAAAATGCTTTTGTGCCACCTCTCATGTAAGCCAGGTCTCCTCCCTTGTGAGCCCAAAGGTGTTAGTGAATGTCTTCAGGTTTTTTGGTTTTGAAGGTTTGAACTGCTGAAAGGTTGTGTTTTGACAGCTCAGACGAATGGAATCCCAAAAAACTAGGTATAAAATTTGAGCAACAGCAGCATATTTTCCTTCACGCTGCAAGTTTTAAACTGGAAAGCCTGTTATTAATGAAAACAAATGTCTGCAGAGGAACAAGGCCTTTTTGTTTAGATCACCTAGGTTTCATACAGCCATCAAAAAAAACATTTTCAGAGCTCCTGTCCAGAAATGTTTCTTAAATGTACAGGCTTAACTGAGTAAAGTTATTTAATTATTTTTCCTTATTCAGATTAAGATCTTTGTTTGAAAAACATGAGGCACTTGTCTTCTTTGACTGAATGCTTGTAGAGGAGTCTGTTTCTCCTCCCCATACATTTTGGATAAGTAAGAGAAAGGATACAACAGGCTTTGCTCTTAGCAGCAGTGATGCAGCACTTACCTTTCATAGAATCATAGAATCATTAGGGATTGGAAGGGACCTTGTCTGGAAACTCTGAATAGTGATTGTTTTGCTTATACAGACATGTATTTTCTAGGATTTTTGTTTAATGTTTCACTCTTCTCATAGCTGACATCCTTGTTGTTGGAAACAGAATGTTATTGTCGTCTAATGATAGGACAAGGGGCAGTAGGTGTCATGTGGAACACAGGAGGTTCCACATAAATATGAGCAGGAACTTCTTCATAGTGAAGGTGACAGAGCACTGGAACAGGCTGCCCAGGAGGGTTGTGGAGTCTCCTTCTCTGGAGACATTTAATAACCACCTGCATATGTTCCTGTCCGACTGGATCTAGGTGATCCTGCTGTGGTGAGGGGGATTGGACTGGATGATCTTTTGAGGTCCCTTCCAAGCCCTAATATTCTGTGATCACAATAATTCAGCATCAATATCAATAAAATAAGAACATTTCATTGAAAGTGTCAGGGATACCTGTGACATCCTACACTTCTTTAACAACTGTATGCTCCAGATTTTGGAGAAAGATGTTTTCTCAATTAAAATTACAGCACAGCTTGAACTCTTTAACTGATGATGTGGGTGCTATCAATTGTTTTCTTACAAACCACCAATAAATGAACAGGCTGTTTTGCCTGTGTTACAGTTGTAAAACTTATCAAGTTTCTAAAAACTTCTTAAAATCACTGATTATTTGGTAAAATATAATGACAGTAGAAATATGAGGGAATGAATGTCTCTGGGGCTTTTTTTGCAGGTCAAATATAAGAAGGTTTGTGTTTACTATTTTCACTACTCACATTCATAAGTCTAAACCAAACAAATCAATGCTAAATATGCCAGGACAGATTTCTTTTTGTGACCCAAGTTTGTTCACAGATACTGTTAAAAATTTTCTAAAGCTTTGTTTTTCACATTTTTGTTGACTTCACAGTTAGTGAAAAACAAAATATTCAAGAAAAACTATGTTTCTGGAGTTTTTGTAGAACAATATATACTTCCTTTATAAAATTTAAATTTTAGCAAGATTTATTTGACTTCAGCATGCTTTATTGGTGAAGAAAAAGCAAACCATTTCACACCAAGTATAGGGCAACAGTACCTGTGAGCTAGGCAAATGCCTTGGGTTTTTTGACTGGCTGTGCCTCAAATTCAAGGGAAAAACTATGTTCTCCTGTTTAATTGGTAGATATCGATGTCTGTTATGTACAGGGATGGTTTCTGTATAAGCACACATCCTGTATGCTGGCTTCAGGACAGTTCTGTATTTCTGCTTGTTTTTATTTTGGTGTGCTGTCAAACTCTGCATTTTGCTTCAGATCCTAACCTTGATCGTAAGCTTTTTCTGGATAATTAACTATATTGCACTGTATCATTTTTTTTTTAATTTCATATTTTCCTCCCTTTTTAAGTAAAGAAAACAAATCCCACAACATTGATTTAATATTTTTTTATTCCCAAATCTATTTATGGCTGCTTATATCACGGCTCATTGGAGAGTGGCATAAAAGGCTCCATGCAGCTGTTGACTCGAGAGAAGTCTAGTCCTTTGTTGAGAATATCCCAAGGGTAAGCATGAACCTCACAGTGGTTCGTTTGGGTTTGGGGTTGTTTTCTTGACTTTTTTTGTACAATACACACCCTGCATTAGAATCTGCAGGCTTTCCTTTACTTTGCTGCCTCTGTTTTTGTCCAAAGTGATGGTAGGTGAGCAGAATCCAGTCTGGGACCCCATGCTGTTCAGGAGGAGACTTGTGTGCCTCATGGAGAAAGCTCTGCCATACTGGGCTGAGTGTTGCTCAGCATTTCCCTTAGGTCAGGTTCTTACCACAAGTGTAGGAAGTTGTGCTGGTTATGAACTGTGGATTTCTTCAGCTGTTATGCTGGATGCTTTTTTTAGTCCGCTGACTCTTACTGGACAGTCAAATGAGTTTGGGTCATGAATTGTTAAGATTGCTTTACACTGGGATCAGGAACAAACTTGCTTTGGAAGAAGCAGATGTTCTTTCCCGCGCAAGATGGATTTTCACAATGCATGAGAAACCAAAACCAGTGCTTTCTTATAGCTCAAGGTAAATAAAGTATAAAAAAGGAGACGACTCCCAGTGGTGAATAATTGTGATCACTTACTTGCTGGACAGAACTGTTGCTAACCTTGAAATTAGCTTATAATTTCAGTGAAAGAGAAAGCAATTGGCAGCTGTCTCTTGTACAGTGTGTTACTCAGTAGCTCTCAAAAAACAATGAGAAGGCCAATGAAAATGTTGTTGGTTCTTTTTCTCTTGACCTGTTGGCTGCTTTCCTCTTTGAACTTGACCTAATAATGACAGATTTGCTTAAAATAAACTTCTGGGAACCTACATTTATTATTTTTTGGCTATGGGCACAGAGCAAATAAATTAGACATCTCTAGGTGGTTTTCTGCTTAGAAATAGGTGTTTGTACTCACATCTGTGGGTGAGAAACGTTTACAAATGTGCATGTGAAGCACATATACACACCACCTCCTGAAGTGCCCTTTATGGCTGCACAGAGTGTGTATTGGGGTAAGCAAGAAGGGCAAGAAATTACAAGCTTGTAGGTCACAGAAGAGAGGACAGAGAGACATCATATTTTCTAGTCTTTTTTTCCTTTTGTCTTTATTAAAAAAAAGAATTTCAAGAGAAGTACACAGAAAACAAAGACTACACAAACTCTTTGGTTATGGTGTCTGCCAAGTCTCCATCGAGGTGTTTTGTGTAGCTTGGTGGTCTTGGCTCTTCTCGGTGCCATTAAAAATTGGTAAAGCCAGACACTAAGTTGGATTGAAGCAGACTTTTTACATCGTGCCTGATTTCTCTCTTCCTCTGACATCAGTGGGCGTTGGATCAAACCTTTACTGCTGTTAAAATTATGGAAACTGGAGATGAAAAAAGCACCTGTAGATTTTTGTAGCAGAAGAAAATGTAAACAAATCAGGAAGGCAGTGGTACTGTTGTTTAAAATGATTTTGTCTTGGCAGCAATTGTGACATTAGCTGCAATTTCATTAGCTGACTTCCTGCTGTGGTTTGTACTGCTTGTGCTTACAGGCAATTAAGCCTGAAAGTCTCATGACCAACACTCGCTGTCCTTTTAGGTGAAGGTAGTTGTCATCTGCTGTACATGAAAAAGCCACCTTTTTGTGTTCAGTCACAGCTGTGCAGCCTTATCTTTCTGCCTCTAAAACTCATGCAAACATAGAATCATTAGGGATTGGAAGGGACCTCGAAAGATCAAGTAGTCCAGTCCCCCTGCCACAGCAGGATCACCTAGACCAAGTCACACAGGAACACATCCAGGTGGGTCTTAAACGTCTCCACTGAAGGAGACTCCACAACCTCCCTGGGCAGCCTGTTCCATGTCATGACCAACACAACTATGCTGTGAACAGCTGGCCCTTGAAGTGTGCATTCAGACCTCAGCTTTTAATGATGAAAAGTCACACTCCTTGTTTACACCCATTTTGCTGTTTATTTGGTTTTAAGTACACTGGTTTGTTGCAGGATTTAAATTTTACTTTAAGTTCTCATCTGAATGATTTTACTGTTTAATAACTACTCCTGTAAAGGTAGAGCTTCAAAGTTATACCTGAGTCTCGCTTTGGAGACTGAGGAGGAGGAGGAAAACAATTGGTAATTAATCATGTAAACAGAAGACATATCACTCACAATGTTAAAATAATTTGTAATGCTCTCTCAGAGTGTGTATACGTGACAAAAATATATTCTAGTGGATCACTGAAAGTAATTTTTAACTGAGCTGTTCTTCCCTTCTGGAAACTACATCCCAATAAACCTGAAATAGGGCAAACCAAACATGAGGAAAGATGACAAACAGTGCCTAGAAATACTACTAGAACTTGTAGCTGTTTGGTTTTAGATGAAAAAGTATTTTGTTTGAAACAACATGCCCCATGTTTTGATTCATCAACAAAGTCTGAAAGGTTTACTTTTGCAGTTGGGGTGGCTGAATGTTGCTTCTTCAGGGAATGGAAAATCCCTGCTTTGGCTTCAGTGTCTCATTTCTACTTGCAGCCCTTTGGAACGGAGAAATGATTCATTGGAAGACAAATACAAGGCTGGTAGTTCGGGTACTTAAAGCAAAGAAGCTCTTCGGTAACGGTTGGAAAGTAGCTGAAATGGGACGTGCCTGTTTGCATTAGTATTACTGTTTTTGTAGAGGCTGTGTGTGCTCATGTTTGTCTGAGCTTTAACCCAGTCATCTGCACTTTGTGGGGCGTGAGTCTGCTGTTTGGAAGCAGGATGAGACTGAAGGAGTGACTCAGATTGTTTTTTCTGCAGGTTTTACTGGTGAAGCCAGCACCGTCTGACTTAAACCAACTTGCTTGGGTCTCTACAGGTAGACAGAAAGTCTTGTAGCAATTAGGTGACAAATTTATTAGTGACTTGAGTTCTCTCTGTTGAGGGGTTGTGGGGTAACAGGTACAAGCCAGAGGCAGGTTGAGGTCTAGAGCACTGAGAGCTTTCAGACAGTACTTGAGAATTACTATCTGAAGGCAACAGATGTAGTAAAAGGCACCTGAGATCTCTGCAGAGTGAAATACTTGTTGTTCTCTTGATGATTTTAATTTGTGTCACTCAAATGTTAAAAATGGTTGAAAACAAGGGAACAGTTGCTGGGAAGGATTTCCTCAGTAGTCTACAGTGGAGGTTCTCAGTTTTGCTGTTAATTTTGCTTATTCCAGTAAAAAAGCCCCACAAGAAATGTGGATCACAGATGTGTTAGCCTTTGCTGATCTCTCCTTTTGATGTGCCTCATGTCCCCGCAGATTCTGTGGCTTTTTCTGGTTTTTTTCTTTTTAATTCATTACTGAATGGAATACTTCAGCCATATGCAAAGTGAAGCAATTCAGATTATGTGTAGTTATTGGTGGCTTCACAGCCACCATCTAAAGGAGACAGATTTGCACAAGACACTTGAGAGGCTCATGATTGATCACCCGTATTGGATTTCTCCTCTTCACTTGGCAACTGTGCTCAGAGGGACAGAACTCCTGCCTTGGGAAGCTGTGTCACACAGTCCTACATGTTATAAACAGCTTGTGAAGTCAAGCCTTGGTGCTCTTCTTGTGCTGAGTAAGTTTCACTGACATTGGGGAAGTTACTAGCAGGTTAAGGAGTTATCTGGAGTCAGTTTTAAATAACTTCTGTAAAGCAATTACCTATAACCATAGGGAAATCCAGTTTGTCCTTGAGCACTTCTGAAAAACAAATTGAAAGGCATTACTAGAGGGAGGAGTAGAGACATGTGGGTGCACGGATACAGATACAGGGCAGCAGTAATTGAGTAGAGAACACCCTGTGGTGTCACAATGCACAGGAGACGCCTGTGTCTTCATAAGGCAAGTCTCACCCATGTGTTGTCCTTTGGAGAGAATAGCACTGTCCTTCCCTTGAACCACCTCCCTTTTTCCATGGTTCTGGAGAAGAAAAAGCCAGAATTCATTGCCAACAGCCAAAACCACTTCTAGAACTTATACAGAAAATGTCCAGTGTGGGCTACATAAAGTAACGTTAAAATTCAGCACAATACTCGCTTTGATCTTTATTACAGTTTCTACTGATTTTAAATGTAGGAAATTTACTTAATGTGGCCCAAAGACCAGCTGATACGTCTGCAGAACTATGAAT
The DNA here is from genome assembly GCA_013400115.1 of Rhinopomastus cyanomelas. NCBI lineage: Eukaryota > Metazoa > Chordata > Aves > Bucerotiformes > Rhinopomastidae > Rhinopomastus > Rhinopomastus cyanomelas. Next base: position 1,693,348 of record VXBP01010266.1, read on the forward strand.
TGGGAATTTTTCTGCCTTCTGCATGTAGATGTCATCTTAGTGACTCTCTGATCCTAGCATTAGCAGTGGATTAGTGGAAATGCACGGCAATCACAATTTTCCTAAGAAAACCTCTGAGTAGGAAGTAGATTTTTATTCTCAACTGACCTGTCTCCTGTACTTTGCACATGTTACTGTCTGTCGGTCTGAGACGTCAAAAGGTCTAATCAGGTCAGTGATTTGAGGATCAGATTCCTTATGCTGTTATTGATGCTTAACAGTCCAGTATATAATAGTAATCTTACTCAGCCGTAGCTCGGTGCAGATGTGAAGTTGTTTCTCTGGGTAGTGTTTACAGAGGAGTGAGGTTAAGGCTTAGCTTTGTTTTTAATGTGGCTTGGCTGACGTGTTATAACTTGTTAAACTTGTGTACTTTGATCCTGAGCCATAAATGTAGAATACTTGGTTGTGACCAAAGAATGGCATTTGTGTCTTTTGAATCAGCGCTTTCCCTGTAGCTTGGATTCTGGTGTGGTATTTTTATTCTAACCATTCTGCCTTTGAAAAAAAACCCCAAATTGACCAACCAATCAAAAACCAAAACCCCCAAAACCTCATAACTGTTTTAAAACTGCTGTTTTTATTGAATAATATTTGGATGTAAAGCGCTTGTTGTATCTGCTCGTTGACATTATCCAGTCTTGATCAGACCATTAATCTTACTGGTTTTTTAAAAGGCCTCATGTATTTTAGAAAGAATAAGTAGCATTTCACTCTGCTCCATGCACAGGTTAATATGATAATATTACTACACTAAAATAAACCTTATTTTGTTTGGCTGCTGAGTTTTTAAAACAGACACTGTTTCTGTGCTAAGGCCCAGTCTGACGTACTGCAGGAACCAGTCTGTATCGGTCTATGTTAACTATCACTTGTGTTTTCATGTAAAGAGCAAGCTGCAGTGTTAGTTCTTCACTTTCTCATGTATTACAGTGCAAACTTGTTTCAGATGTCTGTGGAGGGGATTCACAACAGATGAGTAAGAGTCATGGTCTTTCACTGGGCTAGCTGGTTCTTCTGGTCCTGTGATTGAAATGCTGCTGCTGCAGGTTTTCTGGGTCTCCTGTGAGTTCATGAAGGTTTGCGAGCAACTACCTGTGGCAGTTACCCTGTGCCTGCTCTTCTGCTTTTCCCCACCCTTTCCTTTTAAAATGAGTGAGTTATTTGGTTGTGTTCTGTGACAACATGGATTCTCCTTTCTGCTACTGAACCTGGTCTAAACATCTCTGCAACACTCCAGTCCAAGCTGATTTGAGTGCAGCTGCCTTGCTGCCGGTGGTCAAAACTCACAGCTGAAATCAGATGTAAACATTGATGAGGTTTTATATAATACTGCGGTGGAGGTCCTTCCAACTGAGTTCAAGTTTTCAACTTCTGTGGTTCATGTCTTCAAGCTTCCCTCTGCTAAATCACGAAGGATTAGAGATTTGCAGGGATGTTTACTTAGTTTTAGAAGTAAAACATGAGACTTGAGCCTCGACTTACAACGTTAGCAACCGTAAAGCATTCGAGTATCAGAGTTTCCTATTCCTGATATGCTGTATGGGTTCACAGCTGCTTTAAAACTTGTGACTCTGCCCCATCCTTGGGACAATGCAACAATAGAGGGTATATCTTGTAAACTGAATACTTCTCCCAGTAGTTGCACCCTAAGGTGTTTTGTTCTGCTTTCATGTTCTTTGCAAACGTACCATTCCTTGGCTTGATCTTCAGTCTCAGAGCATTAAGCCAGAGATGGATAAACATAGACCTGTGCAGTAAGATGGGTAGGTTTGTACCTCTGTGCTGTCATCTTAATGTATCCACTGTATTTCTGAACTTAATCTAAAGGGATTCAAGTTTTGTAGTCTGTGGAGCTTCATGCTGTAAGTGGTATTTCTTGGAATATATTAAAGGATTTCTTGTAAATGCAAGAGTTACTGTCAGGACAAAAGCAGTCCTGCCTTTTAAAAATTACACTGGCCCTTAGGCATAATTTTGAAGTAGGGAATTGGCTCTGAATGATTTAGTGGCATCTCTGTTTTAATCATGTCAAAGGTGACAAAGCTGATAGACTTGGCAAAATAGAGCAAAATGACTAGCTGACTGATTTTGTGTTTTCACCTGCAAGTAACAGTTGGTGCTTGGTTATGGTGCATGTGTGCATGGATGGGACATGATCTTTAAGCAGCACCAAGTCTACAAGTCTCACCCTTCCTTAACAGCCTGTATGCTTGCAAAAATAGATTATAATTCCCTCAAAATGGAAACATGATCATTTTTTTCCAGGAGATAGAATACTCTTTGGAGACTACTTTTCTGTTTATCTCTGTAATCTCTTTCTAAAATAAGACATACCAGTCTAATTACTTATCTGAAAAAATGGTTTTGTCTTTTTTTGCCCCTTTATTTCTTACTAGGGTTGTCAGCTCGCAGGCTTGAGAGATTGAGGGGAGAGAAAAAGGAATCACAGTAATTTCCTGAATTGTCTCTCATTTTTGTGCTTGCAGATGACAGTAGGAGTGCTGCGGGACTTGATAGCAGTTTAGAGGCATCCTGCTCTGCACCAGCTGCTGTCAGTGCTCTCCCAGATTGAATACTAAGGATGCTATTCAGTGGCTCATGTCTTGCAGAAATTAATTCAGCCTATTTATGAAAAACTAGGGCTGGTCTGCTTTGGTCCATAGATTAGGGTATGTTGAGTGTTATGTGATTATGTATGTTACTGTTCTGTGATTTCAGGACAGTTTTTCATTCTGATTGGTGCTTGTCTTGCACATCAGCTTACTGCCTTTGGTTTTTAGAACCTGGGCTGAGATGGGAATGTATCTTGCCTTTTCCCTACCTTCCCCCACTGCACTTTGTACTGTGAGAAGACTGACAAGTAAGAGATTGCTGAGGAAAAAGAAGTATGAGCAACCCCCAGAACTTCCAAGATGTAAAGAAGCAGTCCTGTTAGTTATGCTTTCCTCCTATATTTGTCATCCATCTTCTCAAGAAGGGCCCGTACTCAGTAGCTCCTCCTTATAGTACAAAAAGCTGTGGGTGGACTTAAAGAGGACAATAAAAGGCAACTATTTCAGGCAGCTGTGCAATACATTTCAGGGTATTGCTAATAGAATATCACAGGAGGGGTAAACTTTGCAGTACCTTCTTTTTTTACTGTGGACACGTGGCTTCTGCAGTACTAGGGGCCAGACGTGCCATGATACCTTTGTAGGCCCTGCAGTGGAGGTTCTCCCCAGCAGTTCTTCTGGAGTTACTGGTACTCCCGTCAGTTTTTCCATCAGTGTCAATTCTGAGAAACAGTGCTGGAGCCAGTTGGCCGTGTGACTCTTGGAGAAGGCTGTACTGACTATAAAGGAGTATTTTTATGATGAGCCCCAAGCCCAGGAGGTAGCCCAAAACAGCATCCAAACTCAACATGTTATCTGTTTTGTGTGACTGAGCTACAGCATGCTTGAAGGTCATGGAGAATTTGCATAGCTCTGTGTTGTAGCCTCAGTAGCCAAACTTTTGAGTATTGCTTAATGACAGGCCAGAAGTTTCTGATCTGTGGTCCGTGACATGGCAGAAACTTGGATGGTGTTGCTTTTTCTTTATTCATTATTATTGCATTTATTGCTGATTGTTAGGCAGCACTTGCTTTGATGGAAGAATGACAGTGAATTGTGGGCTTGCTGAACAAGGAAGGCTTCATTCAGGGAATGACTCTGATCCAAGAGTTATATGGTTTGGCATCACACGTGGGTTCTTGGCAGTAGAACTCAAAACTTTCAGGGAATAACATGCTCACATCAGAAAATGCCATTAGTCAGGATGTGATGAGGACCTTTATCCACAACGAAGCCTGCAGAGGTCTGCACAGCTCTTCAGACACCTGTGTTAGTGGAAGAGTCCTTGCTGCTGTGAATAAGCAGATACGTACAGCAAAGTCATAGCTGCCTTAAAACTCTTCTGCCTAAATTAAAAATGGGAAACAGAGCTGAAAAAAGTTTTGTTTTCTTAGGGTTTTTTCCCAGAGACTTGACAAACATTTTTTCTTTCCAAAATAATACTTTTATGAAGCTTTCCAAGTCCTTTTGTCTCCTCTCCCTGTCTCCCTTTATTGTCGCAGCTTCCCCAGGCATCCAGTCAGGCAGCTCACTCTTGCAGCTCACAGCCTGTGTCTCTGCCTGAGTCACTCCTCTCCTAAATTCTCCTCCTTGGATCTTTCTCCATCAAACAGTTAACTGTGTGGTTGGACTGGCTCTGCCACTCTTTCCCGTAAGATGTCCTGCTGTGCAATTTTACCATTATTTCTCAGTTTCCTGTTCTATAAACCAGGTTGCCTCATCAGCAAACCACCGCCGTGCCATTAACCTACCTCCTTTTTAGATCATACAGTAGGAATTGCTCTTGAGTTGGTATATTAAGTGGAACTCGTATCCTCTTGATGGTAACATCAATTTTTGCCTTGCTGAGAGTCTGACATTTTCTGCTTCTGTCTGTCATCTTCTAAAAACATCTCAAACCTCACAGCCAAATTCTTCCCATCTCTGTTCTATTTTGAGCTCTGCTTTTACTGGATAGCCTCCCTGTTTAGCACTTAAGCCACTGCAGCATTTCTCTGTATCTTCTGCAGATTTCTTCTTCTGTATTTGTTGGTAGGGCTGGTTGGGGCATGTTAGCACATTTCATTCTCCAAGAGATGATTCCTGGTACCTAAGGTAGCAACTTAGCTCCTGCTTAGCTTAGGTGGTCTGAACCGCACTCTGCCTGTCCTGTTTCTAACTGGTGGGGGGGTTGGAACTGGATGATCAGGTGGTCCCTTCTAACCCTGAGTGATCCTGATTCCATAACTTCTCCAGTGAAGTGATCCTGCTGTGGCAGGGGGATTGGACTGGATGATCTTTTGGGGTCCCTTCCAATCCCTAATGATTCTATGAATTCAGTGCATTTTCTGACTGTACTGGATGTTCTTGTTAAAGAAGTCTCTTCAGCCTCCACATTGCATCTAAGAGGTGTGCAGGGGCTGTAGTAGTCATTTTCGAGATATAAAAGAGATCAGAGGAATTACAAAATTTTAAATCATTACTTTTTAATTTATGTTCTTAAATATTCCTTTATTCCTGGTTAGCATGCTGCATCTGTAGGAGGACTCAAGAGATTTTGTTCTTTAATGCAGTTTTTCAAGTTCACACTTTCCCTCTTTTTTTCCCCCATTAATGGGAGGTTTTTCAGTGAAAAGCTTTAGGGACTATGTATTCCTCTTTTTGCTTACAAAATGGTAGGGTTTTGGTGCATAGTGATATAGAACATTAGAGTAATAAAGCTGAAAAGGCCTCTCTTAAAAACAAAGCAACCGAGAGATCGCAAGTAAGATATGAAAACTCTGTTGCTTTCCTGTGTGGAAAGCTTTTTATGTGTGGTAAAAAGTTATTTCCTTCTCACCCTCTTATATAAGCTGTAATTGCTACCAATCTTATGCAGAGTTTGTTACTGTTTGTAAAAAGGCTCAGGCAGGTCTCCAGGATATTTTTTGAACCTGCAATCATTTATTTTTTGGGAGGAGGAACTGAAGGGTGGAAAGAGTGGGTAGAAGAAATGAGCACCGTTTTTGTACAAAAGAGGGCTTGTACTGCTTAGCTGCTATCTAAATTATACTCCATAAAAATAAACTTCAAGCTCATTTACATGGAGCTGACAAAGCATCAGGTCCTTTTGAAGTAGTGTTTGGCCAGCATTTGTGTGATTTCAGCCTATTATATGAATTCCTAAAAAAGGCAGGCTGTTTAGAAACCCTAACAGGTGCCGCTCACATCTTAACCTTTTTTAGACCCACTGTAAAAAGAAAGACACCCGTGCTTGTTGAAACGGGTTTAATGTGAGGATAGCTTTAAGTTGCCTTCCTTTAACGTGTCCATTTCCTTTCCATCTTAACAGCAGCTGTCACACTGAATTACAGTGCGTATTTTAAGAGTCCTTCCATCCTTATAGGTGTGGGTCATGTAGTTTCCATCCTCTGCTGTGTCTGGCTTGAGGTGACTGCAGCCCAGTGCTGGTGTTTGCCTTTACTTGTGATTTTCTCACTGCGCTACTCCTGTGCAGTAGTTAACTCAGCTGGAGATAGTCATAGAATCATTAGGGATTGGAAGGGACCCCAAAAGATCATCCAGTCCAATCCCCCTGCCACAGCAGGATCACTTCACTGGAGAAGTTATGGAATCAGAATCACTCAGGGTTGGACAGGACCACCTGGTCATCCAGTTCCAACCCCCCCACCAGGCTGGGACACCCCACCAGGCTGACCAGAGCCCCATCCAGTCCTGTGGTGGTACTGAATAAATGGTGGTACTCAATAAAAATGGGTGGTACTGAAGCTATAAATGACTGTTCTTTACTCAAATTCCATTGAACAACTGACAGATAAAGGCTCTGTCTTTCTTTTTGGTCACTTTGGTGTCTCCATTCAATCTTGTATATTCATCTTGGCTGAATATATCTGTTTTTTATTTAAGAAGAGGTTATTTAAGAATAACCCTCTGTTTCATAGGTTATTAGAACTATTTTTCTCAAAAGAAATTAACAGATGACTAATGCTATTTTTGATTGCAGCAATCAATAATGTATTTTTATACAACCTGTCTCTAAGGCTCTTGCTGATATGTACTTGTGTTGGTGATTTTGTATTTATAGCTAGCTCCTTTCAGTATGTCTCCTTTGTCTCAAAAATGATTTCAAGAGTGTCTGAAATACTCAGCTTGCAAAAGTGAATGTAATTTTGGAGCATGCCTTTCCAGGAATGTGACTGCCATTTATTAAATTGTTCTCTGAGCAGTTCTATGTTGATTAGAATCAGATGGGGGATAAACACATCTCTTGCTTCCAAAAGTAAGCATTATCTCCAAATTACTTAATAATACACTGAAGGAAAGCTTGTCTAATATTTAGTGCACTAATCAGAGCTTAAGATTCAATTCCCAAGACTCTGGGTAATGTCATGCAAGTAATGTATAAAGTCATTATGAGCCAAGTGAGGTGGGCCCTGGAAACTTGTGCCTCAGCCTATCTGCTTTATTCTTCCATTCGAAAAAAAAAAAGAAACAAAAATCTCCTAGTCCCACTCCCCAGAAAAAACCCTCAAACTGAGGAGCATGGGCAGAGGGAAACCCTGACCTTCCTCAGTTTTGGGTTACAAAACTGTGAGGTGTTCTGGAGCATAGGTAACAGGGATAACATGAGCGGTTGTTTTCTAGATCTCTGGCTGCATGCTTACTCCCTGTCTTGATTCTGTCTTGAGGTGCAGAACTCTTGCCAACAGACCTGTCCTTTTCACCAAACTTATCTCTGTGTCAAGGAAACCATGAGGTCTGTGAGCCAAGCAAGGCTGAGAAGGACAGCTGCAACTGCCAGTGGTGCAGGGCTGCGGGACTTGTAGACTGTGACCACTGTGAGCCTCATCAGGCAAGTTTTGGAAGCAGCCACCAATTGCAGGTAGCTGAAGTACATCACAGACAGAATTATAAGGTGGAAGTAGGGAAGGACAGGGTAACAGAAAGTATGTTTTACTTCCTTTATAGTATAAAGGGATGATTCCAGTAACCTTTCCAGTTGAGGCTGGTGGAACTGAACTCCAAGCAAGGTTGTATGTGGAGCTGTGCACATCACTTTTCTGCACAGATGGGATTGCTTATTGATGTAGATGGATCTGTTCAACAACTGAATTAACATATGCCATACCTGCATTGATGGATGAAGAATGGATGAGTGCATGAAGGCTTTGTAGAACCACAGGATGTCGATATTAAAAAAAATACCTATAAGTAGCACAGTTATCAATATTTTTCCCTTTAATCATAATTCCTTAATACTAATCACGCTTCCTTAATACAGATGCACAAACATTGTTACAGAAGGTCAGTGAGACTCTAATAAGGCATTAAACCTGGTAATCAAATGATGCAGTATTTTCAATTCTTATCTTCCAAGTCTAATTTCCTTTAAATTCAAGGACTGAAAAAACCCTGAGCCATTGTATACCCAAATGATGCCCACATCTGTAATCCCTGGTCTCCATTTAGTCCCCAAGATATCACATGCAATTAAGCCTTTGACCATACTAGGAAGTGAAACTAATTGAGAAAGATAGATATAGATATATATAGATATATAAAGTATCAGTGCATAATTATTAATTACACATAAACAAACTGACTTTAAAAAACCCAAAGCAACCACTTCCAGCCCTGATATACCACCTAATCTTGGATTCATGCAGGAAGATGTCATTAATGGTGAAAGTGCCAGCAAATGGTGCACAAGAGTCTGTTGGGCCATTCTTATGTACCTGAAGAAAAAGAAAATGCTTATTTAGTGAAGAGATTCTGAACCTATTCTCTTTTTTTATTTTTTGCCTTCTCTTATGATCTGCATAGGTTTGCTTTTTCCTAGTTGATTGTTCTTAGAATAAGACATGTAATCTTTGACACGGGGGGTTGTGGAGTCTCCTTCTCTGGAGATGTTTAAAACCTGCCTGGATATGTGCCTGTGCAACTTGGTCTAGGTGATCCTGCTCTGGCGGGGGATTGAACTAGCTGACCTTTCGAGGTCCCTTCCAATCCCTAATGATTCTATGACTCTATGACATTAGGATTTTTTGAAGCCTCATTAAAAACACTGAGGTGCTTCTTTCTGTGAGCTTTTTCCAAAGCCTTAGTTTAGGAAAAATCCCAAATGGTCTGAAGGCAATTAAGTTCTGAATGTCAAAATTTAGATTAATCATGAAAGAAACACTTGCATTGTCAACACTTTTAATAAGCTTTTCCACCTCGGGCTCCCGCTGGTCTCAGTTCTGATTCACAGCCAGCGTGCATAGGATCTTAATCTTTGAATGGTCCAACTAATACTTGGTAGCACTTATCTGGGGAATAATGTCTAGCATGTCAGAAATAAATGTTGGGTTCACACACAGTGGCTTAAAATTTGTGAGCTAGGTATCTGAAATCAGATCTTGTTATCGGATAACTCAGATTGGATTGTTACGTAATTCATTTTGAAATTAAAATTAAAGAATTATGAGAAAGGATGAAACATTTTAACCACAGCTTTTCTTTTTATTAGGTGTTTTATTGGTCAACATAAATTTGAGGAGCCTGTTAGGTGTTTGTCAAGAGCTGTATTACACTGTACTTGTAACAGGAAGTTTTTTGACTGGGAAAGGCAGAGAATGCCAAGAATAGAAATAAGAGAATGAGGCATTTAAACATGCCAAGGCAGGTAGTTTCTTTTCATGACCTTAGTAATGAGCAAGATGATTTCCCAGTAGGGTCTGGTTAACTTGAGATGGTGTATAGATGGATTGAGCGGACAAGAAATCTATGTGCAAACACAGGAATCGTGCATTACAGCTGCTCTTCCTTCATGCTAATGCAAGTAAGTAGGACGTGGAGCTGCTGGAGGGAGTCCAGCATACAGCAAGGATGATGATGAAGGAAGTGGAGCACCTCCCTTATGAGGAGAGGCTGAGGGAGCTGGATCTCTTGAGCTTGGAGAAGAGGAGACTGAGAGGTGACCTCATTAATGTCTGTAAATATTTCAAGGGTGGGTGTCAGGAGGATGGAGCCAGGCTCTGCTCAGTGTCATCTAATGATAGAAGGGGCAATGGGTGTGAGCTGGAATATAGGAGGTTCCACATCAGTATCAGAAGTGAGGTGACAAAGCACTGGAACAGGCTGCCCAGGGGAGTTGTGGAGTCTCCTTCACTGGAGATGTTTAAAACCCGCCTGGATGTGTTCCTGGGCGACTTGGTCTAGGTCATCCTGTTGTGGCAGGGGGATTGGACTGCATGATCTTTTGAGGTCCCTTCCAATCCCTAATGATTCTATGATTCTATGAATACATGTTGCAGAGCAGTCATCAAAATTACCCAGCTTTACATTCAGTTTTACTCTTTGTTGATTTGGTTTACTCAGTGGAGCAGATGGTACTGAGAAAACAGTAAGTCTTTGCGTCAACTTTCTCCAGCCTTGGCAATTGTTCCTTACAAAGTGTTTGAAGAACCTACATAGGTCCTGAAGACCAGCATGAGATCTGCAAGGCCTGCATTGTCAAGAGAACAGGAAAAACTTGTATTGGAAAAGACAAGAGTGTATTGAATGAGCAAAATGAATGGATGTAGACAGTCCCCACCAGAGTCTAGCGTTTTGTTAGACAATGCAAGGAACCACAATATTTAAGTCATGTAGTAACATATATTTGCTTCAAACTAAGTTAATGCAAACTCTCTTTTGTTAGGATCCGCAGTTGTGGATTGTAGACAATCATAGAATCATTAGAGATTGGAAAAGGTCTGGAATCAGAAATTTCTACCCATGTTGATAGAATGAATTTTAATGTTCTTAGAAGCCTGGAGACACCAAGTGTTTTTTGACATGCTTTCTCTGTTATCCAAAGTGATATCTGTGGCATGTAAGTGACAGTTGCACTCTGTTTTTTTCGGAAAAAGCAGTGCCAAAGGGGGAATGAGATTGGGCACATGGTAATTGCAAATGGCTCATCACTTGATTATCAGATTTAACGTATCATTAGGGTCTTGCTGACCTTTTCGGTCAGTGCAAAACATGGGCAGATGTTGGCATTACGGAGAGAAAGAGAACAGAAGTGGACAGATATGAGCAGGCCAGCTGCCAGTAGATCAGCTGACAGAATGCTGACATCAAGTGCAATCTGGAGAGTCCTTCTTATTCAAGCAAGCTTTCACATGCAGCAAATATGTCCATGTCTGTATAGTCTGTATACACTAGATTCACAGCAGTGTCTGTAAACTAGTCTCTCATCTGGTCAGTACATCTTTGCTGCTATGAGATATGTTTTTCTTGTCTTGGTTTGGCTGATTAATCACAGTCACTCTGAGTCTTCTGTGTCAACTGCTGAGATCAGACTATGAAGAGGAAATGGGTATTTAGGTCGTCTTGTGCATTTTCACTAGATGCACAGAAGTACTTCCTTCTGCTGAGGTCTGCACACAGTACGGTACAGGCAGCTCATACTCATAACTTTCTAGTTTCTTTCCAGTGCAGCACATGTAGCTTTGGATTGTTATGAAAAACAATACATAGTTTTACTTGGGTTATAGCTCTGACATCACCTTGAGTAGGTTATCTTAGAGATGTTCTTGGGTGGTGTGGTGGAAATAGTTTCTCGCAGCCTTTTGCAGGTTGCTTTGCTAGAATGCTTTTGTGGAGATGGCTTTAATATGCTGCTGAGACATTGGTGGATGATATCATGGTGGTAAAAAATTCATCTGCTAGTGCCCTGCTATTTACCTTCAGAAGCCTTGAGGTAAATGTGATGACTGACTGCATACTCTTCCCTCCTCCCATAGGCAGTTGCTAAGGCTCTGCTTTCATGTGTCCGTGTTTGCACAGAGTAAAAGTTTTGGTGCTGATGCTTTTCCCAGCAGAAGTTAAAAATGAAGTTTAAACTTTCATGAGAAAACAGGTTAATACAAAATCTGAACACCTGCAAGAGACAGGAGGAAACGATTGCAGCCAAACTATTGCATAATGATTTTTAAAAAACCAAACAAACAAGCAAATTCCCAGAGGCAGGGAGATGAGGTGGAGGAACAGGATTCTTTAGCATGTTCTGGGGTACCCTCTTGAATAGGTACTACAAAAAAGCTGTTGTGTGCTTGTTTTCTAAAGAAAAAAAATGAAAAGCTATTATCCTCAGTCCTTAAAGAGTATATGATAGTCTACACTGCCTTTGAATGCAAAATCTCTTGCAGCAGTGTTCAGTTTAGCAGCTTGTACAAAATTCCTGTTCATACACATCAGTATATACCACCCAAAAAAACCTCCACAAGCCCATTTAAGTTCCTTCCAGCTTTGTCTTCAGTTTTGTCATCTTCTCTGTGTCATAGATGCCATTTGGACCATGGCCTTGCTATTAGTTTTCCTGTTTAAAATTGAGTGGTCTTGGTTTGTTTTCTTTCATTGCTGTTGCTTTGTTGTGATTGTTTTTTCTAGACATGCTGTAGACTTGGCATTCTTTTGCCTGTTCAATCAGTTAAGATATAAAATCTCGACAGGATCAAAGATTCACTGTCACTAGTAAATTTTAGGAAAAGGGATTCAGCAAAAGATTTTCCAAATGATATATAGGAAATTGTAATGGTTTTAGGGGAAATACTTTAGTTCAGTGGATGGACACCAGCTCTTCTTTATCCTTGTTATTTATGTTATCTCCATGACCAAGCTTTGAGGATTGTTTTGCTCAGTTTGATTCCTTCTCATCTCTTGATCCCTGCCAAGCCAGTGTTCTTGGCTGCTTTGAGATACATGGAGAGAATAAACATTCACCATCAATAGTACAAAGTTCAGTGGCTTTAATAACAGCCCGATACAGTGCTGAATACTTGAGTTGGATGGGTGGGCGTACCTTTCATTTGATTAGGCTTTGCAAGAGAATCGCTGAAAAGACAAACCCCACAAAACCATGCAAGTCATGCCTTCTTAGTAGCTTTTCTATGAGAAATCTCAACACAAATCTGTTTATCTGGGTGATAGCCAGCTGGACATTTGCTAAGTATGAGGGAAGATGTTCTGCTGCAAATGCTTTGACATAAACCAAGTGCCTTTTTCCCCAGCTCTCTGGGATGTTTATATAAATGGCTGTTAAGGAGGTCTACACATTTTAATGGCATTGTTCCTTGGGCCAGCAGCTTCATTTGACTGATATTCTGATGCTTTATCCTACCCTAATTTGTTTCCATGTGGTTGACCTGAGTAACCTGATCTAGTAAAAGTGTCCCTCCCTATGCAGGGGGGTTGTAACTCGATTATCTTTAAGGTCCCTTCCATCCCTAGCCATTCTGAGACCTGCTGGCTCAATGCTTCATCTGCTTCTTTTGAAAGCTGGGTTTGCTCAACACTGCAACCAGTTAGTATAACGTGCCTTTCAGACAGAAAGTGTAATGAGTACAGCAGTTCATGCACTACCTAGAATTAAGTGCCTAACTTTGGCTTCTTGATGCCTGTTCTTAGTTGTTTGTGGTGAGGAGTCTGGCAAGCCTGGCAAAAAAAATAGGTGATTAAAGTGCTGTTTTGACTGTGGTGACTGGTTCCTAGCCAGAATGATAGTTGTGGGGAGGCTGCCAGAATTCAACCTTAATCCAAAATATGCTGTTGCATATAACGCAGCTATGATCTTCTCCTATAGTCACTTCTCCCTATTAAACTGGTGTCAAGCACGTTGGATTTCTGCTCATGCATCCCATAGTTCTTCCTGCAGTTCTTAAATCTCACTGCATTCAAGATCAGATTTTTCCTCCCAAGAGTACTTGGTGAAATCTGACACACTTTGCCTTGTTGTGAATAAATGAGTATTGCCCTGACGTTATTAGTGTTATCGTAGAATCATAGAGTCATTAGGAACTGGAAGGGACCTGGAAAGATCATCTAGTCCAACTCCCCTCCCACAGCAGGATCACCTAGACCAAGCTACACAGGAACACATCCAGGTGGGTCTTCAACCTCTCCAGTTATTCAATACTTTTCATTTGAGAATCTTCCCTGGGATATTTGAGTTCTTTCCCTGGTCTTGATGAGAGGTGTGAACCCACATGTATCATAGAAGCACAGAATGGCTTAGGTGGGAAGGGGCCTTTTAAAGATCATCTAGTTCCAACCGTTCTACCATGTTCAGGGACACCTCTCACTCCACCAGGTTGCTCCGCAATGCCCCATCCAGCCTGGCCTTGAGCTGCCCATGTGTGTATATCCTGCAGGAGCTGACCTGGCTTGCAGAGCAAGCTTTTGCATTCAGGATAGATCTGTCTGCCACAGAGAAAGAAACAGCAGAGAACCATAATGTTATGTAGGGGTTGAAATCAAAATTGCCGCCGAAAGAAAAAGCTGAGCAGGCCCACCCAGATCCACAGGGGTGGCAAGAGTGCGTGTGCCTGCGTGCCAGTGAGCGGGAGGGAGCCCTGAAACTTAAACTCCTCCTGCAGCTCTGCATCTGCTCTGAGTCACTGCTATGACTCACAGTGACAGCGTTCACGCTAGCTAGCGCTCAGATGGAGCGGCTCTGGCAGCAGCAGAAGCAGGTTGTATTATTGATTACCTGCTCGCTGCAGCAGACAGTTGCACCAAGATTTTCTTTTAATGAGCACAGATGAAACAGAGGAGGCTCTACTGACCGCTGTTCCTGTTCCCTTAAGGTAAGAATGGCTGCTATTTTTCTGAAGATACGAAAGGCAATTCAGAGCTTATGAGGGCTGTTTCGTTCTGCTGCTGCATATTCTCGGAGGATGCTGATCTCTGGAGCTGTGTTACTGCAGAGCTTTGTCTCTGCTGTTTGCAGTGCCATATGGAGACTTGTATGGCTACTGGGCAGTGCATGTCCTAGGAAACAAAATAAATACCTCTTCATTCATTGCTGTTACGTAAGGCATGGCAGCCATGTTAAGGACAGAACATCTCTTTCGAAGAAACGGTGCTGCTAGATCGCAGGGCGAGGAAACAACTAGTTTCTAAGCAGCCCTCTGTTCCTTGGAGGGTGCTGCAGTTCTGTAGTTACTGCTTAAAACTACATATACCAACTTGTGAATTTCTGTGTTAATAGAATAAAACCCAGTGCCATCAGAAAGAGGAAAACATTGGTTTACCTTTTAGAATCACAGTGTTGTGATTGCCGTCAGTGTTCTGGCCGGGAGCGCGTACGCGCTGTGAGCCGTGCAGTGCCTGGATGTAAACAGTTTCTTCCATGATTTTAAATGATGCTTCTGGATATTGGGGTGGTTTTAATTTTGTGCCACTAAAAGCCAAGTGTGTGTATGCGTACATAGGTCTTGTTCTGACAATCGTTATATGCAGAAAGTGGGGTGTATTTTAGTCAGCGTTGACATGCTCATGGTGGGTAAGCAGTTTTGTGACGTTACTGCTGTTTTATTCACTCTGGTGCTGTGATTTTGATGTATTCTGGGTTGCTGTTGCTAATTAATTATCCTTGTGTGAATCCACCGAGTCTTGAGCCTTTGCTGCACTCCACACATGACATCTTATAAGTTAGAGATTCTGGCTTTGAACTGCAATCATGAATTAATCTCAATTTCTTGTGGCGTTCCTTGGTTGGCAGCTGCTCATAGTAACAAGGGAGGATGATGACTTTTGTGTGTTATTTTCAGAATGACCCAATGAGGAGATTTTCAAAAAACAATCATGTACTGGCCTGCTTTCAGCTGTATGAAACTACCACTATTTCATTTATGTAAAAATGACCTCTGGCTTGTCTCAAAGAAGTTAGTAAGTACCAGGCTGCCCAGTGAGATTGTGGAGTCTTCTTCACTGGAGACATTTAAAACCTGCCTGCACGTGTTCCTGTGTGACTTGGTCTAGGTGATCCTGCTGTGGCAGGGGGATTGGACTAGATGATCTTTCCCTTCCAATCCCTAATGATTCTGTGATTTAAAAATGAAAACATACTTTATGATCTTTTGTTTGCTAATTTATAGCATTCACTGGTGCACAGTGATCTCCTTGACATTAATTAATTAAAATTTAAAAAGGTTAGGTTTCTTAGTGAGAGGAAAATAAGTTTTGTTAGTGCATTTGTAGTATCTTTTCACTTCTTGTGGCATCCAACTTAAAAAACTGGTGTAAGAGAAGCTTTTAAAACAACACTCCTGGACACCCATCAACCAGAGAAAAACATTGGTGATTGATTATTTGTATTTTGCACACTTCCAAGGTTACAGCATTATAAATGCAACAACGTCAGAGCTGGCTGTAGGACTGCTCACTCACAAAGTTCTGGCACGCGACAGTCTTCCCCCCTCCCAATAACAAGTTCAAATAAAAGTATTTGCAGTCTTAATTTGGATATGAATAATTTTAAAATTATTGTTTTCTGAGATTGCATGTCAGAATTGTGATTGCCTTCATGTTTTCCCTTAAGTATGTAGGCATTTAGGGTATGAATTCTGTATTATGTCAAGCCAGAACAAATAACTCTTTATATGGAAACTCCGTTGTCTTCAATTGAGCTTTCTTTAATTTTAATAATTTCTTTATTAATGAATTGTGGGTGCAGATATATAATTAACAGTTAGCATTTTGAAAAGAGAATTCAAGAACATGCTTAATATCTCAAACACAGGATGACAGCCCCCAAGCTGAAACAACCTTGAAGGCAGCCTTTCCATCCTAAGTGACCATCAGTTAGTTCTGCGTGCAAGTGCTGACCAGCAGAGAGAATCACTGAATGGTTTAGGTTGGAAAGGACCTTAGAGAGCATCTAGTTCCAATGCCCCTACTGTGAGCAGGGCCACCTCTCACGAACCCTAACCCTACTGTGAGCAGGGCCGCCTCTCACTAACCCTAACCCTACTGTGAGCAGGGCTACCTCTCATTAGACCAGGTTGCGCAGACCCCCATACAACTTGGCCTTGACCTTGGCCAGGGAGGTGGCATCCACAACCTTCTGGGCAACCTGTTCCAGTGCTCACCACCCTCAAAGTGAGCAGTTTCTTCCTCAGATCTAATCCAAATCCACCCTCTTTTAGCTTGAAACCATTCCACCTTGTCCTATGACTAGAGTCCCATGTAAAAAGTCCCTCTCCAGCTTTCCTAGAGCCTGTACAGGTACTGGGGGGACTGCTGTGAGGTCCCACTCTGATTCACCTCATTCTCTTGCTGCATGCTGTGTGCTGCTGGCTGCTGCTGTAATGTCACTAACTAAAAACAGTGTTGGCTGAAAAAGAAGAAAAAGCCCCTCCTCACAAAACAGCTAGAGAGGTCACTTCATGTAAAGTGGAGAGCTTCAGAGAAGAACTAAAGCAATTTTCTGGCAGTTTGTTGCGACACTGCCTTAGTAATTACACGCCTTCATTTGGACTTACTAACAATTGGTAACTAAAATGTAATTAACCAAGGTGGGAAAGAGTTTTGCAGAGAAGTGATCATAACTTTGTGTTAAGTGCAAAGGAAGCAGCTGTGTTTGACCGCTCAGTGCAGGGATGCTGTAATAAATACGGTAGGGCTTGTCAAACTGCCCTCCTAGGTACCCTGAAAGTTCTGTTTGTCTCTTTGAGCTGACTTTGTGTCAGGCTGTGAAGGCAGCAAAAGGGAGAAGCTATTTTCGCTTGTACTTTTGGCAGGACTTGAAGTGTGAGGGTTCATGATCTCCTTGGCCTTTCTCTTCACTGCAGAAGAGAAAGACTTGCTATCTGCAGTGAAAGCAAGCAGAAGATCCCAGCTCACTGTTCTCATCTTGTGTTTCTAATCTGCAGAACATCGCTGGTGCTTGAACAGCTGGTTTTCTCATCTTTGCATTACTCCAGAGCCATCTTTTGTTATCTCTGGCCTTGCTGAGGTCTTTGAGGACTTCCTACTGAAATTTAAGCCCCCTTTTTTGATTCTCACTCGTTCTGGTCTTCTGTGACCTGTTTATGGAGTCTCTCCCCTTGGTAGGTTTTGCAGCAAGGCAAACCTTGAATGGTGCAAAGTTGGAGTCCTCATCTAATTCAGCTTTTCCCTTATGCACTTGTATTGGAATTGACAGGTGGGGTGTCCTCCCTTTGTAAGACCTGCTGCCTTTTGCTGGGAGTTCCTCTGCGGCCATGCCCTAACTGTGTTGCTCAGTCCCTGGGAAGAAGTGCTACTGCATGAGCTGTGACCTCCTACGTGTTCTGTTTCCTCAGACCTTGAGCAGAGGTTGCTAAAAGGGCAGCGGCATCATCCCTTGTGTATGCTGTTCTAACCAGTCACCCCGTTGTGGCAGGAGGAAATGACTGTATAGGAAACACAGCTGTTGCTGTGGGCAGGCAGCAGAGAAATGAGGGACAGGGAGAAAATAAAGCACTTCTGCAAAAGTCTTGAAGCTCTGAGACCTCCAGTGGGAGGAAGCACTTTCTCTCTCAGTTTACTGAAAAGCTATGTCAGCAGTGATTTATAGGTAGCTTTTCTAACTGGCTGGTGAAGAACTCGGGGGGAAATCCAGTTTTTTTATTGAAACAAATGAACTTGTATCATCTTAAATGTGGGGTTTAGAGTTTTACCTAATTACCAACGTGAACTGGAGAACTGCTGTATTAGATACTGAGATTTACAGAGAGTAGAAGATGGTTCCTGCACTGAATAATTTATTAGCTTTTTTCACAAAGAATTGTTGCCACATTTTCTGTGGTATTTTGCTATTTGACATTACACTTCCTCAAAGAGAACTCTACAGTAAATGAAAAAGCAGCAGTATATTAGTGTTTGTGTAATGCATCCTAATGTCACAGAACACCACAGCATTTCTGTTTTCAACTTTAAATCTGGGGAGAAAGTTAGAATTGGATGTTTCTGCAAGTTTTTGGGGCTTTTTTTTTTTTTTTTTGCATTTTATAAATAAGCCCCTGGAAACTGGACTGAAATTGAAATAAAAGCCTTGCTTGTAAGCAGAATGAGTAAGTGCTGTTTGCAGTGTTGAGCCATCTTGTTTGTGGAATAATTAATCTTTGTTCAAATACAAGTTTTAGAACTGACAGTTTTTACATCACTTGCTTTGGGGAACTTTTATTTGTTTATATCTATGCATCTAGAGAGCATCGTGTGACTTGGTCTAGGTGATCCTGCTCTGGCCAAGGGGACTGGACTAGATGATCTTACGAGGTCCCTTCCAATCCTTTTTGTGATGTTTGTCCCTTTTCCGGTTTTCTGAATGAGTCTTGTTTCAGTTGGATTTGTTGCCTGGGTTTAAAGAGGAGGGGGAAAGTACTCTTAAATCTTTGTTTATACTGTGTCCTGAAAAGCTCTTCCCTTAATCCTGGAGGCAGTTCAAGCAGGCAAACACAGAGGTTTGCCCTAGAAGGCCCCAACTGTTTCAGGAACCCCCACATGATTGCGTTGCGTGGGGTTTTGTATCGCACAGAAAAAGCCAGTCTCAGTTTTTATCTGTTGAACCCTTTGTGTGTTCTTGAGCATGATCTGTTTTAGACAAAAGGGAAAGGGTGCAGAGTACTGTGAATATAGCAACGATGGTCCTTTCGTTTGCCTTCAGGGTCTGAATTTCCACTTCACTAGTCTCACAGGGCTATAGTCCCCCTGCCCTTGAGTCAGAGCCAGCGTAAGGAAGAGCACAGTTCCTTTTGCTTTGGTTAAATGAGATTGTGGCCTGGATTACAATGATGTGTTATTTCTATGCTGAATCCTCCTTGTATTTTATAGGGACACAGAAATCTGAGATTAGCTCAGTTTTCATTTCAGTTTGATGTTTCATCTTTTAAAGCAGCGGGGCACCTCTGAGTCTGTTGAAATAAACGGTGATGAATTAGTAGGTTTGAAGTCTCTCATGAATGTAAACTGACTTTTTGTGCTCAGGTGAAACACAGTTTAAAAGGAGTGGGTTCACGATCATTAATTCACATTCACTTTTCAGATAAAAAGACTTGCTAGTGCCAGATGGCAGAGCTGCTACAGGCAGAGGTGAATAACAGAGCATGTCCATCTCTCCTGGTTATTTGCGACAGCAAATCTTTTTTAATTTTTAAAAAAAGGAAAAAGAGACATTATCACTGATATTTCAGGTTGGACTAAAAAGCCAGCAAGTTCATTAGGCTTCCTGTGTATGCTAGTGTATTTTCAGCCCCGTGTTCCTGAAATATAAGCTGGTAAAAGACTTTATAACAAAAGTTAGTTGGTTTATTTTTCCCCTGGCATCAATGTTACTTCTCTTGGGCAACAGAGAGGACTTTTCCATAGGACATATAGACCAACATGGTACAACACTGATTCTTTTAATGCACATAGAAGGACATGAAAAAGTAATCTCATACTGCCAGTGTCTTCTGTTGTTTCAGGAAAAGTCTGCAAGAATAGAATCATAGAATCATTAGGGATTGGAAGGGACCTCAAAAGATCATATAATTGTTTAGGTTGGAAGTCCACCACTAAACCATGTCCCTAAGCCCCATGTCTACACAACTTATAAACACATATTCACAGATTCACAGAACATCAGGGGTTGGAAGGGGCCTTGAAAGATGGTCTAGTCCAACCCCAGTGCTGGAGCAGGATCACCTAAGGATGGCAATTCAGCCACCTCCCCGGGGAGCCCGTTCCAATGTCTGATGGCTCTTTCAATAAAGAAATGCTCTTTCGAGCACTGTGCATTTGTTTCAGGGAGTTGCAGGAGGAGGACTGCATCCTGAGCATTCCCATCACTACATATTTCTATTGTGGCTGTGAATACCTCATGTAGAAACACATGCAGCTGAGCTGGCTAGAACAACGTCTTTCTTTTGTAAACTGCTTCTCAAATGTGGGTGCTTGGGAAAAGTTCATTAAATTACTCTCCTTCCTGAGATAAGTGGATGACTTTCAATTGTATTTTGGTAAACAGGAGGTAGTGAGTAATAGGAAGAACGTGGCCTTTGTGGCTGTGCCCACATAAGAAAGATTTCTTATTAGTGCCCTGCAGACTCACTGATGAGAACAGGATATCAACAACACTGACACTTGTACAGGACAGTGGTTTTACACAGAAAAGTCGAGTGGGGGATTGGACTAGATGATCTTTAGGGGTCCCTTCCAATCCCTAATGATTCTATGAAAAGTGGCTACTCTTTTGCTGATATGTATGCAGTGAGGCAGATTTGCTAACCAGACCAGAGGTGGACTTTGTAAAGAAAGACTAATGGGGAGTTAAAGGGGATTCTTCTTGGCTGCCCCCCCACAATGAAGTCTGCAGTTCAGCTAGGGAAACAAGGCAATAGAGATGTTTGATCTCAAATATATGAATTTCTGAGAATTTCTTGGTGATCAGAATCAGAGAGAAGTCAAGAGTGCTTGTGTTTGCACATTAGGGTTTATGACATGGGGTAAGCAAGCAGTCATTACTGTCGTGTAATGTGCTTTTCCACAGCACCAGGTACTGCTTCTTACTGGGCAGAAGCAAATTAAATTAGGTTTTAATCCTGAATTTCTCTAGAAGCAATATGTTGTCTTATGCATGATCCTGTGAGACACCCCGCACAGTTTTACTATCTTTGCTGGATGTTCATGGTTCAAGCAATAGGTTTATCTATAGCACTTAAAAATACATGGTGAGTAGAAGTAGCGGCTTCAGAGTGTGGGCAGTGTTATAAAATAAGAAATGAGAGTTGGGCTGGTGAGAATTGTGTTTAACAGTGTTTAATCCATGCTCTGAGGATTCAGACCTGTGGTCTCTGGAGTGAAACCACCACTATCATTGCAAGAGATGTTGAAGAGGTTTACTTCAATGAACTCCACAAAGTCATGGCTGAAGGAATCAGAGTGAAATACAGTCAGAATTATCTCCTTGCCACAATCTGCTGTACAGTGAACTTGCAGCCTTTCTTAGCGTCTTGTGCAACTGAATGCACACAATATTATTTGCCCGTTTAACTCATGTGTTTTGAGAGAGACTGAATCAGTTATCTGAAGGCTCCTCTAGTGAAACCACAAATACCACCCAGTAATTGGCTTTTGTGGGCCTGAGTGGGCAGAGTGAGATGCAGCTTTGTGGCACATGGGGCAGGCTGGATTGTGAAGGGCAGAGATGCCTGTGAGTGGGAGGCCAAAGCAGCAGTTCTCCAGGCTCCTGCCATCTAGCCCCTTTCTCCTCCCTTTCTGCCATGAAAGCCTCATGTCTGCCAGCTGCTCCATGCCCCAGAGAGGGAGATGTTGGCAGTTTGCACAGGGCAGCTGCTGTGGTTCTTGAAGAAGAGGATTCTTTTGAAGGTGCCATGTCATTTCAGTGCATTAGGGTAGGGAAAGGGCTGAGCACCTTGAGGGTACAGAGAGCACTGACAGAGGGGACCTGGTTGAGCATGTGGAGAGAGAGGAACTTCCATTTGCACAGGAAGCTCTTGGACAAAGCTTATTGTGAAAATCAGGTGCAGAGCAAGGCAAATTGTGACTGTGTTTCTGCCCCTCAAGCAGTTGTGGCTTGGCTCCTGGCACTTGAGGAATGAATGCTAAAGCACTGCTGGAGTCACTGATAAACTGTCACAGATGCACATTTTATTCTTCTACACAGAGAGCTGAAAATAGCGGAAAATATGATGTTGTGAAAGTACAGGTTGCGTACGTACTGCAAGCAAATCTGAAATAATTTTGGGGAAGTCAGATCAAATTAACTTTTTTCTGTAAGTCATATTTTGATATAAGTGACAGCATCTTGTGTGAGTTGGTACGGCAGAGAGTTGCCACGCTCATCACAGTAATAGTTTGGTCACATCAAAAGGAGTTTAGGTTCTCTAACATCCTAAAGACTGGTATTTCAAATTGATCAATGTGAGGGAAGACTTCAGGAAATCGTCAGTAAAAAAGCACTGCAATTTATTTTCTATAAGGCAGAGGAGAAGATGTGACAGAGTACAGCAGGACGCAGTACACTGCACCTTATGTCTGCCTGAGGTTTATAGCAGAGGTCAGAACTATCCTGACCTAGAGAAGAATGTGCTGCTTCTGTTTGTAGGCTGATTATTGGAAACTTGAGCCTTTAAAATATATTTACAGGAAATGTTTTCAGAGCTTCATTGGGGCTGACAGTTTGCTTTGAATGAGCATTATTTTGCAGCTCTGCTATCATGTGGTTTATCTTCAGCTGCTCATCTGTTGCAGCTTGTTCCTGCTCCTCAAATTTAACAGCGCGAACAGCAAATACAGTCCTTGCTCAGCTTGGTTGGGTAAGAGGGGGATTGGACTAGATGATCTTTCGATGTCCCTTCCAATCCCTAATGATTCTTTGATATCTTATTCAAGCTGTTCTTTTCTTCCTCTGCTTTTCCATTCAAGCATTCTAGAGTTTGTTGTTTGTTTGTTTGGGTTTGCTGGTTGGTTTTGGTTTTTCTGAAGTGAAAAGCAAGGACAAGCAGTGAGAGGCAGTAGCTAAGATGGGCTCATCTCCCATGGGAAGTAGTGTAACTGTTGGACTGTGCCTGGATAAAAGCTATCAAAGCCAGCCTCTGCACAGAGCAGCTCTCTTTTTCCTCTGTTCAGCTCATGGATGAAATCACACCTGATGTCATGAGTTGTAGAGTTCTTTCAATGGTGTGACTTGGTCTAGGTGGTCCTGCTGTGGCAGAGGGATTGGACTAGATGAGCTTTGGAGGTCCCTTCCAATCCCTAATGATTCTAAAGAGTCTATTTTGACACCACATTTCAGTGCAAAGGAAAAGCGTGAGTCATTGTTCCCTGAAGTTCTTCCCTTAGCTGCTGTCCCGTGAGTGAGAAAAAAGGAAGGAGAGCACAGGCGAAAGTGGGGATTTTCACTAGGAGCATGTACACTCCTGTGTCCTTCTTGTGTTTGTTCTGTGTCACACTTTGAGGTTTCTCCACAGGGAATGTTGTCACACGCTTGACTTTCTGCAGCATTTAGGAACAGTGATGTGTCAGATTTGTGTGGTAACCCTGGCTGCAGCTGTATGTGACGGATCTGAATGGCGTTTAAAATCTGGCAGCAAGCACTAAGGCTTGACCTGCCACCATCACTTGATTACAAGACAATTTCTGTATGGTTTTAATGAAGCAAAAAACATGCTGCAATCTTGGAAGAGTCATTTTTCCCCATCATCATAATTTTGTAATGCAGAAGGCCAGAAGCAGAACGCATCGAGAAGCTGGTGCTTCAGTGTGGTCTACAGTAGTGCATTTCCACACTCCACCATGGTCTTACTGGTATTACAGGGCAATGTAGTTTAAAAATTGCACAGCACAGGGTGAAAAAGAGGGGTGTCAGTTGGTGCCCCATTAGAATCTTCCATATGCAAGTGGCACTGGACTCTCTGGACTTACTGCCTGGGCATGTACTACTGGTGTTCAGTTTAGTTGTGGCTTAAGTTGGCATTTCAGTTGTTCTTAATCAGGCACCAAAGCATTCTGTTTCAAATTGTAAAGGAGCTGTTAGAAAATGTTAACACTACATTTTTTACAGGTTTTGACATTGTTCCTGTGTTTATTGCCTTCCCTCAACATTTTTTTTGCTGTCCTGCTGGCTTGGTTATATGGATCTGCTCAGTCAGAAACAAGTTTGTCCTTTTCATGTCTTTCAGGCTTTATTAGACACGAAGTGGATGCACGTGCTGAATTTCATCTCTGAAAGATGGAGTAAGGTAATAAAATGTTAGTAATTGCTGCTATAATGTGTGATGATCTGTGAACACTGAACGCGAAGGTTAACGATTAAATAAGTTAGGCAAGGCAAGAGGACTTTCAGCCTCAGAAGTAATGAAGTGTTGACAAGATCCTATGTGTTGGTGTCAGTGGCATGCTTACCCTATGTTTTGCAATGGAGCCAGAGGTTTTCTGTTAGCACTGGGGGCATCATCCACAGACGTTTGGGTAGGTCCTTAGCTAGTGCAACCATGATGTGTTCGTCTTCGATTAAGTGACGTGTTTCTGGAAATTTGTGAGATTTAAAGTACAGCCCAAGCAGAAATGCTGATATTTGACACTTGTTTCCACAGTAAGAACAGTTTTTCCTCCAATGGATGTTCTATTCAGGAGAAAGGTAGATCTGCCTTTGTTGTCATTGAATATTGCTGTAGCAGAGAATGATATACTTCAGGACGGGAACTGAATCCCATCCCAAACTGAAGCTTGGCACTTGACAAACACTTGCCTAGTGTTTAGTTCTTCACAGTGAAAGAAATACTTGTCTTCTGGCAGGGGCAGAGGCTGATGGTCACATTAATAGGCTCTCTGTATCCTGGTGGAGTTCCTGTTAGCAGAAGACTCTTGCAAGAAATTCAGTAATAGGGATTCCTTTGCTTCCTGTGGGCCAGAGCAGATGGTGGTGAGCTGTATGTTGGTCTGACCTGCCTTCTGGGATTGCAGAGTAAGAGAAGTTATGGCACATGTGTCTGTGATATGTGGGACGTGGCCTTACCTGCAAGGCAGTACGAAACAGATATCACTCAAATAAGTCTTCTGGTAGAGGCAGGAGGTTTTACTGGTCTGGAAACAGGAGGCAGCAAGAAATGAAACACAGCGCTTATGTTCAGATGTGGTATTTATGGCCACATATGATGCTCACAATCACGTAGATAATCATGTGCAGAAACTGAGGGGGAACCCTGAGTCTCCTCACCTCTGGTGTGGTACCCTTCGTGTCTTTTTACAGAGTTCAACAAAAAATTAGTGTTTTTGTAGAGCCCATGGCAAACAGTAGTGACTTCTCAGAGGTGTTTTTCCCCAACTGCTGCTAGGGAATGGAAAGCTCGTTTGTAAGATGAAGCAGACAGATTTAGCAAGTGCCCTTGCTCGTACAGTGTTGCTTTTCTGGTATCTTAATGCAGACTGAGGGTCATAGAATCATTAGGGATTGGAAAGGACCTCAAAAGATCATCTAGTCCAATCCCCCTGCCACAGCAGAATCACCTAGACCAAGCCGCACAGGAACATACCAGGCAGTTACTGAAAGGTCTAAGGAGGTGTGCTGCCATGATTGCACCTACATCTGGACATCGAGCAGGCAATTGGTACCACGACTGGGTTATTAACTGGGGCAGGATGGAATACAGTGCACAATGGGATGCTTCAGGGGCTTACGTGTCATGTTTTCCCTTTCATTATTGGGAACTGTTCAGTGAAGAGTAACTTGGAAATCAGGCGTGCACTTACAGATATTTCTCAATCACGTACAGTGCTGCTTCTTGCTAAAGAAATTAAAAAAGAATTGACATTTTTCCATAAGACAGATATGTCTCCACCCCTGTGGGGTCTGCTATCTCCACACTTTCAAAGAAAACAATAACAAGAGAAGAAAAAAAGAGCATTTGGAGCTCTCCTGCAGGGACAGCATAGCCATAGTAAAGTGTCTCTCAAATATGACCCTGGCTATGCAATCAACTCCGTATAGACAGATCATTTGAGGATTTGTGATAGAGTAGATCTGGAGCCAAAATAGGAAAGAAAGAGAAGAGAATGTCATACGCTGCTGTTTGTCTGCTCGCTTGGAATTTTGGTGCATGTTTGCTCTCAGCTGATTGGGATTTAGTGGTTTCTGCATTATAAGTCAAACTCAGTGTTGCGTGTGTAAAGCTCCACGTGGTTCTTTTGATTGAGGCTTCTTCATATGCGTGCATTAAACAGAGTTCACCTCCAACAGCACCCTTTTGAAGTAGTAGTCTCTGCTTTCTCTTCAGTCAGTTCTCTGGGTGACAGCCCCTAAGAACATACCCTGCGAAAGCCCATGCTGGTGGAGGTGACAAACAAACTGCATGAGTGACTAATGAGAGGTCAATTGTTACTAGCACAGCAAGCTCCCTTATCATAGAGATTGAATGCTTTGGGTTGGAGGGAACCTTCAAAAGACATCTAGTCCAACCTTCTTTATGATTGTTAGCTTTTAGTACAAATTTACTCTCTGGTTTTACAAGGCTTTTCTGAGATTTTTTAATAAAAAACCTAGTTTGTACCTTTCTCTCTTGCTTTTGCCTTGTTGTCGACACGTACGCTGTATTAAAATGCAGACCATGTGTGAATGCATGGCTGTACTAAAGGTGCAGTGATTCTGTTTCTTCACCATCATGTTCATCATCCTCTTGCTAGTGCTAGATCTGTTGCGTGCCCCGTGCCAGACTGGGACTTACAACTGCAGTAACTACATGTGCAGTTGCTACACATGAGGCACTTGGCCTTGTATTAATGCTCTATATACCATTAGGTGTTTTTCTGTCTCTACTTCTTCTAGTCTGCAGAGTTAAGCAGTGACTTTACCAGTTAAGACAGAGATAGATGAAGGAGCAAGTTTTTATAGTACCTATTCAATTAGACTGAGTAGAGCCTGCAGGAAGAGGGACAGAAAGCAGGGTAAGAGGACATGATGATGCATAGCTACTGCGAACAGCTGCAGAGGACACAGACTGAGGAAGAGGGGAACAGCACAAAAATAAGTATCTGCAGCCTACCTGAATACTTTCATTCTTGGAAACTTTGCATATGGATGTTTTCCTATGTTCAGTGGTATTTTCCATATAGCTAGGAAGATAAGATAGGAAGCAACTCTGCAGGTTCTCAAGTCCAGACCTCCTTGTATCAAAAGGTCTGGGCTGTGGCAGTATGAACCCGTGCCAGCTCTCTGTGTGGTTTCCAAGGTTGGGTGGAACACAGTAGCTTGAAACACTATAATAAAAGACAGGAGTCTGCATGGATAGTATGTCTGGGGCACTGCTAGCGCGCTGTTCTCTGGAGAATAAATGCCAGAAAAGGCTCCTCGTTATTTTTAGCTTTAGTGGATGACTTTTCATAACTTTTGGCACTGCAAGGTGGATGGGCTTTAAATACCTAAGGTCAGGTTTTCAACACATATCTTTAACTTGAACTCAGACATCTCAATAAAAGTCCTCTGTAAACACTGAGCCGTTGGTGAAGTCAGAAGCAGTTGTCAGTGATCCAGGGACTCCCAGGAAGTCAGGTCAGTCTTGAAGTTTACATCAGAGGAAATCTGATTTCAGTGGGACTGGAAGGGAAGAAGCTTATAGTTATGCATGTACCCATGTGCTGCTCCTAAGCTGAGGTGCCTTTACTGAGCTAGAGTTTATTGGGGTGCCAGGTAAGTGTTACTTTAGGCAGAGCTGAAGTAGAAAGTTTTAGCCATGATAGTCATCTTAGCTGACTGTCGCACTTGCTCGACATTGTGTGGCACGTACAGCCACAGCTACGAACCTACTTCTGAAGCACCAGGATGCACAACTCACACCACTCAGAATGAATCCATAAATAGGTGTCTTAAAATTCAGGCCCAGTTTGGCTGAAGGAAGCAACATTCACAAATACCATCTTTTAACAAGATGATTATGTTCAGCCTAAGGCATAGAAGTCCCAATTTGAGTCAAATAAAGAGCTTAAAATTGCAGACTAAGGAGAGGTATATTTTGTGGGCTTTGAAGGTTTTTTTTGCCAATTTTTTGCATGTGCGTGGCAAGCTGACAGAGATCTGAAAGTGCTGAAACAAAAAGGTAGTAAAAAAAGGTTCTTAAACCCTATCGAAGTGTTCTTATCCTTTTAAAAAGCCCTTAAGATCTATGAAGAAAACAGTGCCTGAGCACAAAGACATTTCCAGGTGTAGCACACTTGAGTGACCAATGCAGTGAAAACTCTGCATGAATTTATTCAACCATTTGTGAATATAAGAATTTATACTGAGAGGTGGGAACCCAAGGTATTGTGCAGCTCTAAACATGGCTTGTTCAACTGAGATCCTGATATGGTTTTCCCATATCAAGTTAAACAAGGGCCCTAGCTGTGTCTTGCAGTGTGTCTTGCAATTGTGGGGTCTTGGGAGCTTTCAGGAAATTCTACTCATCATTTCATGTAGATTTTTGTATTTTTGGAAGCAGCATCCAGTTTTTGCAGGCTTTGCGTATTTCAAAAACAGTCCAAATCCCTGTCTCTCAAAATGACTGAAGTTGCCATATTGGAAATTCCCAAACTGGGAATTTCTTGAAGGCCAACAGCATCGTGTGGTGGATCACAAGTGGGCTGGTTAGCAGATCAAGAGAGGTTTTCCTCTCCTTCTACCCTGGTAGAGGCAACATCTGGAATATTGTGTCCAATTCTGAGCTCCTCACTTCAAGAAGGACACAGAACTGCTGGACAGAGTCTAGTGCAGAGCCACAGAGATGATGTAGGAAGTGGAGCACCTCCCTTATGAGGAAAGGCTGAGGGAGCTGGGTCTCTTGAGCTTGAAGAAGAGGAGACTGAGGGGTGACCTCATTAATATTTGTAAATACGTGAAAGGTGAGTGTCAGGAGGACGGAGCCAGGCTCTGTTCAGTGTCATCTGGTGACAGGACAAGGGGCAATGGGTGTGAGCTGGAACATAGGAAGTTCCACATCAATATGAGAAAGAACTTCTTCCCAGTGAGGGTGACAGAGCCCTGGAACAGGCTGCCCAGGGAGGTTGTGAAGTCTCCTTCACTGGAGATGTTTAAAACCTGCCTGGATGTGTTCCTGTGTGACTTGGTCTAGGTGATCCTGCTGTGTCAGGGGGACTGGACTAGACGATCGTTTCAGGTCCCTTCCAATCCCTAATGTTCTGAGTGATTCTGTATCTTTTAAAATGTGTGATTAAAATACAGACTGGTTACTAAGATTTTTTTGAGGATTTTTATTGCTTGATACTCTTGAATGTTATATACATCTTCAAGGAAATGGAAAATGGTGATCTAGGCAACTTCAGGCTTGTTAATTTGACCTTAATAACCTTAGAAATTTTTTTGAAGGTATGAATAATTAAAAACGTGGGAGTTGAGTGGAAGGACACTGAAACATGATCTATTTTCCTAAGACAGGCCGTGTCAGACTGACCTGGTATCTTTTTTTTAATAAGAAAGTAGGTTTTCTAGAAGAAGTGTGCTAAATCTGGTCTCACTGGATCCTATTGAACTATTTAACAGAATGCTGCCTCAAAATTGCTGTTCAAGGTAGAGGAAGATGAGGCTAGTGTGAGAACTGCGACCACACACAAAGAAATGGCACAAAGGGACACAACAGGAGGTAGAGAATAAGAGGTTTGGGGTTTTTTGGAGGCCTTTTTGTTTTCAGTTGAATTGATTTTGTTGTCATGTTGGCTTGACAGCAAGCCATTGAAACTTGCGGATGGGATGAGGAAATTAATTTCCAGTGTGGTTTTAGATAGAATGACTATGTGGTTAATTGTTTAATTAGGTAGTACAAAGGGGATGGAACTCAACACAGTAAAGTGTCAGGCTGTACACTGGAAGGAATTCATTTACTGAGTTTAATAACCTTGGTGTCAAAATTAGCAGTCTAAGCTCTTATATAATCAGTGAAAAGAGGCAGATTTTTAATTAGACACCCAACTCCTGCCTTTCTGTCTTGACTGTTATCAGACTCTGGGCACCTGGCATCTGTGTCAAATGTCTGAAATTGGATGGTGCTACAGCCTCAGCTTAGGAAGTAACGCGGCAACTTTTCCTACAAGCAGGCAGCTGAACAGTGGAGGACTTCAAAGGAGAAAGGCTTGTGTGTGGGTAAGTGGGTTCAAGTTTGTCTCTAGTCTGTCAGTTTGACACCCTCATGAAAGCGATAGATGGGATCCATGGAAGCATCAGCAGAGATACTTCCAACTGGGAGCAAGGCATCTCGGGGTGCATCTGGGCTGGGACCTGGTCTGGAACAAGTGTGCAACACTTCTTGCAGTATCCAGGGCACTTCAGCTCAGTGTGTAGCAGGTGCAGAGAGGAGCAGCAGGAATCATCGAAGGAATGATGTTACAGGAGCGTGAAACAGCAATGCTGGATATCTCAGAAATATCAGCAAAGCTGAAGTCACTGAGATCTTTGGAATGTGTCTGTTACTAGCTAGGTGATAGCTAACAAGAAGGGTGCCTCTAGGCCATCAGATGACTAATGAAAGTCTACACGTGACAGGTATTATAGGGAGGTTATGGTGCAAAACTATACATGTCCAGACATACGATTTAGAGGTAAAGTGAAATTAATACACGATGCTTCTAGGTGATTGAAGTTTCTGTGTGTACCTAGCATGCAATTTAATGAACATAGAAATGTCCATTGTAATAATCTCAGATGATAGTCAGTTTGAGAATGTTTGATGTACATTTAAGGAAGAGCATAAAGATTTATGAAGGGCAATGATTCTACTTTTTGGTCACTCTTATCCTGTAATCCTTGCCCTGCAGCTTCCCTGCACTGCACAGGGAAAGCTTTGTGATAAGTCAGGCATCAGGTGAATTTGTAGAGCTGGACAAAGGTATGTTAGGTTTAGCTTAATACAGGGAAATGCTTAGAAACAGACTGCTAGGCAGCAAACTCATGACTCGATGATCTTTCTAGATCCCTTCCAGTCCCTAATGATTCTGTGCCTAGTGAGAGAAAGGCTTGCTCTGAAGTGAGAATTGTGTTTGAAAATCCCTGATGAGTCTGCAGTGACAAATGATGGGGTGAGCCCTTGCCTCAGAGATCCCCTTAGTTTGACAAAGTCTTAAACTTGTCACTGTATGTTGGTGAAGAGCTGCCCTTGGCCTGCTAGGTGCTGGTTTATCCTAGCACCAGGTGGGGAAAGGTGCTGAATTCCTTGAGCAAGGGTGAGTAATGTGCTTTCTGCTCTGTTGCAAATCCTGAGTTGCTTTTGAATAGCCTTCTTGGCTGTTAGGACTGTGACCAGCTGATTCATTAGCAGAATTATCTGTAAAATAACAGGAGGAGGAAAACACTACAGCAAGAAACTTTTTAAATATACCTCTGGCGATGCTGTGTTTAGTTATCTAGTGATTATTAATCTCTAAGCAGTAATAATAAATGCTTAGCCTGTGTTTCTGAGGTTAATGTCCAGAAGAATATCTAGGAGAGAATAGTATGGCTTCTCCATTTTTTCTAATTCCTGCTTCTTCATTAGTCATTACATAGGGGTACTAAGTCATTATTGTTCTGTGGTAAAAACAATTGTGTGATGATCCCATAGTCCTTACTTGGAGAATAGCCAGAGTAAAGAAAAAAATCACTGTTTATGGACTGAATTGTCGATAGTTTGGAAGGGGCTTGTTCTGTTGGAAACATAGTGCTTTGAATGACTGTGGAGATGGATGCGTGATAAGGAGTGAGAACTGAGAAGAGTGAAAATGTGCAAGTGCTTTTTCAGGTTTATTGTTTTTTAGAGTTATGGTCATCTCCTTTAAATTTAGAATCTGTCTCGTTTTAGGTTCAGACTTTTTTCTATATTCTGTGTTTTATTTAGCATCCAGTCATGTTTTTCTGGCTAGTAAACTGGGGTTTTAATTTGAGTAGCTCTCTAAGCCTTTTTCTGAGGGACAACATGTCTCACACTCCTGTGAGGAATAAAAAGAAACAGAGCAATTTCTAACAAACCTTTCACATTCTCTTTTTTGGTGAGAGGAAGGTGGGTGAAATAAGCACTAATGAGAAGACAAGCAGGAGCAGTGTCAGATTTGGAACACTTCCCTGTTCTGCCCAAACACTCTTACAGTTTGTAATTCCTGAACTTGATATGCTGGAAAGCAAATGTAATCCTGTTTCACAGTCTCTAAAGGTAGCTATTTAAAAGTCAGAGGGAATTACCTTATGAAGGTTCCTATCCCTCTCTGCTCGGTTCTAGTTGTCTACCTTGCTTAACTTCAGTACAGTTCAGTGAAATGAATCCTGTACAAAGAGTATACCCCTTGCTTAACTTTTTCATAGCACAGTGTTTAGTCAAGGTAAACGCTGTCCTCATGGTTTGTTCACACAAATTCTTAAATAGCAATAAAAAATGAAATGTTTTGCCCATTTAAATAGGGTCTGCATGAACTGTATCTGTGATGAACTTTATACAGTACAAGAGAAAAGGTTGTTCCAACTTACTTGGATCTTTCTGTCACGATGCTTTTAATAGCATGTTTTCTGTTTCATAGATTATATGCTATAAAAACTAAGAATAAAATGTGCCAAAGTATTTTGGGGGCTTGTAGGCAAGCATGACAGAATACTAATTTCTTCTTCAAATACATGTGAGCTAATTGTGCTTTGAAACACAAATTACATCCATTTGGGAACAGTTACACTCAAGTTTGTTTGTAGTTTCCATACTAAAAAAATCTTGGGGCATCTCCTGCTAGGCTTTAACCCCAGAAATGCCTAGAACAGAGAGATGAGATAGTCTAAAAGATGTGTTGCAGACCCTCACGAGAGCGTATTCTCCTTGAATACAATAAAAAAGTAGCTCCCCTGAAGTTGTTTGCCCATATAATAATAAATATAATATATTTAATAATTATGTAATAATTGTTATTATTATAAATTTTAAAAATGATAAAATAGTGGTGCTCAACTGTTAACACTGAGCTGGTTTTAGTATTTAGTGGGACGTCTGAACATTGATCTGGAGTTTCTGAAAGGAGGAGGTGTTGGGAGATTTGTAATCAGGTAAGAGACAATGTGAAATATTGCAGGTTGACCGATCCACTTTCAAACAGATGAGCCCTTTTCTAGTTTAAGGGTAGGTTCTTCAATAATATATGGCAGTTGGAGAGAAATGCTGGGGAAAAGTCTATCACAAGCATTTCAGACATATATAGACTTAATAATAGAATCATAGAATCACTTAGGTTGGAAAAAACTTCTAAAGCCAGAGTCCAATCATTAACCTAACTGTACCAAGGCCAGCTGAAGCATACATGTCCCTGAGCTCCGTATATCTTCAAAGGTAGCATTTCATTTTTCAGTTACAAATTTTCACATGTTCTGGTTTATTTCCATGATACTTCTCTATGAATGAGCTTTGAAATCCATACACCCTAACAGAGGAAAACCCTTTTCTGTGTTGAATTCATAAGTCTGACAAATCAGCTTTGTTTTGTGTGGTGCCTGTTGGTGCATTTTATCCTCAGACAAACAATGGGTTATATGTGTTAACTCATTTGCTTGGGTGGGTTAAATAATAGTTATAAAGTCAACACAGTCTCTTATTTGAGAAGGAAAGTTGGGAGAGCAATGCTTTCACATACCATTTGATGCAGAAGGAGGAAAACCAGAAAGTTCTCTAGAACTGGTTATTTGCAAAGGCAGAGCTGGGAACAAAAGTGACCCCGAGACTGGTGATTATGGGTCCCCATGCACAAAGCAGACAATTGGGTCATTGGGTGTGGGTGGTCTCAAGTAACTGTGTTTTACCCTATATGTGTGTTACTCACAGAATAGGAAAGATCTTTCCTATGGCCAGCAGTATCCATCGCTACAGGTACAGCCCTGGCATGTGTAACTTCATTTTTTTAGGCTTTGAAATCAAATAGCTCAAAAGGAGTAAGGTATTTTCTGTCCTGAGGTCAGGTTCCATATTAGATGTGGTCTGAGGAAAAGGATCTTGGAGTATTGGTGACAACAAGTTGACCGTGAGCCACCAGTGTACCCTTGTTGCCAAGAAAATCAACAATATCCTGGGGTGTATTAAGAACAGAATGAAGATGATTTGGGTTTTGGAGCATCTCTCTTATGAGGAAGGGTTGAGAGAGCTGGGACTATTTAGCTTAGAGAAAACTGGGACGAGATCTGATTCATGTCTGTAAATACCTGAAGGGCGAGTGTAAGGAGGATGGAGCCAGACTGTTCTCAGCAGTGCCCAGTGACAGGACAAGGGGCAATGGGCACAAGCTAGAGCACAGGAAGTTTCATTCCGACCTGAAGCAAATTACTGGAACATGCTGCCCAGAGAGGTTGTGGAGTCTCCTTCTCTGGAGACATTCAGAATCTGCTTGGATGTGTTCCTGTGTGATCTTTTCTAGGCGATCCAGCTTTAACAGGCAGGTTGGACTAGGTGATCTCTAGAGATGCCTTCCAACCACAAAAATTTAGTGATTCTGTGCTTAGTGATCAAGAAAGAAAATCTGAACATGAGGACTGAAGAGATTGTGGTTGCAAAAGTACCTGACAAACAAACAACAACAGCACATGGTCACAGCTTTCCCAGAACCGAGGAGATATTTGTAATGTGTTTTTCAATATTGACTGCTGCAGTCCTGGCAGTGACTGGAGCTTACAGTTTGCCAGTAATGGAAATTAGCTAACCTGCTTGGGAGTCCTACAAAAACTTGTAGTGCAGTGGAAGTGCAGAGACCAGTATTTTTGTGGCTTTTCAGTCTTTATTTTGAACCAAGGCTACAATACCTGGGGTCATCTAGCACTTCATAATTTCATAGCTAAGATAGTGATGTGATGCAGTATCTTGTTGTACATGGAGTTCTCCTTTAAAATCTATGTCTGTATTGAGAATGGAAGAGTTAGCAAAGTGTTTGTTGAATTCATGTTTTGACTGTCTTGTTGCTTCAGTATTTAAGGACTCGCAGGGCTTGGCTTGAGTGTAAGTCTCCTGCATATTGACCAGTGGTCCCTGGCTTCATTCCCCTTAGGTAACACCAGACCCTGATTTTCTTTAACTCAGCTGTCCTGGGGTGAGCAAATTGCTTTGGATTTTGGTTTTGATTGTTATTTTTTTAGTGTATGTGTATACTTCACAAGGGATTATTTGCCATGCAGGGTTTCAGTTAATTTGGGGTT
The DNA here is from genome assembly GCA_013400115.1 of Rhinopomastus cyanomelas. NCBI lineage: Eukaryota > Metazoa > Chordata > Aves > Bucerotiformes > Rhinopomastidae > Rhinopomastus > Rhinopomastus cyanomelas. The sequence goes on from VXBP01010266.1 coordinate 1,728,394, forward strand.
TTTTTTCTTTGTTGAAAAAGATTACTTACTCCTTTTTTTTTTTCTTAATTGGATAAAGAAGTTATTATTAGACTTTCTCTTTTCAGAACTGGAAAATGCCCAGAAAGGCTTTAGCTCACACTTTCCGAATACAAATTTACTTTAAAATAGAGACCAAGCATGGAAAAATTTACAATGTTAGGTGAATAATTTGTGTACTTCGAGGCAGATGGAAAGAGTGTAAAATGAAAAAAAAAAAAAAAAGGCCCAACTCATCTTGACAATCACAGCTGTTTGATTTTCATAAAGTTTAAGTTGGTGGTTTTGAATTGTCCATGAACTATGCAGATAAGTTGGTGGGAGGTGACTGAGAAGTAAGCCTACAATCAGTAGCTTTAAATTAGTTTGTTCCAAAGGATTCTTCCACTGTAGAATTTTCAATGAATTTTCAGGCCAGAAAAGATTGGAAGCTATCAGTATAAGAGCTTCCTGATGTCCCATTTCATTTTGTCTTAGTTTGAGCTTCAGACATTTCAAAAGTTTAGTTTTAGGTTTGCTGTTTTAGAATAAATACTTGACAAAGGTGCATTACACTGATGTCTGTGATTCCTAGTGATTTCCCTGTGGGCAGATGACCACTGTATGTCTTCAGTTGAAGCAAATAGATTGTGCTTGGAGCTTAGATGTTATCCCAGTGAGCACAAACTGTCCTGACTATGTTATGTGCATCTTTAGACTATAAAACCTCTCTGAATGAAGCTGTAGAGATGAGATCCACATGACCTTAAAAATTAATGCTCCCAACTGTTCAAAAAGTTTTCTCCTACAGTACTGGGTGACAACATCATCTTGCTGGTACAAGCAAACCATGAAGAATGGCTCTACATTCCACGTCTGTGCTCTTTCTCTCAAAATCTCTTTTTTATGTGCACAAATGAAACACAACCATATAGCTAAAGGTAAGGGATAAAGCCTAATCCAGGAATCATTATTTGTGAAGATCTAATAGCTCCATGAAAAAAAGAGAATGCTTTGTTACAGGAGAAAGTTAAGGAACGTTCAGACAAAGTTAGCCTGGAAAAACTAAGTCCTCGAGGTCTGCAAGGCAGCTCCCTCTAGGAGACTTACTTCCAGTCACTAGTGAGGGCAATATGATGCTACAGGGTAAACAGTGCAGCAAGGGCCAGCAGTGAACTCTGGTAACACACCACCTGTCATGGTACCACCAACCATTAAGTACAGAGGTCAGTGTGTGATGCTCAGCTCAGAGAGTTCCTAGTGTGCTTATCAGCTGAATCTTGGAGAGCAAACCTGGAAATGATTCACAAAATAGAGTACTGCTTGTTATGTTGTCTTTCTCAGTCTCTAGCTCTGCTTGTTCTCAGAGAGGAGTCCAGGCTTGATTAACCTTTTGCTCTGAAACAATCTTTTATATTCAGTTTTTGGTCCCCCACTTTGGCCAGAAGGTGCTGCCAGAAGTTATCAGCAACAGCAGACGTAAGAATGTGTGCCCACACTGAGATGCAGTTCAGTGTCTTAGCTTAACCTGTTGCTTATGGTGGACTATAAACTCATGTGGCTGAAACGTAGGTACCTGTTCTCATCTGAACCAGAAGGACCAGACAGGCAGCTGCGAGCAGAAGCATCATCTCTGTTACCTTGCCTTGGAGGTTTGCCTCCTGAGATAGGCAACATTCTTATGAATTTCTGATAAGGTGTGGTGGGAGGCACCAGGAGTTACCAGGAGAAGCTGGTGTCACTGCTGCTTGCCTTCAGGATGCAAAAATTAAGAGTCAGATACATCAGTCATGAGAGTGAGTTAGTCATGAACTTTAAGAAAGGAAAGTGATTTGGGATGCATCCTTCACGCTTGCAGACTTTTCTGTATCTATGCAAAATGTGGGTTTTTTTTAAAAAAGTGAGATTCATTTACACTTGGCCTGTAGTAACACAGCAGTTTTATAAGGCTTGTTCTCATGCTTGGAGAGCTGACAAAAGCTTGACATTTAAGTTAATATTTTTGAGCACTGAGTGCTGCAAGGAGTTTGGCGCTAATAGATGCCCTTTGTTCACGCGTACTGTTTATATCTTTCATGATCCCACTGCAGTTATTTTTTTTAAGTAAACTTTTGAAGCTTCCTGAACTATGTCAGGTCTACAGATTGATCAGTGAAAGGAGGAGAGTGCTGTTGCAGTGTTCTACAGCGTAGCCTGCAGCTACACAAGGACTTGGTGTAGTCTCTGTCTGAACAGGTCGCTTTAATGTGTAAGTGAGGACTGGATGTGAGGAGGAAGTTCTTCACCATGAGAGTGGTGAGAGCCTGGAATGGGTTGCCCAGAGAGGTGGTTGGGGCCCCATCCCTGGAGGTGTGGCCAGGCTGGATGGGGCTCTGGCCAGCCTGGTCTAGGGTGAGGTGTCCCTGCCTGTGCTGGGGGGGTTGGAACTTGACGATGGTTCCTTCCAGCCCTGAGTGATTCTGATTCCATGGCATGAAGCATGAACCTTTGAAGTACCCACATGTCTTTCGGCCACTCGTGTTGCTGTGTTAGCTTGTTTTACACATTAAATCCGTCAGTGTAGTAGAAATACCTCTTTTCAAACTTTGTCTTTTCTGTCTTAATCGCTGTAATAGCTCCTCTATCAGTCACTCCTCAACAAAAAATACAGCATTTCAGTAAGGCTGATAATAGTCAAAGCTGGGAAACTTCAGGAGAATTCTTACAAGTAGGAGACAATTGTTGAAATGGGATATTCTAGCAGCAGCTGGTCTCACATCAGTGTGATTTGTGGTAACATCCATGCAAATGCTTTAGTGCTATTTCTCTTATGAGGTCACTTCAAAGACACACAAGCCACTTGTGATATTTTTTTTTTTGGTAGGTTGCATATTTTGTGTATTCCATTTTCCTGCTACTGGTTGAGACCTTATAAAGTGATCCATTAAATACAGCACTTCAGTTGATGCTGAATATTTTTCATAGAATCATCAGGGATTGGAAGGGACCTCGGAAGATCATCTAGTCCAATCCCCCTGCCAGAGCAGGCTCCCCTCACTGGAGAAGACATGGAATCAGAATCACTTGGGGTTGGAAGGAACCATCATCCAGTTCCAACCCCCCCAGCACGGGCTGAAATTACTGTCCCAACCTGTTTTTCTGAAGAGTGTCAGTAGTGTTCTCCATTACAGTCCACAGTGGTTAGACGATGACATTTTGAGACCTCTGAGAAATTGCTCTTTACTGTTGCCTTCATTGGGAAATGAAGCAATGGTTTCCTTTTCTGAAGGACAGGTATCTGCAGCAGATCCTTGCCTGTAGCAGGAAAGCTTGGACAAATTAGTGTATCTCAGACCCTGTCACTTCATTTCCCACTTCCACTTTTCATTGGCCTTGATCAGAATACAGCTGCTGTAACTGTGTTGGGAAAGGCAGGGAGGATGTGCATGTGTACATGTAGGAGGGAGGTGTGGGGTGCAGGGTGGAACTGGGACAGCAGATGTGCATCCTCCAACCTGGAGTACACCTGCTGATTAGGGCAATACAAGTAAGCTAAAATGATCCCTTTAGTCATCCCTGAGTTTGTTCTTGCTTCTTCCTAAATATTCTTCGTGAATAGTGTTAGAATGAGTAAACGTTTGGAGCGCACAAAGGCGACATCTTGCTCAAGATAGAAATCGGTTTATTTCTCCTTTTGGAGACTAATAGCTGACAGGTGATGAGCAGGATCTTTTGCTCCATTTACACCCGAGTCCTTCCTCAAACCTGCCAACCCAGCTCTGTGTTGACTGGCATCTCAGCTCACATTTGCCTTTATCTGGCTGGTGGAGAAACAGCCTGTATGAAACATCATCAATTTTTCCTCAAGACTTGGGCAAGAAAGCAAGCCAAATGTTCAGGGTCTTTAGTCCACATCCTAGGAACCTGGAACGAGGTTTTATGGGTAAGTTTGAAGACTTTCACAGTCAGCAAAGTGGGGTTTCTCTTTTGTGTGAATAGATTGTCAAAGAAAATGCTTTCAGAAACTGGCAAGACACTGAAGCAGCACAGACACTCCCCTTATACCTTACAGAGTGATTTTACTATTAACTCCCAGGGTAGGATTGGAATGAATAAGTCTTGCTTTCACTGGGACAACTGCCCCAGTGAGGCATTGGAATGGGAACAGTGGTGGGAAGTGTAAACTGTTGTTGCCTTGTGTAGAGTTGTATGTTTATGCTTCCAAACTGCCCAGCATCCCACCACTTGATTTACGTGGTCTCAGAAAGGAGTCCAGGAAAGAGCCTTGTATTCAGCCCTCTTCGCCCACGACAACCCTCTCTCCCGCTGATTTAGAAAGATCAGGGCAAACAAACAAGCTGTTGTCTTTTCCAGGAAGAAGAAATTAAAGCAACACGAGAAGAATCAGACATCTGGAGCCAAGAAAGAGTTATTTCACTTGCAAAACCATCCAGTACTGTGACTGTTGGGCGCCAACTCGGCGTGTACTGTGTACACGCACAGAGCACAGCTCAGGAGTACAAAGCAAATGTGCATGGAGAAACAGATGGAGGAGAAACATCAGCAGATTTGTTTTAGTTGCATAAAATTCCAGTTTTGCTGTGCTGCCTAAATCCTGGTAGTAACCTTTGTGGAATTTTACTTCCACGCTAGCATTAATTGTAAATGTCCTAGGTAACTGCCACTGTTTTCAATGTAGTGTCAGGAAAGTAAAGAGAGCTTTAGCCTGTGACCCTGGAGCACAATCCCATTGTGCAGGTGAAGCTCTGTGATGTCAGAGTAGAAAGTTAGATCCCATCAAACACAGAGAGGATGGTGTTGCCAACAGCCTGTGATTCCTGGGTTTATTGGACCAGAACACACTAGCTTTAATTAGTGCTCTGTCAGTCTGTAAAGTGAGTGAGTCTTATAGGCAGGTACCTCAGGTAGTTCCCTAAACTTTTTGTAGTAAGAAGTTCTGATTACAGGTCTGGTCCCAATGCTTTTATCCCTCCGTCTCTTCCATGGTCCCCCTCTCTCATTGCCTGTATGTTGGAGGATGTTCTACAGTAATCCATCAGCAATCAACAGCAACGTGAAATCGATAGCAAATGTTAAAGTGTGTCTGGTTCATTTCCATTCCAGGTCATAAAGTGCTGGAGTTGGCTTTGGTTTTTTCTGCCTCTGTTCCCTTACTCCACCCTTTCCTGCAGCAGAGGTTACTCAGCGAGGTGGGGTTAAGGTCTTTGTTTTTTTCCAGTTAGAGCAAGGCTGTTTCTGCCTTGTGAGCATCATGGATATGACTGACTCTATGACATGGTCTAGGTGATCCTAGACCAAGTGGCAGGGGGATTGGACTAGATGATCTTTCGAGGTCCCTTCCAATCCCTAAGGATTCTGTGATATGGTGAAAGACTGCTGTAGGAGAATGTCAAAAGCACCACTAAATTCAGAAATACTATTCCAGTCCAATTTCCTTGCCAGAAAATATTTCCCTCTTCTCATGGTCTTTCCCACATCTGTATAGGTAGCTTGAAAACCTCGGGTCCTGAGGAGAGCAGTCATCCTACCCACTAGAAACTTCACCACGATGTACCTAGTGTGTTTCTTGTAAAGAGAGTAAAGGTTAATTTATAGAGTAAAGACCATTTGTAAGCGACTTCAGTTTCTGCTATTAAATAGAGGAGGCTGGAAGGGTTGGCCTTCAGATTGTTCAGTAGCACGACTCATCACTTTCCATGGCCTTGTGCTGTGCTCAGCTTGATAAAGGCTGTTCTGCAGAACGAAACAGAGCTGTGCTTTTCCCTTTTTGGCTAGCAACCGCGCGTGCTACAAATGCTCTCTTCCACCTGTGGGTGTGCGTATTTTTGTGCTCAGAGAAGGAGTACGGAAGAAATAGAAGTGTTGCGATGGCAAGTGGAACTAAAACAGCATCTCAGTAACTTAAAACAAATACTGGTTGTGTTTCACTTGTAAATATAGACAAACAGGCTTAATTTGCACAAAGAACCAAATGGCCTAAATTGCAATTGTCTATTAAAAGTACTCAAATATATTAAAGAGATAAAACTAGGTTTTTAGATTAATTGACTTTGCTCAAGTTCATAGTGGGGAAGGATCAAGAAGAAAGTTTGTGATTTACAGATCTGTCTGTAAGTGGGAGAGGGAGAACAGGAAAGGAAGGAGAAAGCCAGTTACTTTCTGCTGCCGCAGTGGGTTTTTATCTAAATATCACTGAAAGGTTGCCTTTGGGGATTTCTGTGCTGCATAAATACATTCATTATATCTTGTGGTACTTCATTCCATTTTCTTTTGCCCTGTTCTTGCTGATGTCACCTTGTTACTTGGAGAAAGTAACAAGAAGACTCTTCAGGCCAAACATTTTTCTAGCCTTAGTAATCAAGATTCTGGTCTTGAGAGAGAGGGACATTGAGCCCATTGAACCAGCTTGTGAAGACGAACCTAAACTTAAGCAGCAGAGGGAGAGGGGGAAATCAGCCTTTTTGTGGAACTGACAGACTGGCACCTGCTGAGTATGTTTTTGTTGGGGCCATAACTTCAGTGGGAGTCAAAGGTCCAATCACTTGCTTTCTTTTGCTTTCCCAAAGGGCATGGTAAGGGGGGATGTCCTAAACCATGAAGCAAGTGGAGTGAAACTGTTGTCAGCCTATGGATCTGCAGTTGTTATAGTCAGTATTGTCTCCCCCACAAGTTTCTTCAGCTTATGGCTCTGACTTTTCTTGTGGTCCTTGAGAGTTTCAGGTCATTCGGTCTCTCATTAAATGAGACAGTAGAGCAAAGGGCTTGTAAGACTGTATAAAACCCTCCCCTACACAACTTGAGGCCATTTCCTCTTGCCCTACAGCTTGTTACTTGGGGGAAGAAACCGACCCCCTGCGTCACTACTCTTTCAGGTAGTTGTAGAGATGATAAGAACTGCGGAGTCTCCTTTTCTCCAGACTAAACAATGACAGTCCCCTCGAGTGTTCCTCACAAGCCTTGTGCTCCAAGACCCCTCACCAGCTTTGTTGCCCTTCTTTGGACCTGCTCCAGCACCTCAATGTCCTTTTTGTATTGAAGTGCCCAAAACTGAACACAGTACTGAAGGTGGGGACTCACCAGTGCCAAGTACAGAGGTACAATCACTTTGCTACTACTGCTGGTCACACTGTTTCTGGGAGAAGCCAGGGCTCCATTGGCCTTCTTAAACATCTGGGCACACTGCTGGCTTATATACAGGCAGCTGTCAATCAACACCACCAGGTCCTTTTCAGATGGGCAGTTTTTCAACCATTCTTCTCCAAGCCTGTGGCATTACATACGGTTGTTGTGACCCAAGTGCAAGACCCAGCACTTGTTCATCCAAGACCTGGCACTTGGTCCACTGTATTGGGGGTCAACAACAGCTTTTCTGTCTTTTGTTTGTTAGGATCGTGATTTTTATCAAGTACATTGTCACAAAATTGTGACTGTCAAAATGGCTGGGGTTCCAGTGATCACAGAACCTGTCCTTCGTGTCTGTCAGCCTTTGCAGTGGGTAGAGGGGAGTCATCCCTGCCTGAGCTAGCACAGCTGTGGGAGGGACCAGTTTGCCCAGCTACAGCATCAGGCCTAAGCCAGTCATCTAAACTCTTTCTATAATTAGAACAAGAGGTGTCTTCATGGGGTGATTCATCCCACCTACCTTGGAAAATGGTGACTCATTCTCTGGAAGTGCCTGTGTCTCATTGTTGACTGTGCAGAGAACCTGGGCAGTGAGCTGAGATCAGATACCTGTGTTTTATGTGGCTTGGGTGACATGAACCCCTTTCCATAAATAATAAGAAGCTTGTACCTATGTTTTTAAGCAGTCTTGCATAATTGCTAGGGCTGGTGATGAACTCAAAAAGCTCAGACTGGACTTCCTGTCTGTTTTATTGTACCATAACATGCATGAGAGGTTTTAAAAGGCATATCCTGTAATTCAAATGTACTTGAATGAGGTGGTACCACTAACAAACAACAAACCTTCAGTCAGCCTGTAGTAGATTTTAAAAGAATTCATTTTTCCTTTATACTTACTGCAAGCTGTTTGCAGAAGCCTCCCTCACACAAACTTTTCACCCAGTGGAGAATGAGCTCTGCATCCTAATCTTTTGAACACACAGTGTTTTGGCACAGGATACTTTCTCTCGACAGTGTTGGTTATAACTCTTCCCAACAGCAAAATTTTGGAAGTTAAACTATAGAAAAGTAAGTGTAGTTACAATGCTGTCTCATAATTAACTTACAGATATATGCCTCGTTCCTAATACACCGAGCCTCTTGGTAAACATATGTTTCTTACAGCTCCTCTACCCACTCGCTAAATGCTGACCTGAAGTCAGTCCTTTCCAGCATAAGCTTATTTCTTTGTGCCCCTACTCTGACTGGTTATTGCTATGATTAGAGCTGGGTGATGTCCAGCAGAGTATCACACTCTTTTTCTATCTTCAGTAAACCTTAATGTAAGAGCTGGTAACCAGAATTTAAATTTACAGTTAATCTGGGAATGGTACCTACCTGTTGGCTGTGATTTATGCCCTTTCAAAATGCTGATTAATTATGCTGATTATTTTGCTGGGTTTTTTTAGGTGTGGACTTAACTGATGTTACGAGATGCAAAATCTCTCCACACATGAAGAACCCTCTGTAAGTATGGTTGGCATAAGTAAATCAAAAATATATCATTGAGAAATTAATCATAGAATCATTAGGGACTTGGTCTAGGTGATCCTGCTGTGGCAGGGGGATTGGACTAGACGATCCTTCGAGGTCCTTTCCAGTCATAGAATCATAGAATCATTAGGGATTGGAAGGGATTCACTAGCCACTTAAATATTAAAAAAAAGAGACAAAAAGAAGCTTTTTTTGCTGTGAATGATAAAATATTCAAACAAACAGGTTCACCAGAGAGTTATAACCGTTCTTCCCTAGAACTAGTGTGTCACAGTTCTGAGCAACTTGCTCTAGGGATCTTGCTTTGAACAGGGAGGTTTGATTAGATTAATTCCGGAGAGCCTTTCCAACCTCAACTACCCTGTGATTCTGTATGAGTTGGAAAACTGCCTGCTGTAGTTTTTGGCAGCTATAAATTACACCTGTAAGCAGAATGTTGTGTGCTGTCAAGGTTCCAAAGCTTTTGGGAATGAGATGTTCAGAACCCTCAATTTCTGTTTCTTCCATTCAATAATTCCTTTTTCTTTCTCCATTTGGAATTGGCTTATGATGTTATATAAACCTTAGTTGAGGCAAATTATTAGTTCTGGCAGGCAACACACTGGCCCATCTGGTGGATGCAGCCCAAATGTCTCTCTAGAATGAGCTCCCCATTCATTCCTAAACTCATGTATATCACCAGTGCAATTCAGTTGTCTTCGATGCTTAACTTGCATCTGGATTTCACATGTCCAGTAAAACAGTGTTTATTTGGTTAAGTTCCCAGTGGAAAGAGAGGGATTCTTCTGAAATCCTCCAGAAGGATATGATGACTAGGTAATTTCAAAGATTGAAGTTAGGCAGGTTGAATGCTCCTTTGGAGGCCTTGAGGCAGTTTTAGAGTACCCATTTAAATTACAACTAAAAGCCAGGTGCTTTATTTAATTGAAATGCATCTTGGCTGTCGATAGGTCCAACCAGCTAAAAGGAAGAAAACATGTGTCGTTCAGATGTTTTCTAACATGAGTGAAGGCTGCTGTGAAGGTGCTAGTCACTGTATTAACACCTTTCAGGTTTATCAGATTTTACTCCTAATCTCACTTCCTAAATTATATTATAAGAAACTCCATCTAGTGATGAGTGGCAATGGGTGTAAGATGGAAAATAGGAGGTTCCACATAAATTTGAGAAGGAACTTCTCGGTGAGGGTGATGGAACACTGGAATAGGCTGCCCAGGGAGGTTGTGGAGTCTCCTTCACTGGAGATGTTTAAGACCCTCCTGGATGTGTTCCTGTGTGACTTGGTCTAGGTGATCCTGCTGTGTGAGGGGGATTGGACTAGATGATCTTTCGAGGTCCCTTCTAATCCCTAATGATTCTGTGATTAGAGCCTGTCACAGTCATAAGAAACAACTAGAAAAGTTCCATAACTGCAGTGCTGACATGCCTGGCAGATGGAACATTCAAATTTATCAGCCAAACCCAAAGCACCACATTTAACAACATGACCAGATGTTGGTCTTTCCTACCTTAATGTTTCATTTTATAGGTGTTGTGAGAGGACGAACAGTTGTCAAGGATGTCTGTGGACCAATAAAGTGTAATGTGAAGGAAAAGCACAGATGCTGCTATGTACTGCAGGCATCCCTGTTGGCTTGTTTTTCTCATCAACATCCATGAATTTCAGCCTTGGTCTGACCTAGTAGGTTTTATTTGTAGTTTGAATGTCCCTTTCTCATGGCAGTAGAGCCTGGAACAACACAGCGTGCTGACCCTAACAACATTTCCTGCCCTTTTGTTCTGTGTTCTCCCACCCGCTATCCCTTTGTCCTTATCTCTTGTCCTACCTCTGCAGACAGAGGCCCCATCTGACCAATTTACTTGTGCTCCCCAGGGATTATGAAAATGAGGGAACTTCATTAAGAAGGGTTTAATAACTTAGACAAAGGAGAAGAGCAGCTGGTTTGTAACAAGTCTCAGTCCCCATTCTCAGACAGAAGAGCCTTTCTTGCACGTGGTGCAGCCCTCAACAATTTGCAGTGAGATGCTGCGGATGCACAGTTTATGCAGGTTGAGTGACAGTTTGTTTGAATGACCTGAGGCTGTTTGATGGCAGTAGGTTCACTGCTGTTCAGAAGAACGCTAGCTGAAAGTGGCCCAAGATTTTCTTGTGTGTTTTTGCCCTCTTTATTACTTAGCATGGTAATGTTGGAGCAATAGCAACTGGAGAAGAGCCGCTGCACTCTGCTACTCTGTAAGGCGAACGTCCGTGAAGCCAAGCGGCGAGACAAGAAGGGTTCTTCATGACAAAATGACGGCAAGAGAACACAGCCCCCGCCATGGGGCAAAATCCCGCACCGTGCAACGGGCCTCCACCATTGATGTCACCTCTGACATGCTAGGCCTTTCCCTAGCAGGTACGTACCTTCCTCTCAGCTCCTGCTCTGCTGCTTGTGCTAACGTCGTCTTGAAATCGCTAGAAGATTTAGCTGTGTCTGCTTATCTGAAGGGAAGATAATAAAGGAATTATAGTGAAAAATTTAAAGACTCTTAAGAAAGGGAAGAAAAAATAAACTAAAGGGAAGGAAAAATAACTAGAAGGAAGGAAAAATAACTAGAAGGAAGGAAAAATAAACTAGAGGGAAGAAAAAATAAACTAGAGGGAAGAAAAAATAAACTAGAGGGAAGAAAAATTAATTAGATTTATTGCAGTTACGTTTATCAGGCAAAAGTAGGCAACAAGGGGAGAAAACAAGAGGATGTAAAGGACTAGGAAGAGTCTTGGCAACGTCCTTGTTTGACATTGTATAAAATTTTCAAGAGATTTCAGGGAGCTAAGAATTACCTCCTTCATCTTTTATGGTAAGTAAATTAGGATTGTAACCCCCAGGGGCTTCTTTGATTAGTGAGAGAGACAGGTACTTTCAAACTAATCCCTATTTACCTGTCACAGAGGAGACATACCTGATTTAGCAATTTGGGGTTAATAGTGGCTGAGACACAGAGTGGCTTTAATCCTGTTGTTTTCTACTGAGATTCAGCATTTTATGTTCCCATATTCGATATAATCTTGCATAGTTTTACATATTTTCACATGTTTTATAAAATGAGTTCATCTCCATTTTTTTGACTCATACTTCGATACCAAAGATTAGCTAATAAGTGTTTTAAATACCAGTCGTGGTTCAATTAATTAAAAATATTCACGTTTTTTGCTATGCAGTTTAATTTCTTTGTATGACTGCAGCTTCAAGAAAGGATCCACATGACAGCAGTGTTTGGCTAATCTTGTGTTAATTTTTCTGATTTACAGGAAACATTCAGGATCCAGATGAGCCGATTTTAGAGTTCAGTTTAGGTAGGCTTAGTGATGTTTATGCTCATTTTAATTATGCTACTGAGTAATTTAAACATGCTACTGAGTAACTGCGTGGTGGTTTTGATTGTTGATTTTGTAATGCCTAGCCTATGGCAAGGACTGAAACTTTGCTTTCATTTTTGTGGACATGCAGTACAGTTTTCTTGCTGCCTATGCTTCTGATAAGCAGCCAGCAGTATGATTTTGTGATGTTTTTAAAAATCTGCAAGTAAAACATCCCTTCTATACAGTTCTAAATGTTTGCAAGGTGAATATTATTTTTAAATCTTTATTGTCTTTCTGTGCAGATGCAGTGAGTCTTTCTTTGGTCTCACTATACAGGCAGTTCAGGTCTTCAGGCAAACTGAAGATCTGCTGGAAATGCCATTCCAGGATAGAATGTTTTCTCAGAGTTACCAGCTATTACTCCTACTCCTTTCGTGTAGTCTTCGTTGTCAAGTGGTAAAGTGAGATGCAGAACTGACCTAATTTCTGAGGTGGTTAAATTCGTCCATTGACTCACCTCACTTGAAGAATAAAGGAAAAATGTGTTCTTTGGGCAAATTCAGTCCACGTTTTCAGCTGGGTTTTCTTGGCTTGGTAGTGGACTAATGTTTGGAACCTTGTGCTCTGAACTGTGTGCCTGAAATGAAACATGACACAGTTTTTCTCAGATGTATGCCATTGTATTATGAATAATAAGACATCCTGAGAGGTGAATGAGGTACTTTAATTATTTCAGATAAATTAAAGATATCTAGAAATGCAAAAGTATTTAGTGTGTGTAAACATTTTGCTTGCCAGCGTAAGCTTTGTAGTTAACTTTCTGCATCTAGCTAAAGCAGAGTCAGACTGTACTGTCATTACCTGTACCCAGCTAGACAGAATTTGGCTCTGAAGTTTCATGTGAGAGCCACTCACTGAAATTTGTTGGTACTTGTTTCCTATTCTTCATAGTCCTTTCATAACAGTTAAACTCACAGTAACATTTGGGAGGAAGTAAATTACAGTTCATTTACACGTATGGTTTAGTTCTGCTCATAGTAGTGCTGCCTGGTCAACATTCAAGCACTTCTGTTGGTTCATGATGGCAAAATGCTGTTGGCTACTGGGCTTAATAGAGCATAGCTTAAAGTCAAATGTAGAAGAGCGTGTGTGCTTTTCCAATGAGCTGTGGATGTGCCAGGTGTTAGAAAAGAGCAAGTTTAAATTGCAAGTCTGCAGCTTGGACCCAAACTGGTCTGCTGTACACATTTACTATTTGTGTGCACTAAGGTGAGTGAGACCTGCCTTTATAGTGTGGGGACAGAAGGAATGTTATGCCCTTTACAGCTTTAGTGCTTGGGATAAAAAAATACATTTTATACAAATGTAGACTCTCACAGCAATATTAACAAGATTGTGAATCTAAGTGTGTTAATCTGTTGCGTATCTGAAGCTTGCAGTGAGCTGCTAACTCCGTCACTAGACCGCAAACCAAATAGTTTTGTAGCAGTGAGTGTAACTACACCTCCTCAGGCGTTCTGGACAAAGCATGCACAGACAGAGATTATTGAGGTAAGTCTGGAGCTACTGTTGGATTAGACTTGAAGCCAACACAGGAAGCATTTCTTCATAATAAATGGCATTAATTATTGCCTTTTTTTGTTTATGGTTGCAGGGAACAAGTAATCCTATCTTTCTTAGCAGCATTGCCTTTTTCCAAGACTCTCTTATCAATCAAATGACACAAATCAAACTGTCGGTCTATGACGTCAAAGATAGATCTCAGGGAACAGTAAGTCTTCTTGCTCTCAGATTTCTGCATGAAATACTTGTACTTTTGGTTTTAGTTCTGTGGAAAACAACATTGTCCATTGTAAAGGTAAATAATTGCAATTCTGGTGCTCTCTCTTCTTTCAGATGTATTTGTTGGGTTCCGGGACGTTCACAGTGAAAGACCTGCTTCAGGAGAAGTATCACAGGTTGCACTTAACACTAAGGTGTGTAATAATGTTCTCCATTTAGGAAATAATTCTTAAATCTTGAATGGATGCTTAAGATCTGACAAAAACTGTCTGTGAGATGTGATGAAAACCTTTTGTTATGTTAGTTTTTTTAGTTCCAGGCCACTTTTTAAAAAAAAACAACATGTTTTATGTTGCATTGTAGTTAAAACATACAGAACAAGACCTTTCTAAGGTGGTTGAATAGTGTTAGGTATCGGTTCTAGTTCTGCAAGTCAGAAAAGCATTTTCAAGACCATAGAATCATCGAATCATTAGGGATTGGAAGGGACCTCGAAAGATCATCCAGTCCAATCCCCCTGCCACAGCAGGATCACCTAGACCAAGTCACACAGGAACACGTCCAGACGGGTCATTTCATTTCTGTGCATTTCGTCCTGTCACCTCAGCATGTGTTTCTGTGGAGAGTGGCAAAGTAGAGTGTTTTTAACTGTGCTCATTTATAAAGGGCCTGTGATGGGGAGAATGAAATCCACTGAAGCAGAGTATTACCTTAGCTGTTTGGGATAGCTGTTGGGCTTAGCAAAACCTAGCCTCTATTAACTATTTCAAGACCTGTGTATATTTGTGTTTTTGCTGCTAAGCGGTGCATGTAATGCAGTAGGACTAGAGGGAGTTGCATTGCAGCAGTGTTGATTGATATAATTTTCCAGTTCAATTCATATTGGGAGCTTTTGTGGAAGGAACACGACTGAGGAGGGTGCAAGTCTACTAAAGATCCTAAAGATAGTAGGTCTAATTGGTAAGAGTCAAACTACACTCTTGGAAGCCAGAACCGGACACAGTTAGTTTTTGTGTTCATATGGCATCACCTTCCCTCTACGTTAGGAAGATGGCTGCTGCTCTGGGAAAGTGAGACAGAAAGTTGTGTCAGTTTGTGCAGTGCAGCTTCTCAGCTATTAGTGACCTGTCTCAGCTGGTGGTGGTCCCTGGGGATCTCGGGCATTTGCTTCCATGCAGTTCCCTAATCTCCAGGACCTTCCCCCACCTCAGGGATATTTTCTCCATTGAGAATCTTCACCCCCTTTATCCCTAGACCATGTATTTTTAGGATCCTTCTTTTCAGCATCAGCTTTTTCTTGTGGAATTCCCCACAAGGCCCCAGCTTTTCTAATCTAGTCAGTAGAAGTAGAAGATGCTGATGCTCACAACCTAAGCTGCTTTTGCCTACAAAAGATAATCATAAAATCTGAAGTCCTTCAAGTTGTCCAGAAGTATTGAAACACGTGCATGGGTTTAGGCTTTTAGACCTTCAGCTAGGAGGCCTGTACAGCATCCCTGCAGGTTGAGGGGAGCATTTTCCTGTTAAAATATTCTTACAAACATATGTAAAATATCATTTAAAAGTTTCCTATTTGAAATGTTCATTAATATTGACAATTAATAGCCTTTTATAAGTGTTCTCTTGTTGATAAACAGGTCCACCTCCAAAAAAGTCTCAATGCAGAGTGTTTGTTGCAGGTCGGCTGAAAGTGACCGTGTAGGGAACATTACAGTTATCGGATGGCAAATGGAGGAAAAAACTGACCAAAGGCCTCCGGTGACAAGGTCACCTGACACAATTAATGGAAGGGTGCGTATGTGCATTGTACTGAATTCAGAAAAACACTGATTTATTTCTGGCATCGAAATGAGCTAGGCTGACATCTGCTGTCAACTTGCCTGTCCATCTTGATATTTAGTAGTGCTTTGTAATTTAAAATACTGTAAAGAGGAGTTACTGTTTTGACAGTTGTGTAACCCAGTCCAAGAAGCATGGCCATTGGCAGAAAGCCCGGTTCAGTGTCAGTTTTTACACAGTGTAAGGATAAGGTTGTGTAACCCATCACCATCGAAATAAAAGAATCATAGAATCATTAGGGATTGGAAGGGACCTCGAAAGATCATCTAGTCCAATCCCCCTGACACAGCAGGATCATCTAGACCAAGTCAGACAGTCAGTCTGGGTTAGAAGGGACCACAGGATCATCCAGTTTCAACTCCCCTACCATGGGCAGGGACACCCCACCCTAGCCACCCTAGATCAGGCTGGCCAGAGCACCATCCAGCCTGGCCTTAAACACATCCAAGAACGGGGCCTCAGCTACCTTCCCGGGCAACCCATTCCAAGCTCTCACTACTCTCACAGTGAAGAACTTCCTTCTCACATCCACTCTAAATCTACCCATCTCCAGCTTTGCTCTATTGCCCCTAGTCCTGTTGCTACCTGACATCCTAAAAAGCCCCTCCCCAGCCTTTTTGTAGGCCCCCTTAAGATATTGGAAGGCCAGAATAAGGTCACCTGAGAGCCTCCATTTCTCCAGACTGAACAGCCCCAACTCTCTCAGTCTGGCCTCATAGGAGAGGTCCTCCAGCCCTCTGATCATCCTCGTGGCCCTCCTCTGCACTCGCTCCAGTACGTCCACATCCTTCTTGTAATAAGGGCTCCAGAATTGGACACAGTCCTCCAGGTGGGGTCTCACCAGACCTGAGTAGAGGGGGAGACCTTAAAGAACACCTCTGACCAAAAGCACCCTGACAGAAAACCCAAAGGTAGTGACAAAGTCCGTCACAACAGAGAAATCCACCCAAACTTATCATAGAAAATGTTCATTCAATTTACAGCCCAGGTCATTAGCCAAGTTTGGTCCATTCTGTCTGCAGCAGCCCTGTCTGCAGAGAGGGAGAAGGAGAGTCCCACAGGGAGAGATGGAACAACTCTGTCTCCCCAAGGGCATCTCTGCTAGAAGCCTCACTTTTATACCGTGGTGCTGCTTCAGCAGCTTCCCCCCATGAAGCAGACCCCTACTGCTATCCAATCTAGACTCTCTTTCTCAAGATTGCTTACTCTTGAGGAAATAAAAGCCAGGAGAGTACTTCCCTCCACACTCTTCCACGAGAATCTGGACATTAGTGGTTCCTCATGGGGAAAAAAGGCATCATCTCAGTTCTCAGCACCTCAGGAGCCTAATGGTAATGGAGCACTGTACATCGGTGCACTTGGTGCCTTGATAACCAGTTTCACAACGATGTGGTGTTCAAGTACACATTGTGAATTAGGTGGCTTAGCAGAGCTGTAGGGGGGATATTCAGGGCATTTACTGAATCTTCAAGGGCACCTTAAAAGATTTTAGTAGAACTGAACAGGTTTTTATAATTTTTTTCTGATCCCAGAGTATTTGTCTGGGAGAAGACAATTCTGGTGCTTTCTCAGCCTAGACACGTTTAATTCAGTAAACCCTGTGCTCTGAGCATCGTGGTGATCACTGCGCTGCTGTCTGCATCACAGTCAGGATGTGGATTTGTATTGCTTCGCAGCCAGGCACAACTTAGCTGCCACATGCTGCTGCAGCACCTTGAAGCATACTGGAGCTGTGCTACCATTAAGTAGCTGAAGAACTGGGTGAAAAGTTCTGCAGCATTTTGAACTGTGCAGTACAAACACATAATAGGAATGTTCAAATTGAAGCGTTTAAGTGGATTTGCTGTTTCAGCCTGCAGTATTTTTTGAAATACTGACTCCAACCTTGCGCTTTGTCAAATGTTCCTTTCATGTTTGTGTACTAGGGTATTGCCCTGGCGCTGAGGTTTGATTCTGTCCTGTTTGTGGGTTTTGTTTTTGTTTAGACTGTGTTGCCAGTGGATGAAAGTTTGACAGAGTCTTTAGGAATGAGATCCAAATATGCTTCGTTACGGAAAGATGCGCTACTGAAATCTGGTAAGCTGCTGTGGGCTCTAACAAATGAGCTTTAGGAGATGCTATTCTTTTGCTGTCTGCCTGTGGTCTTGGGGCTTTTAAGCAGATGTTTCATTTGAATAGGAACAGGCTGTTGACTGAGCAGCCCTTTGAGGGTCATAGAAAAGTAAATTACCGTTTGCACTACTTTGTGCAGTGAAAACAGCAGAAGCAAAGCCTTTGTCCTTGACTGTAGCATAAAATTTTCCATGCCATGTGCTGGTCTATTCCTAAGTGATCACTGGGGTTTGAGGAGAGGGGTAGAGGAAGGCAGTTGCTTTAAGGAAAAAAATTCTTGTAGCCATGTTACTTTTCCAGCAAGTGATTGATTGCATGAAATGGAAATGAACAGTACACAAAAGAAATAAATTGAAATGTTGTCCATGTAATTTCCTTACCCGTGTTTTAAATCATTGGGAGAGTTTGGCTGCAAACAGTGGAAGGAAGGGCATTGCCAAGTGACCATGCTTGGAAAGGCTAGACTGATGCCTGCTGAACCCAGATCTTTACAGCAGTGTGTTACAGCAAGCTAGCGAACCCGGCAGTTTCCTTTAAGAAAGGAGAGACCTTGTACACTTCTAACTCAAGCGCTGTGCTTCAGTAACACAATTTCAATTCTTCAGTGTTTGGTGGTGCCATTTGCCGAATGTATCGCTTCCCAACCACTGATGGAAACCACTTGAGAATCTTGGAGCAGATGGCTGAGAGCATCCTGTCACTGCACATCCCAAGGCAATTTGTGAAGCTGCTGCTGGAAGAAGATGCAGCAAGGTGAGTTTGGGACAATTTACGTGCACAGTACTTCCCAGTTACAGTATCACAGTAATGATAAGGTTGGAAAAGACCTTAAAGATCATCCACTCCAAGCTAAATCCAAATAAACCCAGTAAACCTAACATCTAACATCTAGATCATGCCACTCAGCACCTCATCCAGCCTAACCTTGAACACCTCCAGGGATGGCGACTCAACTACCTCCGTGGGCAGACCATTCCAAAACCGGATGACTCTTTCAGTGAAAAATCTTTTCCTAATGTCAAGTCTAAACCTGCACTGATGGAGCTTAAGACTAAACCTCTTGTCCTGTCTCCAGTGGCCAGGGAGAAAAGACCAATCCCTGTCTGACTACAACCACCTTTCAGATAGTTATAGACAGTGATAAGGTCACCCCTGAGCCTCCTCTTTTCCAGGCTAAACAAACCCAGCTCCCTCAGCCTCTCCTCATAGGGCTTATCTTCCAGCCCCTTTAACCATTCTAGTTGCCCTTCTCTGGGCTCGTTCCAGCACCTTGACATCTCTCTTAAACTGAGGGGCCCAGAACTGAACACAATACTCCAGGTGCGGTCTAACCAGTGCCGAATACAGGGGAAGGATAACCTCCCTTGACCTGCTGGCCACACCATTCTTGATGCAGGCCAGGATGCCATTGGCCCTCTTGGCCACCTGGGCACACTGCTGACTCATGTTAAGTTTGCTGTCCACTAGTACCCCCAAGTCTCTTTCCACCTGAGAACTCTCTAAGAACTCAGTGAGTTAAGGGGTGGCTCTGAGAGTCAGGAGAGTAGTTTGGGATGGAAAACAAAGAGAACAAAAGCAAGTAAAATGAGACACCGTAGGACAGTAATGAATTTTTATCATTTTAGGAGGTGGGAGGAAGAAGGAAATATTTTAAGCCTTTTGTAGGTTAATTCTGAATTTGCTTATTTTTGAAGCAATTAATTCTCTTCCAGGCAACATACTCATTTATGAGTGGTACTTCCCCAGTTTTGTAGGCTGTGGTTTGCAAATACAATGGTTTATGTTCTTTGTAAAAACCAAGACTGAGATGGTAAAACAATTTCAGCTGGGTTTTTAGAATTTGTTTTTTCATTTGGGCTGTGTTTGAATCTACTTCTAGAGATCTAACTAAGCCTAACCTTAATTAAAACTATTTAGTGCTCTCATTATCCCATGTTAATACATCTCTGTTTAGCATCCTCTATGCCACAGCCCAGAGGAGTGCTGGACTGCTACACAAACACAGCTGCTTCTATCTTAATATTCTGGTGATTTTCAGAATGTCCTTGGATAATCACAACTGCTGTCTCTTACATAAAGCTCTTCTGAGCCAGAGCTCTTTAAAAAGAAGCAGCTAACCTGGGGGGATATTTTGACTACCTAATTATTTATGGCATGCGCATCCCCCTCTGTCTTAGCCCAATGGCACAAGCAAGTAAACGTGAAGCATTAAGGTGTGAATTTGCTTCAGGAAGACTTGGGCTCAGATACCTGGCTAGTTCTGATCAGGAGGTTTGACAAGGTAGTCATAATACCATCATACGCAGTTTACAAGATAAACTGGAAGTGTCTTTTTCCGGATCACTGATGAGTAGAGTTAACACTGTGGCCCTTTGGCAAATCATTCAGATGGTTTTCATGGAAATTTGCTTCCTTTGATTGCCACTTCTAAATGCTGTGGAGTGGCAACTCTTGTGTGAAATGCTGTTTGAAATTATGCACAGGCAATTGATTAGAGTAGGCTTTAGGGATAGTGTGAGAACTGCAGAAGGAACTGCTGGATCCTTTAATAGCAGATGACTGTTGTGACTTTCTTGGGGTAGGGTGTTGTTGGATTGTGTCTGGTGTTGACTTTCCCCCTTCTTCCTTAATTCCAAATAATATCTTATTCCAAGGAGACAGCAATACAAGCGTGCCATGAAGTACACCGACTGTTTGGTCAGCGGTGTTGTTGGTGGACAGTATGTGACACTGGATTGCCATCTATGACTGAAGACCTAGCAGTCAGGTTTAATGGGAAAGTAATTTTCCCTTTCAAATCTAGAGGTGTCCAGTTGTCATTTATTCCACCTACAGTGACACTTGAGTGCCTGTAGTCCCTGAAGGGCAGCCTGTTCCAGTGCTCTATCAGCCTCACCATGGAGTGCCTGTAAGAAGCAATGAAAACCTGACTAGTGCTGTGCTTGCTGGAACACAAGGACTAGATGATCTTTCAAGGTCCCCTTAGGGATTGGAAGGGACCTCAAAAGACCATCTAGTCCAATCCCCCTGCTAGAGCAGGATCACCTAGACCAAGTCGCACAGGAACACATCCGGGTGGGTCTTAAACATCTCCAGTGAAGGAGACTCCACAACCCCCCTCAGCATGAGTTTCTTCTCATATTGATGTGGAACCTCTTATGTTCCAGCTGACACCCATGGCCCCTCGTCCTCTCACTAGCTGACATATAGTTTGAGAGAGCCTGTAGAAATGTGGGAAGCGTTGATTTTGACCAACACCAGAGGCTCCTGGAGGGACTGTGGTGTATTCTGCCTGTGTTAAACCAGAGTGAATGGAGAATGTGTGCTACATTAATACAATGTGGAACTCATTCTTGGTTAAGTGGCCAGTGGAGCTAAACATCTCTTTCCTCCCTCTTCATTTTTTTTTCTCTCCCCCAGGGTATGTGAACTAGAAGAACTAGGAGAACTATCTCCTTGTTGGGAGAGCCTTCGTCGACAAATAGTTACTCAGTACCAAACAATTATTTTAACTTATCAGGAAAACCTAACTGACCTACACCAGTATAAAGGTGACTCCTTTTTCATAATAATGTGATCCTTAGCAAACCTAGAATGTTTTAGTTTAATGAGTAAAAAATACTGCTGTTAGATTTCTTTATTAACATCTGATTCTATGATTCTCTGATTTATTTTGAGTTTGCTGAGAATCTTTGTCTGCTTTCTTCCTTCTCTTATTATACCCTGGAAATTGAGAACAATTATGAGCAGTAACAGAAGGATAGATCTTTTTTTATGTATTTCTCTGCTTTGCTTTCAGCAAGTAAATGATGAATGAAGCTCTGTGAATGTTTTAGTGTAAGCAAAAGCAGAGGGGTTTTATTCTTACTTTTCCCCTGCATTTCTCAGGTCCTTCATTTAAAGCCAGCAGCTTGAAAGCTGATAAAAAGCTGGAATTTGTTCCTACGAATTTACATATCCAGAGAATGAGAGTCCAGGATGATGGAGGATCAGGTATTTGTTTCTTTTTTCACCTTATTGTGTTACTTTTCTCTCCATTTTTTATTTTCTTCCTCAACCCTGTAGCCAAGTTTCTACAAACTACTGCTCTGTAGCAGCAGTGCTGGTTATAGCAGCTTCCATCCTCAGGTTCCAAATCTCTTTGCAAAAGAAGATGTGCAAATACCATTAATGTCATTCTGCAGGTGGCAAAACTAGGTTTTGGGGTTAACTGTACCCTCAGTGACACAAGTCAGCCTTTGTAGTAGAGAAGGATGTGGAAACCATACACAATGGTTTGTAGTTAAGCTTGTGGAGCTTTTCTCTGGAACCATCCTGTATGGTTATACAAAATCACACGAATTTTTTCACTCTGAACCTGTGTCCTCATAAATAACCTAGATTTCCCTTTGTTTTAAGAGTGATTCCCATTAACAACGAGCACACGTGCCCCGTGTATCTATGTGAGGGATTCCAGTAAGGGCAGGTTATGTTCACAGCTTCTTTTTCACTGTCAGTCTTCTAGACTAAGAAACAAAGGACCTGCATTCAAGTACAGTTCTTTCAACTCAAAAGTACTTGATGGATTTTGAGGGCCTCTTAGACAATTCCGTTTTCTTTAAAACACTGGCACAAAGTTTTACAAAAATTACTTCCAGAGTAGTTTTTGAATTTCCACAATTGTTTGATCAGGTTAAAGATGACAGGCTTTCATTTGTAAGTCCTTTTTGTCCATCCCAGATCAGAACTACGACATAGTCACCATAGGAGCACCAGCAGCTCATTGTCAAGGCTTTAAATCAGGTGGCTTGAGGAAAAAGCTGCATAAATTTGAAGAGGCAAAGAAACAGTAAGTAGAAATGTTGTTGTGCCAGCTGTTTTCATGTCTTTTCTTCCTGGTCCATACTCAGTGATTTGGAAAATCACTCCATTCTATTTTTTTGTTGTTGCACTTCATTCAATAGTTCTACTATACGATGTGAAGATCATTCCTTTCTTTTTTTATAATATTACCTTGGTTGGTTCCCAATAGCCCCTTTCTAATGATTATATCTTGAATTTTCCTGAATGCTTCTTGTTTCATTTAGTTTAGCTATTACAGGCGTTGGGTTTGGGTTCTGCCTAATTGTGAATTAGAAAGTTTGTCTGTAAAACCTCCTCGACTGCACTGCATCATGGTTTCAACCCATTCTTTTCAGGAGACCTTCACCCATCTCATAGCTTCACGGTCCTGTTGCTGAACTCCCTTTTGGACAGAATAGGTGTGCCAGATAGGCAAATTCTTTGTTGGCAATTTTGGTTTAGTTCTGGGACTACTGCTGAGGGGCTTCCCTGCATTGCTTCAAGGTTCGTGCATGGATTAGGCTTCCGTAGAAATACAACCATGTGTACTACAGGAAGAGACAGAAATCATTTAGGTCACATACACTATGAGGAGAGACCTGTGTAGCATCCACACTAGCTGCTCAGGAAAAGATAAGTATGGTTTTATGGGTCTACGTTACTTTTGCAGCAGTATGGAGGATTGAAGGAACCATGAAAGCAGCAGGACAAGGAGTCATTGTATCCAGGGTAAAGGAGACCTTGGTAATGCTCTTCCAAAGAAAGAATTTGTAGGATTTGGAGCTGAGAGGAAGGAAGAGTGTGAACCAGGCTTTGCCAACTGCAGAATTAATTATGGCAGTAGAGAAGTGAATAGCAGCATCCTATGAACATCAGGCAGATATGTCCTGACAAAAAAAGATCGATGCCAAATGTACCTTAGTGTAATTATTTCTGACTTAGAGCACACTAGGATGGGACTAGAAGAAACTAAACCTGGAAACACTGGTACGCTAGGCTCACCTTTCAAGGTCTTTTGATACCACTTCCGCACTCTGAAATAACCTTCTTCTGTCAGTTTAGCCACCAAAGTGGGCTTCACTTCTGCTAATTGGAGAGCTTCATTTCCATCCACTATCTCACCTCTAAGTTTTACAGAACTGTTCCTTCTGGATCCATGAAACCTGCAGGTTCAGCACTTAAAGAATAAGTTTCCCTTTTAATTGCTTCTATGTTCTCATAAAAGCCAGTATAGTAGAACTCAGATCCATCTCCTCAGGTTCACTCTTCCGTAGGTATCATTCAGCTCGCTCTTCTTTCATTGGCAAAACCATTGTGCTTGGTGCATCCACAACATTTCTCTGGAACAACACATGGGCATCCATCAGTCTGTGTTTTTTGCTGATGAGTTTAATTGTTCTGTTGTTTTCTTGTTGAAAAGATTACTCAAACAAGTTCTTCCCCCAGACATCCTTTGTTTTGTTTCGTGCTTTTGGTATTTGCTAACAATCTGCTAATTTTATTTTGGTTTTTTGTTTTTTTAGCAGTTATGAGGAGTGTTGGTGAGTTTTCTGTTTCTGAGAGTTCTGCAGAGAGGGTTTTTGTACTTTGGGTTGTCTTATTTTTCTTTCTTTGGCAAAGATCTGGTGTGTTTTAAAAATGTGCAGGGCTTTTTAATGTCATGCATCATGGCATCACGTGCTTTAAGTAATTGTAGCTGCTTTGTAGAACATGATGTGCGAATGAATTTCATTTCATCTGCAATGTTTGGAATGAACAGCTAGCTTTTGGCTCTCTCTGATGACAACTTAGAAAGCTAAAGGTCACAACAAGGATTTTTTTATCTTTTCCTCTTATTTCCATTGGAAACTACCTGGAGAGAGAAACTTTCTGCCGGGGTGGAAGATAATTTGCATAGTAATTTACATACATATTTTAAAATCTTCACAGTGGTTGACTGGACAAGGTTTATATTTTTGGTAACCCATGTCTTAATTTAAATGTTTTCTGTTAGTTTTTGTTTGTTTTCCTTCATGCTGTGACATGATGGCTCAATGGTGCAGAAGTTCTCCTCTAAATTACTCATATTAAAGCTTGAACCCTTAATTCACTGAGGGTTTAAGACTGTGTTATAGTTTGCTGATACAATAATACAATGAGAGCTGTTCATTTGAAAAAGCAGTTGCAGGTTGGAAAGTCAATAAGTGTGAACTTTACCATAAATTTTTCCTGATCATCCCAGCAAATTTGTGATTAAAACTTTAATACTTCTAAATCAGACCTCAATATGCTGCATGGCCTTTCCTACCAAATACATCTTTATGCATGTTAACCACACTGTCGTGGAAAGAAATTGCTCAGAGGAATTGTCACCTAATGATCTGTGTATCTGTGTGTGTGTTTCACCAGTTAATAGAGGGCACAAACCATCTACAGGAAAAGTCCTAAAGGCTCAGATGAATTTGCTCTACGGGGTAGCAGTACTGGGGAGTGGTTGTTCTCTGGTCCACTCAGGTGGATGACCAGAGGGACACAAACAAGGAAACTCTTCAAGAGTCACTTCTGACTTATCCATTGAAAAGAAATCTCCTGGTTTTTCTTGCAGCTCAGACAGATACTGGGATTAAGCTCCTCCCTTGTCTTGATATAAATTTTAAAAAAGCAGCATTTGACTTTTGGAAATTTCAAAGATTGCCCCATGCAACCCTCTTGTCTTACCACACAGACACACTGCAGAAGTGAACAGCATTTAGGGGTAGCAGAGGAATTCACACTCCTCAGAGGTTATGAACTGAGGTAAATGTGCCTCGAAATGAAACTCCGGTCTCCCAGCATAGCTTTGTGCATCAAATAGTGCCAAGGTTGGTCCAAGAAGTGGATTCTTCTGTGCTCTTACTGGGTTGAAGCCATCCCAACTGGAAAAACAAGAGTGAAACTAAGATAATGTAAACTGATGTCACCTCATGTCGTGTCGTGAACAGGCGTGACAACAGCTGGAGCAGTTGTAAAAGCCTGATCTTTGTGTAGCTTTCCTACTGGGAGGAAAAAGCCAACGTGCTGCATGGCAAAAGCACTAGTGGTGGGTTGGTTCCAAAGCAAACTCAGAGCTGTGGCTTAAAGTAGTTTTCTAAGGTAAAAGGCAGCTTTTGTGAATGACTCTTCTCAGGTAGGAGTAAATCACCCTTTAGAAGTGCTGCTCTCTCTCCAGCAGCTACAGGGAGTGTCTGAGCATCTGTCTTGGAGCAACTTCTGTAGACATCTGAACTTCAAGGACATAACCCGTTCTCCTCCACTGCTGAGTAAGCGTCTTAGTGGACCTGTAGTGTCCCAATATAAAGATGTGTTTTATAGAAGTGGCTTATTTCCCTCACTGTGTGGAAAAGCCCCAAATGTGGTGTTGCTTTATACTGTTACAGCTTATAGTTCTTAATAGTTGTATCATGTCCCTAGTTCAGTACAGTAAGTGTGTGCTAACAGAAGCTACACAGAGGACAGAGTCCTTGGGTCAGCCTAGAAACTTGTGGTTTTCTTTATATCTTGAGATGGCTTTTGTTGCTGTAACTTGGATCAGGCCTGAAAACCAAAAAGATATGCTAGCAGAGAATTTTTCATTCATACCACATTGTTTGCTTTACAGAGCTGGGTGGCATTTCTGAGTCAGGAGTGCAAGATTTGC
Organism: Rhinopomastus cyanomelas; assembly: GCA_013400115.1. NCBI lineage: Eukaryota > Metazoa > Chordata > Aves > Bucerotiformes > Rhinopomastidae > Rhinopomastus > Rhinopomastus cyanomelas. Next base: position 1,754,598 of record VXBP01010266.1, read on the forward strand.
CTTGCGTGGTGCTAGTAGCTTTGTGATAAACAGGTTAGGAAAGCAGGACGCAGTGAAGCATCTGTGTTGTAAGAGGAGGGGGAATGGGGCAAGCTGTCTGTGCAAACAGTGGTTGTGTATCTGATGACAAAATCTGTCACCCACATTCATCTCAGTAAAAATGTCCCTCTGCTATATACATCCCACAGCCCCTTGGCTGAGGGGTTAGTAAATCTGCACCTGAATGCTTTCACTAAAGGCAGAGAAGGCTCTAGGATCATGTTCCTGCTGTGCAATTGCCCACTGGCCTTTCACTTTTGATTGCTCTCCTGGGTACATTTTTGCTGCGTGCCATTAATTCCCCAGCATGCCACTCTAACGTGTGCTACCTCTAAGTCAGACCTCCCCCTAAACTCAGTGTTTCTCTTTCAGCACTTCAACTAGTTCCCAGTCAATAATATACATCCCGCAGGACATTGTTAGAGCAAAGGAAATCATTGCACAAATCAACACCTTGAAAACGCAAGTCAGTTACTATGCAGAAAGGCTCTCCAGAGCTGCCAAGGACAGATCGGCTAACGGCCTTGAAAGAACACTTGCCATCCTAGCAGACAAGGTAGGACGATAATGTGTTTTTCCCTCTGTGTCTGTCTTTAGTAGGTTTTCTTGAAATAGCTATTCTACCTTGTTCAGAAGTGTATTGTACTGTGTACAGTCTTAACGAAGAAGCAGAAACGCTCCTTCTCTTTCACACGCGTGCCTTCATCTCCTCTTGAGAACGCAGCAGAGAACAGCATCCTCCGGTTCCCTTTAGTCTTCCATCCTGTTCCAGAAATGCTCATTATTTACTTTCTTTTATGTGCTTTCTCCATAACCACCCGTTTTAATGTTCCTCTGAGTCATCTGTCAAACAGCAGCAGCTGGGCAGAAGGTAATAAAACCATTGTGTGTTTTTCCACCGGTGAAATAGAAATAATGGTGACGCAGCCTGTGCTTTAATTGTAGTGATGAGAATTAGCTGTTTGTTGATGGGTGCTAACAGAAACCAGACTGAGCACAGTCTTACTTACAGGGACAAAAAGCCTAAATCCTGTTTCACAGAGCTGTTCTGAAGCAGATCTGAAGGTTGTACATAGCAGTACTGGCCAATCCACCTTAGAGACTCCAAAACAATAGATCACAGGATCACTTGAGTTGGAAGGAACCTCAAGTGATCATGAAGTCCAACCCTCTGCCAAAGCAGGACTGCCTAGAACACATTGCACATGGCTGCATCCAGACAGGTTTTGAATATCTCAAGAAGGAGATTCCACAACCTCTCTGGGCAGCCTGTTCCAGTGCTTTTTGACTCACACTGTAAAGAAGTTTTTCCTTATTTCTAAATGAAACTTCTTGTGTTCCAGCTGGATAGTTTCTTCTACGGAATGCTAGTTCTTCTGCCCAGGGAAGTTGTGGATGCCCTCTCCCTGTTGGAGGCCAGGTTGGATGGGTCTTTGAGTAACTTGGTCTAGTAGGAGATGTTCCTGCCCAAAGCAGATGAGTTTCAAATAGATGATCTTGAGGTCCTTTGCAGCCAAAATGGGCCCATGGTTCTGTGATCTATTTATTTATTTTTGTCTGCAAGAGAAAGTGGTGTAAACTACTTACAGAATAATGACAAGTTGTTGAAATATGGGGCTTGATTGCTTTTTAGACACGGCAACTTGTCACAGTGTGTGACTGCAAGCTGTTGGCAAATTCAATACATGGCTTGAATGCTGCAAGGCCAGACTACATAGCTTCAAAAGCATCTCCAACCTCGGGAGAAGGGGAGCAGGTGATGCTGAGGAACGATCAAGACACCCTTGTGGCCAGATGGACAGGAAGAAATAGCCGATCTTCTCTGCAAGTGGATTGGCATGAAGAAGAATGGGTATGTTTGCTTAGTGGGGCGAGGAATATTTTCTTCTTTCTAGAAGGGTTGCTGTTGGGTTGCTATTTGCCATTTGTGCTGTTGGCCAACTAGCAAAGACATCCCCTACATCTTACGCTCTGTCGCTCCATGGCATGGGGATACAAACAGGCCTTAAGAAATATGTCTGTGTCTCCCAAACAGTGGAGATTGAAACAGTAGGCGCATGGCTTTTCTGGAGTTGGTTCCAAGGGAAAGCAAATAGATTTTCAAGTTAAAAAATTGACCACATGACCAAGGGCACTCACATTTTCCAAGCTGAAGCGTACTTGGTGTGTGTTAGCTGTCCAGCTCAGCCTTCTTGACTTTTAGTCTCATCTAAATATTTAGAACTTGCAGTCCCTCTGTTTTGGTTGCAAACAGCATTTTAAAACTATTTGCGCAAAGAGTTCAAATAGTTTTCCTTACCACACTGCCAGCTGGGATGGGAATTGGGCTGTGTGAATTCTGTCACTGTGTGATGTAAACAGAGGTGAGTTAGGTCTCACAATAGCTAAGATTAATTAAAACCATTATTAATACTGTGAAATACCAATTTAGAAATGAGATAAAGTTCATTCATTAAAACCATGCTAGTTTTAATTGTTTGGGCATACGTTGGCCTACAGTCAAATTCACAGTAATGAACCAATTCAGTTACTTAGCTAGTAAAACAATAATTTTTGCTTTTACTCACTGAGTTACACAGGAAAAAAGATATGAGGCTGTGTACAGTTATTATGTCAGACAGAGTTTCAGTGACAAACAGTAGTGCCAACTGGGAATTGCAATAAGAGTGCAGGAGGAGGCACTTAAAATTGTTCAGCAGGTTTCCTTAGAAAACAACCGTGTGATTCACCACACAAGTGGGTCACTGCATGTTGTTGACACGCCGGTGAACATCTTTTGTACAGCCAGAGAGTGTGTGTGTTCGCACAAGCGTAAATGCAACAGCCCAGAGGTCACTTAATCACTGGAGGAGATGTATCGCCAAGGGATTTGTTACGCAGAGTCTGTTTTCTTTTTAAATTGAGAAATAACTCTTTTCTTTTAAGGAGAAAGTTTGGCTGAATGTTGACAAAAGCCTGGAGTGTATTATACAGAGGGTGGACAAACTCCTTCAGAAGGAGCGCTTGCAAAGCGACAGTTGCGAAGATGTTTTCCAGTGCGACATCAGCTGTACTAGTAAGAAAGGTAATCGGGACACTCGTGCCTACTGGATAAATCCAGAAGATTTAAATGAGACCTCATCATCCTCACCACCTTCATCATCCTCACCACCACCTTCATCCACACCATCCTGTGCATGCCATTCTCTCAGAAAGACAAGTGCGTATGCCAGACACTGCTGCTCACCGCTGCTCTCTCGCTGTGCGCTGGCATCATTCCTGAGCCTTCCTCACATCCTTCCATGTGTTTTTAGTTCAGCAGTGGTGCTGATGGCAGGCAGAAAGGGATGGCGGTGTGCTGGGACCTGCTAAGACTTGTTTCAAACACCTGATCCCACTGAAAGCCTTGTCAGATCCACTGATGACAGTGGGATTTGTATTTCACGCTGGGTCTTTTAAGCTGGTAAAACAGGTGTTTGGGGGTAGCATACATCAAACATCACCTCTGGTAGCTTTCCCGTTGTCTTCAGCTTCTTCACAGCAATCAAAGCTTGTTACATAAGATTTTTACGTAAGCTCTGGTTGTAGAGGTTTGTATGTGAGCCTCTGGAACAGATAAATAAAGTGTGAGAGAAGTGCAGGTGCTACCTCAACACTAATGGTCCCAGCTGAGCTGCCAAAGCACAGGAGGGGAGCCAAGTAGCCCCAGCAGACTGAGCTGAGCTTGGAGGAGTCTACTGTAGATCAAAACAAGTTTTAACTTCTCAAACTGTCACAGTCTGTCATGTTGAGGCATTCAGCTAGTTAGTCTTCTTGTAGCTAAGATTTGGCAATACAACCTCTGGGTGGAGTAATTCAATCAAAATGTGGTGTAAAGTGAGGGCTGGTTTGTCTCCAGCATAGTGGCACGAGCATGTGCATGAGAAGTGTCCTGATCATTTTAGGTGGACAGTTTAGCAGCCATTCATCACGATTCAGAATTACTGTACTTACTTGACCTGCTCTCATCTTCTTTGCATGTGGTCACTGTGATTTGGCCACTTAATAGGGCAGGTCTGCCAAGTTAAGCTCAAGAAAGACTGATCTGTGTTTTCCCTTTCTTGTTCTTGTTCTGTCTTACCATTTGGTGGCCCCTTCGTCCTTATGTGTGTCTGTGACTTCATGTCCATCCCATTGTGAACGTTGCAGCAGAAGCCAGTACCTTAAGAAAAAGAAAGCAAGAAGGAAGTTAAAATAAATGTTAATATTTTTGTGTAGTTTTGTAGATGTTACATATGATTTGCTTAATATCTTAAATTACCATGTTGTTCTAGATTACATTGACTTTTTTGTGTATTATAAAGAAATAGGAGAGTTGATTCTTGTTTCAGAATGTGCTTTTTTTTTTAATTTTTGACTGATTTCTTCTACCAATTTGATAACTTTACGTGGTTTTATTTGCTAGCTAGTTTACCTGAAGTTTTTTATGCATTTACGTTACAGTTTTGTCAGTAAACTTCAGTGCACGTTCAGATCAATGATTAAAAGGTGTGGATTTTTAATGTTAAGGACAATAGGAAAAATCTGTGGTGACTGATATCATAGGCTTTTCCTAAGATAATCTGATGCTGAAAGCATCCCAGAACAATCCATTTCTTTCATTTCCAGTTGATCTTTAAATCCCCTCTGGATTTTGACCCTTATGCCATAGAACTGGGGAATTAGCTGCAATTACCTACAAAAGGATTGGTTTGTGCCAGGTGTTTCTGCAGCCATTCCCTATTGTTCCTCCAAAACAGGAAAACCAATATTTACATTTAATCCACAGAGCCTAGGACAGAGACATTAAATCAGAAGTATCACAAGGTTTAAAGCTCTGAGGAGCTTGCTGCCATTTCCTGATGCTGCCTAAGTGTAAGGACTAGATCTGAAGTCTGACTGTCAACCAATGCTGGTTGAATTCAACCTAGAAAATCCTGGAGAGGAAAACCTTTTGAAGCAAACACTGTTCATAGGTGTTAATGGAGAATTTGAATTGCACTTAGGAAGTTTATTGGAAGCCAGGCCATGTTGGGTACTTGATTCTAATTAGATGTAGTTCCTAATTAATGATCCATGTTTTTGACAGAGGAACAGGTTCAATACTATGGAAAAAAATTGGTTGTATTTAAACTAATGGGAATTTTCCCACTGAGTTGCATTCTGTAACTTCACATCAAACCTGGCCTGTTAATAAAAGAGGATGGGTTTAGACTAGACACAAGGAATAGATTTTTGACACTGAGACTAAAGAAATCCTGGAGCAGGTTGCTCAGATTGATGGTAAATGCCCCATCCACATTCAAGGTCAGGTTGGACAGGGCTCTGAGCAACCTGATGTAGTTAAATATGTCCTGCTCATGCAGGGGTGGTTAGACTAGATGAACTTTAAAGTTCCTTTCCAACCCAAACTTAATTCCCTTTCGCTGTCATTATCCACAACTGAGTGAGGGGCAGAGAAGATCCCGTCTCTAAGTTAATTATCAACATTTAAAATGTTTCCTTCTCTCATGTTCCAAGAAATGCTAATTTTTAGTAAATCCAGGTTTTGAATAAATGACACTGAGCAGAGGTTGGCCAGAATTTTTGTTTTTAAACAAAAGCCAGCAAACCAAGGCAGTTCCAGAATTGGTAAGAGACACACTGGAGTATTACTGGAGAACATTAGGACATCATCTAGCTCAGCTGGTTGTCCTAATGGATACTCTTCAGTTTTACATTTTCCGTTGTTATTTTCAAATCTCTCATTAATTGACTAGTCAATCTAGATAGAAACAACAGAAATGTAAACCCCGTTAGCGTTAATGACCTACTTTTCCATAATGCAAGTCTTGCTTTAACAGGATCTATGGGTTTTTTTCACTGTTTGCATTTCACTGTAGTGTTTGTTCATCTGACAGCATGTTCCTCCCACTGAAGTGCGTATAAAACACTCACGGGCTTCACTGGTGAGGTCTGAGGTCTTAATATACAGTGTAGTGCTGATGTTAACCATCTTATAAACCGTTCAACAGCGATGTGTCTAGATTAGTGAAGTATGTTTCTTTATGACCCTTACATTGGGGTGCCTTAACATCATTGTCTGTTGAGTGCATTGAACTTACTGCTAGTGTTCTGCTGTCCTGTTTAGCAGCCTTACTGCCAGCTTGTTCTATAATTGCACTAAACCAGGGCTTCTCAAGGTGTGCCCTGGGGATTGACAGTGCACCTGCTCTAATCCACAGAGAGCCTCTGGGGGGCTAGCAGGTACTGTCTTTCCTTCAAGTCCCCATCCAGATGTTCCTCTGATCAGAAACAGTGGAGTGGAGGACACAGCCAATGCCCTCAGTGCCCACAGGTGAAGCAGTATCTCTGCTGAGCTCCTCTTCTCTCAGTCCAAGTGTTTTGAGAACCCTGGCATTGAGCATTTTTGTTGCTTGTATTTAGACTCTGTTGCTGCTCCTTAATCATGCATGTTGCCCCTCCATTTCTGTGCAGATAGCAGCCCTACGCCGGAAGAATCTGCTCCAGGTATGTGCATTCATGGCTTCTGCTTCTTCTGAAAATGGCAGAGGTTTGTTCATGACCCAAAACTGAACAAGTGCTTTGCTGTTAAGATTGACCATTTTGAAATGGTAGTGCTCTGCAGTATCATGTGAGTTGCTGAAGCGCGTTGAGAAGTTACTTTTTCCTCAATAATAGCGCAAGGAGGTATCTGGCAACTTCTCATGTCCAAGTACAGGAGACCATTAATGGTCTCTTTGGTTTCTGCTGTCGATATGTTTCAGCAAAGTGTTGCGGTGACAAAGATTTGAACCTGCTGCAAACGTCATTGACAGCTGTTGGAGTCTGACGTTTCAGATGTTTCAGACATGCCCTTTCATCTCTGCTGAATGAGGATTGAGGCAGAACAAAGCTGGTGGAAAATCTCTGCTGTGGGTACACACCAAGCAGCACTGGGCACTGCCAATCTGCCATTCAGACTGCAGCATTTAGGAGACTCACCCCACTATTAGCCCTCTTCCCTCTGGCCTTGTATTTCCACACACCTGAGTTTGCATTTACGAGGTCTGAATAATGTGCCTCTGTAATGCCATTATTTCCCAACTAGATGGCTGTAATTTCTCCCATTCAGCAGTGGTTTAATCTGAGTTCAGTGAAGTTTCACTCTTTAAACAGCATGTGCTCCTTGGTTTAGTCAAACCAGTTGGAATTGAAGCCCCAGGAAAGGTTTGGTTTTCATTCTCATGAACTACTTTAATGTTCTCACCTATCAACCATCTTTCCTTCTATTGTTGAGAAAATGTTTTAAATCAGTTGAAGAGTCCACAAGCTTTTTATTCTTAGAACACCCCTTAGTTTTGGCAAAATACTCATGTGGTTCATAAGTAAATGCTACTTGTTTATTTTTAAGATGGATTTAATTAAAAGCAGTCAGGTCACCCAGACCCATGTGTGTGCATCTTACGTTTAAAGGGCTGAAGCAAAAGTGCACTGCAACTTAATGCTTGCTTCACTCTGAAGGAAGCCAGATGTGACCCAGCTGTGTGCTTAGTGGGTTGCTGATTATACTTCACTGGATTAGGTCTAAGCAACTACCACTTGTGTAATCAATCTCTTTTGTGGAGATCGTGAGTCCTTGCAACCCTGACCGAAGCGAAGGGCAACCGCAGGTGCCCAGTGCTCTGATTTATGCTGGGGATTTTTTATTACAAAAAGACTAGAAGTATTTCTTCAACACTCTGAGCCAACCAGCTTCCCTTTTGTTCAGTTTGTTAGGTGATCTTGTCTGCCACGTAGAAGAAAAGCTGAAAGGACAGTTGGATTAGTCTTGTCAGTTATGTTTCTATTAGCAGACTTTCATAGTTCCCCTCTGGCTGATTATCAAAGAGACGCTTATGATTACTAGCTCTTTTATTAATACTAGCTCTTCATCCTGCCTTGGGACAAAATCCCAAGCAACTTCCTTTCAGAGCCTTGAAGTGCCCCTTTATTGCAGATTCTGATCCATACAGTGCTCCTACAGCCAGCAGGGCAGGGTGTTGTGCGCATTCTATTTGTGAGCTCCAGTGATTTTAAGAAATACAACGTGCTGTCCTTCCCTTTACAAAGAGAAGTGGTTTCCTGTTTCAACCTTACGTTAAGGACTGCAAGACCTTCTGTTGTCTTTTTGTATTGGAGAGAGAATGGGTGTTGGTATGGTATCTGAGTAGTTTTTCATACAGGAATGGAAATGGGCCTTCTAATTGGTGGTTTACGAAGACAAAAGATCAAAGAAGGAAAAAGAAACTGATCTTCTGGAACATTTAAAGGCAGAGCAATCTCACAGGGAGCAGGAAGGGCCAGTGTGTGGAGTACCAAAATAGGACTTTGGCAACCCAGTTTCATTTCTTCGCTTTCTGTGTAGGTCTTTGAACAGTTTCTCTGGCACACAGCTCACGTATTTGAGTGGAAGTCAAGCTCTGAATTCCTTCCAAGAATCTGTCTGGCTCCCATCTAAACCACTATAGTTAGTATTTCCTGCTAGCCAGCTCTAAGGTATCAAACCCACTCAGCAGACAGAGGAGGCTTGAAAGAGTACCTACGTGACCTCTTCATCTGCAGATGAGAGATGAGCATTGTCTAACTTCACTGAGGTGCAGCAGGCTTCAGTGAGAAGTTGAGGCCACCTACGAGTCCACATAAGATTGATAGGCAAGGTGCTTGGAGGAGATCTCATTGACAGAAATGGCTAAGCAGATGTTATCTGTTGCTGTTATAGGATGAAAGATGGGTGGGATGAACAGGCACACGAGGGGCGTATGCTGGTGTGTGTAGATGCTCATGTTTCCGTTAGCTTTCCAAATCAGCTATGGCTTAGCCTGCTCTGCAGGCACGAATCTGGGTCCTGTTACACATTTGGAAAATCATGGCAGCCTTGCAGGGTAAAATCCTCCACGTTTTCCTCGTGCACTGAAGACCACTATGTAAGATGATTTAATTAATAACAAGAGGGAACCAACCAGCCAGCCAAAATAAAACAACCAACACTTCTGGCTGGCAACAGGAAGTTTTTATCTTGATGCATGTTTGTTTGTTCCAAACAAACCTCAGAGTGCTGATAATGTTTTCCTTTTAACCAGGCGAGTGGAGCGAAGCTCTGTATCCCCTGCTGACCACTCTCACAGACTGCGTGGCCATGATGAGTGACAAGGCCAAGAAAGCCATGGTCTTCCTGTTAATGCAGGACAGCGCCCCAACAATCGGGCTGTGCCTGAGCCTTCAGTATCGCAGGGATGTTGTCTTCTGCCAAACTGTAAGCAGCAAGTACCCGTGATGGGATTGCACTTCGACACGTGGTGGGGTTCACGTGAAAGACTTCTGCTGCCAGAATTTTTCAGATCTGTTCTACTCTCACGTGTAAAGCTGATCTCCTCTCACAGCTCTGTGCTCTGCTGTCCTTACTGATTGCTTGTGTACATTCGACTAAATATAACTGTGATATCACCTTGGATACTGTGGAAGTTGGATACTAATAGTGATACTAGTAGTTTGTGGATATGAATAGTTGGATATGAATAGTTGGATACTAAGAGTTGGATACTAAGAGTTGGATACTAAGAGTTGGATACTAAGAGTTGGATACTAAGAGTTGGATACTGATAGTGATACTACTAGTTGGATACTGATAGTGATACTGATAGTGATACTGATAGTGATACTGATAGTGATACTGATAGTTGGACACTAATAGGGATACTAACAGTGGATACTAATAGTTGGACACTAATAGTTGGACACTAATAGTGATACTAATAGTGATACTAATGGTTGGATATGAATAGGTGGATACTAATAGTTGGATACTAATAGTTGGATACTAATAGTTGGATACTAATAGTTGGATACTAATAGTTGGATACTAATAGTTGGATACTAATAGTTGGATACTAATAGTTGGATACTAATAGTGGAAGTTCAGTATTTTAAAAAATACTCAAGAACTAGTGAATATGTACTGCTGTCTGCAGAAACAAACTTTGCTTTCCAGTGCTGCCAAGCTAAAATCAGAAGTGAAAGAGGAAGAAAAATAGCCCTTTAAAAACTCCAGCTGCCATGAGATCAATGAGTGCTGCTTGTTTTTCCCTAAAAGTTCCATTTCTGGCCCTGCTGGGGTCTCTCATGTCGGCCACTTACAAGCAGGTGTCTGCACTGAAAAATCTTGACATTTCTTCTGACCAGATGCCACGTGTTTGTGGTGTATCTGCTTCCCTCTGGAATCAGCCTCTCGCTTATTTATTTCAAACAGCTTATCTCTTGGGTGTTGTTTGGTCGGGCTGTTGTCCCAAATAAGTTCAGGGAAGTAAGTTCCCTCATAAGCTCAGGGAAATTTTCTATTCAAACCTCACTTTTTATTGCAGACAATTTTAAAACCTATTCAATGCTTTGAGTACGTTTACCTGTCATAATCAGAACTTTATTCCCTTCTGTTTAATTCTGCAGCAAATTCATATCCCTGTGTACTTGGCATGAAGCGATCGCCAGGGAAATCCCTTTGTTGGCAGTGAGTTAAGACTAGTAGTAGTGTTGGATCTCAGTACTAGGTCCTCAGGACCTTGTCCTGAATATCTCATACCACTCATTAAAGGAAAAGTGCATCAGTCTGACAGATTCTGTGGCACCTCTTACGGGTGATGTTGTTTCCACTTGGGACTGAAGGACCTTTTCTGTCTTGAGTCATTTCACTCTTCTCTGTTTTCTCTCCCACAGCTGACAGCTCTCATTTGTGGTTTTATTATCAAGCTGAGGAACTGCCTGCATGATGATGGATTTTTAAGACAACTCTACACCATCGGCTTGCTGGCACAGTTTGAGAGCCTCCTGAGTACTTACGGTAAAGGCACGGGGCGAGTCAGTAGTGTCAGCTGCTGAGTCAGTAGATTCTGTGTTAAATTGGCTACAGCCAAATATGAGCATTTGGGCCAATCTGCTGCTGAGCTACAAAATGCTTTAGAAAACTGAACCCCCCCTCAATAAAAGATTATAGCAGGAATATTTAATTCACTCTGAATTTTTTCACATTTAAATGGAATACTTCTAAAATACAGAGAGTTCTTGCCTTACAATGTCAAATATTTAAACGTAACCCAAAACATATCCTTTATTTTTTCCAGAAAAGAAATGGATTAAAGTTCTGGTAAGATGGGAGAAACTGTGCCCAAAATTTGCTTTTTTAATTTCCATGGACTTCCTGTAATCCTGCAGTGCAAAGTGCAGAAGGGAAAGTAGCTCACTCAGAAGTGCTGATTCACTTCTATACCTGAACAGCCATCTGGATGCCACTTAGGGAATGCTTTACTGAGCAAACCCAGAATGGAATCATGGAATCATCATTAGGGATTGGAAGGGACCTGTAAAGATCATCTAGTCCAATCCCCAAGCCACAGCAGGATCCCCTAGACCAAGTGGCACAGGAATACCTTGTAACTTGTCCAGCACAGAACTTACTGTCATTGTCTACACTGTAAAATCAGCATATAATCTACTCTAAGAACAGCAGTGTGAAAGAGCTAGATAATAACTTGTTTATCTAAACTTGCTGAGCTCATAAATTCAGTCATGACCTCGTCACCAGCCTGTAGGTCAAAGTGAGGGCTTTGGTCAGGGCTTGATAAAGAGAAGCTGTACGTAACAGATAATGATTATGATTCACTTTTCCCTCCTTGATCTAGGTGAGGAGCTGGCCATGCTGGAGGACATGAGTTTGGGAATCATGGACTTGAGGAATGTAACCTTTAAAGTAACTCAGGCCACATCAAATACATCTACTGACATGCTGCCCGTCATCACTGGGAATCGGTAAAACAGAACGAAGGGGAGGGAGCAGGAAGTGGGGTGGGACTGCAGATGGGCGAAGCAGCGATACTGCGCTTGGAATTAATTATGAGCCTTTCGTACAGTGCTGTTTCTCTGCTAAGAACTTCAAAGAAAGGTTTTGAAGTGGTCTCGCTCTTTTTCACTGGTGTTTCATTTTACAGGGAGCTAAGCTGAGGAAGGATAGATGGTGAGGCTCAAACAACAGCAGTGTTGTTTTATGAGTAAATATAATCTTGACCTATCTGTCCCCAGTGATAAGCCAGACATAGTCAATCTTAAGAACCTGTGCTGTGTTTAAATTTCAGGATGAGTTTGGAGGCTGATCTCAGTGTCCAAAGTTCACTGCTGTTAATCATAGAACCATTAGGGATTGGAAGGGACCTTGAAAGATCATCTAGTCCAATCCCCCTGCTAGAGCAGGATCACCTAGACCAAGTCACACAGGAACATATCCAGGAGGGTTTTAAACGTCTTCAGTGAAAGAGACTCCACAAACCACTGGGCAGCCTGTTCCAGTGCTCTGTCACCCTCACTGGGAAGAAGTTCCTTCTCATATTTAGGTGGACCCTCCTATGTTCTCTGCACTCCTCAGAGCTCTTTTGTTATATTCAGGAGTATATTCCTCACTTAAGACTTCAGCACTGTAAAGACCTGCACGTAGCACAGAGGAATCACTGCCAATCGGTTAACACACAGCACACAAACCACATGACTTGGTAGCCCAACACAGGGTGATAATGACACACCTTAGTCTGCGCTGACATCGTGGGAGAAGATAAGTTGCATTACCTCACGTTTGCCAGGAGAAGAGGCATACACGGTGCTCTCTGCCGTAGCTCACCTAACCTAAGGTAGCCTCTTGTGCTGCAGGAACAACTTGCAGGTCTTCCTACTTAACCAGGTCCAAAAACATGTCCTTTTGTGCATGTGCATCACCACTGACCTTTAGCACTTTACAGTCAAGTATAGTGACTCTTGAGATGGGGACGCGACAAAGTTTGGCTGTTTCCACCCAAGTTCTACCAGAGCTGCAGTATTAATGAGCAGAGCAAAATCAGCTTTTGCCAGGAAATGTTCAGGCCTGACCTAAATGCCCACGAGGATACAGAACCACCGTTACGGGTTGCTGCAGGTTTGTTTGTGAAGTAGAATAGCTTTGCTGCTGAGGAGCCAGCCGTGGCAGTTCCTTAAAGTCCTCAACTTTGACTGATACTGACTTGTTAATAGTCACAGTATGTTCTAGATGTTATCCTTCTTCACATAAAGAACCCATTTGGATCTCTAATAGCTGTTCATTTCTTTGCAGTGATGGATTTAATGTGAGGATCCCTTTGCCAAGCGCCTTGTTTGATTTGCTGCCGCGAGAGATTCAAAGCGGCATGTTACTGAGGGTTCAGCCTGTTCTTTTCAACGTGGGAATCAATGAGCAGCAAACCCTGGCAGAGAAGTACGTATCCCGTCGTGCAGGCTCGACCTTGAGGCAGTTCAGCAATCTCCTGTGCTGATGGAACGATGTCTCTGGGGAGTTGCATCCTTCATGACTGGCAGTGATTCAGTTTCTTCAGAACCTGCCAAATGCAACACAGAGAAAAGAAGGGCCTTCTTTACATGGCATGTGGCTGGGAACTTCTTATGTCACGGGGCTGAGTCTGGTGCAGGGTTGTGTGGTTCAGAAATTAATCTACAGCAGAGGGAATCCATCATGAGATATTTAACACAGAGGTGCTGCCTGAGACTCCAGGCCTCATTAGAGAGGTCAAGACATCATAGAATCATTAGGGATTGGAAGGGACCTCGAAAGATCATCTAGTCCAACCCCCCTGCCACAGCAGGATCACCTAGACCAAGTCACACAGGAACACATCCAGGTGGGTCTTAAACATCTTCAGAGAAGGAGACTCCACAAACCCCTGGGCAGCCTGTTCCAGTGCTCCGTCACCCTCACTGGGAAGAAGTTCCTTGTCATATTTAGGTGGAACCTCCTCTGTTCCAGCTCACATTCATTGCCCCTTGTCCTGTCACTAGATGGCCTTGAGAAGAGCCTGGCTCCATCCTCCTGGCACCCACCCTTCACATATTTGTAGACATTAATGATGTTAGGCCTCAGTCTCCTCCAAGCTAAAGAAACCCAGCTCCCTCAGCCTCTCCTCGTCAGGGAGGTGCTCCACTTCCTTCATCATCCTCGTTGCCCTACACTGGACTCCCTTCAGCAGCTCCACATCCCTCTTGAACTGAGGGGCCCAGAGCTGGACACAACACTCCAGATGTGGTCCCACCAGTGCAGAGTAGAGTGGGAAAAGAACCTCTCTTGATCTGCTAACCACCCTCCTTCTGATCCGCCCCAGGATGCTGTTGGCCCTCTTGGCCACAAGAGCACCCTGCTGGCTCATGGCCATCCTGCTGTCCACCAGGACCCTCAGGTCCCGTTCTCCTAGTACTGCTGCCCTCTTAGTTTCACACACTCCCACCTAGACACCCTTTTCCATTATTAAAAGGTTGAATTTAAGCAAAATCATTTACCAGATGGGAATTTAATATTGAAAGAGATCCAAAGAATTTAAAGTGTTATCTTCGACAAGATTTGTCTTTCACCTTCCTTCCCACTTTCCCCCTCAGAGTCATGTGTTTTCTTTTTCTAGTAATGAGTCACTGGAGCCCATCACTGGTGCACTTTGCTCTGCGTGAGAATGGTTGGGTGGTGCGTTTGAATTCCATGTGGTGACTCTTCAAATGGTTTCCTGGTGGTCGTATTGCCCGGTGCAGTTGCTTGAAAGGAGAGGGAAAACCTCGGGCTTAACCGTTCTCTTTCATCACCTTTTCCAGGTTTGGAGACACTTCTCTGCAAGAAATAATTAACATGGAAAGCTTAGTGCGTTTGAATTCCTACTTTGAGCAGTTCAAGGAAGTTTTGCCTGATGATTGTAAGTATTTGTTAATTAGTGGCAAATTGGTTGAGCAGCGTGATTCAGGCTTTTAATTTCTGTTCATTTCTCTCAGGTTTTTAATGTCTTTGCCTCACGGTGGTTGTTAAAATGTTCACAATGTGCCAGCATCAGTAACCTCAGAGAAACGATGCAGCTCTATTGAGATATATTAGTACTGATTAGAGCAGATTCAGGAGGTTGATTGACTTTATTCTTTTAATTTACTTTCCCTTTACATCTCCTTCTGAGTGGCATTATGTTCTGTATAAACAGCAGCTGGGGAGTGGGATTGTCGTGAGGGGGGAGCATGAAGTAACAGCCTAGAACAACAGCGCTTCCACGTGCAGTTTCTGGCCGCACAGTCTGCCCCCTGTGACAGAGAACAGCTGCTTGTTTTCAGGAACTTCATGACTTTCCCTCAGCTTCTCCTTTGGCAGTTTCCAAATTGTGACCCAGGTGCAGAACCCAGCACTTGGCCTTGTTGAATCTCATCCAGTTGGCTTCATCCCATTGGTGCAGCCTATGCAGATCCCTCTGTGGAGCCTCCCCAGCCCTAGCCTCAAGCAGATCAGCACCCCTGCCCAACGTGGTGTCATCTGCAGCCTTGGTGAGGGTGCACTTGTCCAAATCACTGACAAGGATGTAAGACTACAGCCCTGAATACTGTGCCCTGGGGAACACTGCCCTATTCAGCATCACTCCTTGGGCTCAGCCATGCAGCCAGTCTTTTGCACAAGTGAAGAGCACTCTCATCAAAGACATGAGCATCCCTAGGAAGAGTCTGTAGTAAATGGGGTAAGATGCCTACTGAAAGCTCTTTGAAATAATGAAAACGTTCAGCTGAAATTAATATTTCGGGTGAAACATTAATAACCAGATCACGGCAGAGTGGTGTCCTGCTGGAGAGAGTGTCTCTTGTAACTGAAAGCTGGCCAGCTGGCAAATTCCACATAGAGAATGTGAGCAGAGCATAAAACACCTGTGGAGACATCCCTGACATCCTGCCACCTCCAAGGGGTGTGACAATACAGCTCTGAACAGTGTGTGAAAGCAATTACATGTGGGACACACAAACCAAGATCCTGGACCGCTCCTGCCCCCTTGGTTCCCTCTGTTGCCGGCAGAGTCTAAGCCGCGGAAATGTTAAATGCTTTGATGAAACGTTTGTTCTGGTGGTGGTATGAATTAAGCATTGGACTGTTGTAAGCTTCAATGATTTGAGAGGCATGGAGAAACCCTTTCCACTTCCCTGTGTGGAACACAGACACATACAAGGAGTTGGTTGTGTTCACTCTACAGGTCTACCTCGATCTCGTAGTCAGACGTGCCTGCCTGAGCTGTTAAGATTCCTGGGACAAAACGTGCATGCAAGGAAAAACAAGAACGTCGATATCCTTTGGCAAGCTGCTGAGGTATTTATGGATCAAAGCACATCTGCAGAGCTCCGCTGATTTCTGTGTGCCTCTGTATTTTACCCCTTTGGTCGCGTTCAGGCTCTTTCATTTGCTTGCAAATAGCTGGTGCCAGTCTCCTCTAGAATGAGATGCGGGGATAAAATATGTTTCCCACGTCAGTATTTTCCCTGCACCTCATACAGCAGAGTTTTGCTCTCCGAAAGGTGACATCTGAGGTGCAGGTGTGTCCTCTGGACAGAGGCTGTGCGCGGGGAAGCGGTGCTGACTTGTGTGTCCCACCTCTAGATATGCCGCAGGCTGAACGGAGTTCGATTCACGAGCTGTAAAAGTGCCAAGGACAGGACTGCCATGTCGGTCACCCTGGAGCAGTGTCTGATCCTGCAGCATGAACACGGAATGGCTCCACAGGTCTTCACTCAGGCTCTGGAGTGTATGAGGAGGTAAGAGTTTGACCGCGTCGCTTTTTCCAAAGTGAGAAACCATGCAAACTGCATCGGGGCAGGGGTCTCTGTTTCTGCCAAAAGGTTTAAAAAAGCAAAGTGAAGTCAGAAAACCACAAAGCTGACTGCCAGGGTTCATCCCTCCCCTGCACGATGAGCTGTGTATGCTAAGCCTGGTTCCCACCAGCTTTGCATCGGGTGGGCTTTACTTTCCAGCGGTGAATGGGGAGTTTTCAGAGAAGCATGTCAAAACGTGTTGCCACTGAGCTCACAGAACAGGAAACTGGTGCTTCTTTGGAAGGTTTTAACGCTGAACTTACCTGAACTGCCACAGCACTGGGTTTCTCTAGTTCTAGATCAGGTGGACTTCTCAGGGATGACCTGTCTTTTGCTCTCGGAAACATGGACACCTGCAGTTTGCACTGGTTTGCCACCCGTATTCTTGAGCAGTGAAACACTGCTCCCCAGGCAAAATGTCAGTGTGAGTGTTTCACAGCAAAGCAACCAAAGCTCATCACGACGTGTCGAGTGTGCTGTTGTCCTATCGATACACTGATGTTCTGTTTTCTGGAGCAGCAGAGGTATTTGCAGAATTAAACACTGTGCTGAGAAAAGAAAACCTGTTCATGTAGTTCAAAGCCTTGTTTCAAGCACTGCTGGAAAACGCCGTAGCTCACATACCAAAAGAAAGGATAAGAAGTCTAGCTGTAGTCTTTATCAGTGTAGTTCAACAATGCTGTCCAGTCCTGTTTTTCAACATTCACTCTTACTGAATGTACTGTGCTGTGTGTCCTCTCACCAAATTCTCTAGAGTGTTCAATTCTCTTATCCTTTCTGTATGTTTTTGCTGTTTGACCCTTTCTTACTCTTCAGTTACCTAGAAGGAAAATGTCTCAGATGATGAGACACTTGCAGCCTCTTAGAGTGTAGCAGTTGGGGTTCGATATCTCCTGGGACGCCCCTGGACTTCTTTATTTTCACTTTGTTTGCTGTGTTGTCACAGTACGTGAAGCCTGCGTTCAGAGACTGATTAAACCTTGGAACAGCTTTGTGAGGGTGAACTTACTACAGAGTTAAGTGGCTCTCAAGGATCTTGATTTGAATTGTACAGCTTGTCAGCTTAGAAAGAAGAAAAGCTGGTGGTGCAATCAGCTGTTCTTTTAGTAAGAATAGAAACTGGGTGAGTGCAATGTTAGGGGTGTTGTCGCTTCCTTTGTATTAGTCAGTCAGTTAATTATTGACATTTTTTCAGTGCAGTCATGGCCAGAGCAGAAAGAGAAGTTAGTGACAGCATCATTTTGGACCTTCAGGCTATCAAGTCCGTGCAACGCACGATCAGATAAAATGCTGACCCAAGAAAGACACTGCTTTACGTTGACCTACACAGGGATATTGAAATGTGATCAAACTGGATCAAAGGCTTTGGCTCGTGTGCTCTGGCAGCATCAGTCTTACTCTGACAGATGAAAGATGTTACTTCCTGATAAATCTTCATTTATTAAAGATGTTTCTTCTGATAAATCTTTGACTACACGAGATTGTGTAGAACACACACTGCAGCCCTACAGGAGCAGTCCTGAAGGAATAGCAAGATCAGACCATTCTTCAAGCCCATCACTCTTTGGTCCTCACATCTCACTGCTCTTTGGTGGTTGTGTTTTTAAAATGATTTGCTAATTCTGCTCAGGAACACTGGCACAGAATTAATAAAGCTTGGTGAAAGAGATAGGATTGTGCAAGGAGTCCAACCCCACCCCAAACGATTCCATCGTGGACAGGATGACCTGACCTAGGTGACCAATATAGGAAGGGAAAAGGTAGCAAATCACTTCCAGGTCAGTCAGAAAACTTGTCTTTTATCGTGGATCTTGTATTTGTGTAACTGGGGTTCAGTGTTGAAGACTTCTCACGTGTTTTGGACAGCTGGAAGGACAGGGAAGAAATGCTGTTAAAGCTGTGTGACTCAAATCGAGTATTTAAGGTCTTCTCTACTTGTGACTTTCCAGAGAAGAAAACCTTCCTTGCTTGCACTGTTCTGAAAAAGTCCAGGAAGCACCCACTTCTGCTGTGTGGTGTTGGTCTTCAGAGGTGGTGGTTCCCACCAACTCTTCCTCAGGGACTTCCTTTCCCTCTTCGTCTTGTGATAGTGATGTATCATCTGTTTGGTGAGCGTGGACGTCACGGGAGATAACGCTGAGCGCTCACTGTAAAATTCACAGCTATAGTGCTTCCTTCCACAGCCTCCCTTGTCCCAGACCCAAGTACTTCACTTCAGTCCCAACTCCTCTGCCTCTTCTGCACAGCGAGCAGTGCCCAGGTGATGGAGAGCGGGGTTTGTGGCTGCTCCTTCCTCCTTGAACTCTTTCCCTACCCCAACATGGGTGCTTCCCATGGGCTGCTTCAGGACAAAGATGTTCCTACATGGACTTTACACAGGCTCCACCATGGGCTCAGGGGGGGGTCTTCCATGGCTCCACTGTGGTCATCTCCATAGCTGCAGGAGAATCACTGCCTCAGCACCTGGGGCACCTTGTTCCATCCTTTCACGACTCCGAGCTCCCAGGGCTGTTTCTCACATCTCTCCCCATCGCTCCTCGCTGCCGTGCAGTGTTTCGCCTGTTCCAACACACACTGTTCTTAGGCAGCACCGGGGTGGCTGAGGGGCTCAGCCCTGCCCTCCGGTGGGTCCATCTGAGCCAGCTAGAACCACTGGTGTCCAACATGAGGCAGCCCTGGCCTCTCCTCAGAGATGGTTTCCGGATGCAAGCTGGACTACCAGGGAATGTGCTTTGGCTCTTTACCCTGGTCCTCTCCCAGAGGTACCCTGCTGATAAATGTTTTGATTTCAGGCACAATTCGGACCACTTGGTATTTTCAGAAGGTGACTTTTCACCCCTCGGGGGCCGGTGTCTGCATGGGCCAACAGTGGCAAGGAAAGCATGTCCCAGCTCTTGCCTCCGTTCCCGCTGTACGTGTCTGTGCATACGTCTTTGTGTGAAACTGAGTAGCCTGATACTAGTTTCTGATGGTGGAGATGTGGCGTGTGATGTTCATAACATCATCTTCTCATTTGGAGCCTTTCTTCCTTCTTCCCCTCTCCAGCTGATTTGCTTCCTTCTGTACCGACCCTCAACCACTTCTCTTCCTTCAGACTGTTCTGCGGAGCCTTTATCCACAGCTGCCCAATCAGCGTTAGCTTTCCACGTCACAGATTCAATCTGTCCTTACTCAGTGTAGGCACCAGGAATGGAAGGGCATTGTGATCACCCATTCGGGTGCGTTAGTCCGGAGCAGACATGCAGTTGGTTTAGCTCCCTGACCACCTACTTACATTTGGCTCGAAGTGGCACCGGTGTCTGAAAGCTGTTTCTCTCTTTCACCGCCTCCAGGGTCTCTCTGATGTCTTCCAAGACATTGTCTGTTGGTTCACCAACCTTGCTACTCCACCAGCAAGGTTACAGTCACCTTTCATGGGTGGAGTGAGCGCCGTCATTCTAACAGAACCGGGCTCACAGGGTGCATCTCAGTGTCGCTTCATGAACACGGTTGAACTGCACAGGGTTTAGGAGCGGTCCGAGGTGCAGCACCACCGACCGAGCCTCGGGCTACCTGCAGAAGCGTTCTCCGCTGCAGACCTCTGACGCTCAGAGCAGTGTAGGAAGCGGAGGCGTGGTCAGCTGGGCCGTGCCTCCTTCGCACCCCGCTATACACACGCACTTTGGGAAGCGCGTTGACGCCCGCCTCAATTTGCGCTGAAGCGGAGGAGTAAGCGGGTGGTCTGGGGCTTTTCGTTTGCGTGTTGAGCAGGCAGTCAAGATGTTTGAAAGGGTCAAATACCACAATGGTTACTCATGTTCAGCTTGCTTTTCAGAGCTCCACTTCTTGGCAGCATGCGGAAGCATGGCAGAGCAGCATGGGACACTATTGCCTGCTAATCTGAAAGAATGAACATGGAGAACCATTTATGTTCAACCTACATGTGTTTATTTTCAGTAGACGACAGTACTCCTTTCTTATTTTTCTCTTTTATTCTCTTTCCCTCTCCTTATTTCTGTAATTGTGCCGGTACCTATTTTTGAGATGTTTTTTCGCTCTCCCTCCACTTCATTTTCTGGTTCTGTTGTGCTTTCTTCCATGTCTTTTCATTTCCCTGACCACCTTGTGTTGCCGCCTCTTTTCACACGTTCATTTGCACGTCCATCTTCCTTTCTGTTTGATTTTCCCTCCTCCCGACCTTCTTCCTTTTCACAGCATTGGAACACGGGAGATAGTCACCCAGAAGAACCTGAGTGGCTTGGTGCCCATCCGAGATTTCAGACTAGACCCCAGCCTCCTCTACTCAATTCCTTTGCTAGCTCTCAGCCCCAATTTACTGATTGTGTGGCTGTTCCTGAGCGTAGCCTACCTGGTGGCCAGATTACGTTGCAAGTGACAATGAGGTTCAAAAACCAAAACCATTTCAAAAGTGCTTGAATGTGTATTTGCCACTCGGTACCTGCTGGACAACAGAATGCATCATAGCATCGTCTGCCAGTAATTCTTCTTATGCCTTACAATTCCACGTTTCTATTGTACTAAACTGTAAATACGACATCAAATTATTTTATCAAAGAGAATTGTATCGAAACCTTAAATCACTGTTCTGCTTTCAGTGCTTGTAACATACTCTGACATTGGCCTGTTACCTCGTTACTTTAGCCGGCCCGAAGATCTCCTACCACACACAGTTCCGTGTCCCTTGTCTCATGTATTCCAGAGAAAGGAACTCTGCCTGACGAGGATTTGTACCCTTTTTGTACCTTCGAGGTCTATGCTGCTCTTGCCTTTCGTTTTTACGAGGTGTGAAGAGACAAATAAAACACGTGGGGGGGGTGTTTATAAGAGGTTTATTTGAAGAACCATCCAAATTTCTACCTGCATGACGTCCAAATTCCAGTGCCGAGCACTTTGTAGAACCGCAGTCGCGTTCCTTTCTCATGGCTACGTACGTTCCAGTAGACGAGCGTGTCCGCTCAACTGGGGCGCTGCGTGCAGACTTATTTCGCTCGATCTGCAGACCTGCAGCTTGTAATGGACTGAAGTCATCAAGGGAATGACTAATGGTTAGGAAGAGGGTGTAACTGGCACTAGCCTGCTAGGGATCCACTGTTCAAGGGCTTTGTTAATGGAACCCCTGCTGAAAGAGGGTCACTATCATCCTAGAAATGAAAGACATTGGTCTTTAGTCTTCAAGGAGATGATGGAGATATCAGGTAGCTCCTTCCATAGATGGGCTTGAGGTTTTCCACTGGCTTCTGTTTCCATTACAGTAGACTGAATGTGATCCTGCGGCGGCAGGGGGATTGGACTGGACGATCTTTCGAGGTCCCTTCCAATCCCTGATGATCCTCTGACCACTGTTATTTCTGGTTTAAGTGTTGGACAGCTTTAATAATTTATGATACTGATAAACGGTGGCAAGTTAGTGTTTGTTGAAGCGATGGGACGAGAGCGGCGTATCGAGTGGAGTCGCACCGAGTAATTGCAGGTGGAATGTCATCATCCTTTGTAGATGAGACTTCAAACTGCGTGATGCCTGTGGAAGTGCAAGGCTCAGGTGGAGCTTGTCGATAGCAATAGCTAAGCAAAAACCCTAACCTCATTTCCTGTCGCCCGCTGAATGTATGAAGGGATTTACTTCGCCTGGTGCCTAAGATGACAGAGAACTGGGCTTCTAAGGAGAACTCATACTGTGATTTCTATTTTCTACTGTTAGTAAAAAATACAAGTGGGTGTAGTTTTCATTATCCGTCTTCGTGGAATGTGAAAGCTTCTGAGAGATGTAAGCTTGTGAGAAAGAAAAGAGCAGTTAGAATGGAAACGAAACCCTACAATGTGGTGAATATTCTAACTGACAAAAAAGCGTGGTGTTGTATCCGCGGCTTCGTGAAGCCAGGCTGTGCAGTCCACTACCTCCCTGTGCGCCTTGGGCTGGGCAGTCCTGCTCTGGCAGGGGCACTGGACTAGGTGATCTGTTGAGGTCCCTTCCAATCCTTCATGGTTCTCTGACTCCTGGTATTTTTCCTCACTGTTCTTCCAATTTTGGTTTTGAAAGGGGGAAAAGACAGATACGTGTGTAGGATCCATCTTGAAACGTGCATCCTATTGATCTGTAGTTGCAGTGAGTGGAGGTAAATCCTTACTGCTGATGAGATCCTTAATCATGGTTTTGGAGATACCCGTGTCCTGCGCTGCTGCCTGCTATGATGGCCGCGGCTCTGTGCAGGTCCTCTCTTCTCTCTCATTAACGCTGACTTTCTTGCTCTGGACACCAACATCTACCCTTTTACAACGTGAAACACACGTCGTGTCGGGACGGGTCGTCTCCTTTTTTCTTCTTCAGCTTGGTGCGTGCTTTCACTCAGGCACTGCGACGGGAAGTGCTGCGGTGCTCACTGCTGAGGTGCCTCCCGCAGGAGGAACACAGCCCCTCAGACGGTGTGTGTTCCACTGCAAAGGGAGTCTTTGCCCGCTCGTCCTACAGAGGGACACGGGCGATAACCAGATGCGGTGGAGCGAACTGGAGGGAAGAAGCTCACCCAGTTTATTTCCTAGTCAGGCTTCCTGTATTCGTCACAGAACAGTGCAGATTTTGGTGCAAATCTGGCTGCGACAGCCTTTCCGGGGCTGCCTGTAAAACACAGCGCCGCCACGGAAGAGCGGTGCCAGCACGTAGGATCCGTTCTGTAAGAGGCAGGTGCAGAATGCGCTGTGGAGACCGGTTTCAGCCGCGCTCAAACAGCTTCTTAAAGCAAAAGGCGACAGTGTTTTATGAAATCAAACTCGGTGGCCGAGCCAGAACACACCACCAGATTCAGTAACCAAAACTGGAAGAATGGTGAGGTCAGGGGGAGCAGGAGAGCTTTCACACCAAACCCAAGTCCAGACCCTCCTTGTGCATCAGATGACCTGCTTTAGCTGGCGGCTGTCTCCAAGACGGGAGCCGAGCGCCGCCTCCGCCGCGGGATGGTGCACTGCACGCCTGGCCACGAAGCGCTGGAGTTCGCCGAGTGGGTTTCCGTTCTCTATCAGGGAAAGTTGATTCCCAGTGTCTGTTCAAAAGGTAGTGCTTCCTTTTTGTACGTTTGTTTTTGGGTAGAGTCAAAGGTACCCTGCAGCAGATGTATAAGTGTAAAGAAGCCTTATAACTGGAGTAGATTTTACCGTAGCACAGAACCTCTTTGCAATGTGGGGCAGTGGCACCAAACCGTGGGGTGAAAACGAAGCCTTCTGCAGAGCTGTGATTCATCGGGCTGTCGCCTGTTGATGCAGCCGATGTCTTTGTGCGCCCACACGAAGCTGCTATTCACGATTAAGACTTTTTTAGACTGTGTTTGTTGCCGAGTCGGTTTATGCGCGCAGAGGGAGGCCAGTGTTTTTGCACCAGCTCTAGTCGTTACGTAAGTGCCGATAATCCTGACGTCCAGGGCAGAATGAAAGTGCTTGAAAGCTCTTAGTGAGAGAGCAGCAGTTTTCCTTCTTCAGCTTCATACGCTAAGAAATGAGCAGAACCGCTCGTGAGCGATCTCTGGGGACCCCCCGGTGCAGCGAAGCGGCGCGCGAGCTCCGCCGCGGTCTGCCCCGAAATACACGAAACCCTCGCGGAAGCAGCTTCTCGGTAGCCGCGCCGCCGCTTTTTAGAACCGCAGAACTAGCGAGCAGACATGGCATGTGTTGTCCATCCTGTGTGCTTCTTGCTGGCATCGTACGGTGAGTCATCATCTCTGATCTCTGCAGTGGCGAACGAATGAGGCGCTCATTGAGTATGACCAACTTTTCGTTGATGCTATGAAGTAACCAGTTCATTTCATCCTAGTTTAAGTCTTCTGTTGGGTTTTCTTTTTTTTTTTCCTTTTTACTGCTGTCATTTTTTTTGTGCTTGTTTTTTTTCCCCAGCGAGGGTTGTCGGCGAGAAAATACAATGAAGAATGTTGGATGCCGCAAGTATGCATTTAATTCCCTGCAACTGAAGGCTTTCCCAAAGTATTACAGGCCTCCCGAAGGAACTTATGGAAAAGTTGAGACATAAGCACACGCTGTCCTTTACTTGCTGTTCCACGAAAACATGTGGGCGCACGTTTCTACCTGTCTAGATTAACACATGACGCTGTCATCCAGAAGAGCCCAGTAACCTTTTTGTACGTTTCTCTAGGTTATCCAGAGCATGTTACTCGCAGAACCGGAGTCTATAGTAACAGTTATTCCGACACCTTAGCTTGAGACTAGTGTGATGACTCTCTGCCCATTTCAGTAGCCTTCAGCAGCCGCCGCGCCACTTCCCGATCACCCGCGTGCACGTAGCTAGGTGCCTCCTGGCTCAGACAGGACTCTAGGACCGGCGTTTAAGCAGCTGTTTGTTTGACAAAACACCTTTTTATACTGAACTGACTTGAGACTGAGCTTTTAATAAACTTTTTAAAACAGAGAGTAAAGGGCGCGAGTTGTAAAAACAGAGAGTAAAGGGCGCGAGTTGTAAATAAGAAGCCACTGGGTCGTAGCCAGGCTGTGGTAGCTGTAGGATGCTCTCTTACAATCAGGAAACAGAAGTTGAAGTTATAAAAGAAAAATCAGCACAATAAAAGCCAGGAGTGTAAATTTGTTCCTGTGTGTAGGGTGCCCTCTTCATACATGAATTTAAGAGTATCTAGCAGCCCAGGTGCGTGAGGTCCGGTTTCTAGTCCTGACCAGATGAGACCAATTCCTGGCCTTTGTGGCAGGTGGGGACTGGGGCACTTGACACTTCCTCGAGGATTCTAAAAAGTGGTTGAAAATGTGACCTCTAACCACTGGTGCCAGCAGCAGCTCCCCCTGCCCTTTCCCACTCTCAGACGAGTGCAGCGCTGCACACGACATGGCCGTTTAGTTCCATGGGCTAGTTAAGAACACGCTTTGGCCCATGGCTTTTTAAGTCCTTTCTGGATAGTGAGCAGCAGGGGCAGCTTGTTTTGTGGTTGGTGTTTGAGTTTGTTGTCCGTGTCAAGACAAGAGAGGTGACTGCGCCGTGACGCTCTGACCCACGCTGCTTTCTGTCTGCCCCCGCAGATGTTCAGAAGCCAGGAGGGGCTGAATGAGTGTCCACAGGGTATTTGTGAGGAAGGCAGCAACCCCCCGTGTTGGCAGGAAGGACCTGCTCACGTGCTGCTGCTGCTAAAGGCCGAGAACCGCCGCTGTGTGCTGGCTTCTGACTAAGGTGATAGTTTGAGTGCTCAGCAGATCCCCTCAGAAACAGTCTCCAAAGGCTGCCTTTGGAGCCAAGGTACCTTTTTAAAAAGCAGCCAAACATGAATTCCCAAATTTGGCCAGGATTAAGTCGCCCCTCGCTAGCGTAGTTCAGCACACTGGGCCCTGCCCTTCTTGCTTTCTAAGGAGAGAGAGTCTAGAGCAGGAAAACCCATCCCTGTGTGCTTGTGAGAGTAGCAACAGCCAGGTAAGTATTTGGCTGTTTTCTGGTTTCTTTCTCCCTCTCACTGATGTCTGTCTGTGCTGTCACTGCTCTAGCAATCAGCCATGTTCATCCTGCTCCCATGTAGGTTTGGGGCTGCCAGGTCCAGCAGTTTTTGCATTTTGCTTCCTGCAGTTTCCCACCGAGCAGCATGTGTCACAGCCAGGGCAGAGCTCTGCTGGAGTGGAGCCGGGGGTTACCGTCGGGTCAGGCTCTCTAGGGTAACAAACCGGTGTGTGGCAGCACCGGCCCAGCTCCGAACAAGCGAACGACCCCACAGCAGCCCCGCTGAAACTCTACTGTTGGCCAGTTAATAGTGTTGATCCGATTTGACTGCTGATGTGTGGTGAACGGCTTCTCAAGGGCGTCTCCTTAGACACGTTAGTCCATCAGTTCTGCCTTCAGTCCCTGTCCCGTTGGTAAAGGCTCCATTTATTTTTGTATGAACAACGCTCTTTGTACCCCTTAGTTTTTATGAGTTAACTCTGTATATCGCAAACACAGTTAATTCTATTGTGAGTCCTGTGTCACACTGAAAACCTTCCTGCGTCCAGCTTCAGAAGAGAACAAGAGGTCTGCTGTCGCGGCCAGCGGCGCCGCTCGCTTAGACCGCGGCCGCCACTCGTTCGATCCACCCTAGCGTTAGCGACCCTCCATTTGTTCACACGCCGCCGGCACCGGAGAGCGCGGCCGGACCTGGTACGCGCGTGGGTCTTGTCTCCCCTCTCCGGAGCGGCGGCACCCCGCTCTCCAGCACCGCAGCCCGGTGTTCCCAGCGCGCGCCCACCGTGGGACCTCGCTGCCCAGCTAACCTTTCCGCGCGCGCACTGCGACGGGCTCGTTTCCAGGGCGTGGGGACCGGTGGCGCCGCGAGGAGCTCGGCAGGAAAACTGCGACCCTTGACGTCTGCGCGGGACGCGTCCCAGGGGCGGACTGCGCTTTGCTGTTGCACAGGAGCGGCCCGTCTGAGGCTCACGGTAAAACCCAGTTCTGCCTGATGTTCCTTTTTCAGTCCCTTTTTTTACTTTATAAATACTACGAGGGTGAAGAAGAGAGAACTGTTGCCAAGTCTGCTCTGTGTGTGTTCTGTGACAGTACCTACAGCACAGTTGCCTTCCGTTTCATTTCTATCTGTAAAGTCGCTGTACAGTACGACACTGGCTCGTCCCGACAGCCCTGTACTTGCCCAGCTTCGTGCGTTGGAATATTTTTAATTTATTTATTTGGGGGCAGTATTAATATCTCATAAGCATATGGCTACTGTTTTATATATTCCAGCTCATCCAACCCATGTATGCTGTACATGTGCTAGTCCTTAGGATGAAACCAATAAAGAACTGACGAGAAGAGCGGACCCTGGCTTTTCTTTCACGTGTTTGTGGTAAATGCTCTCGGGTTCCCTGACTTCACAGAATCACAGAACATTAGGGACTGGAAGGGACCTCGAAAGATCATCCAGTCCAATCCCCTTGCCACAGCAGGATCACCTAGACCCAGTTGCACAGGAACATGTCCAGGTGAGTTTTAAACATCTCCAGAGAAGGAGACTCCACCCCCCCCCCCCGGGCAGCCTTTTCCAGTGCTCCATCACCCTCACTGGGAAGAAGTTCCTTCTCACATTGATGTTCTCTCCTCTGTTCCAGCTCACACCCAGTGCCCCTTGTCCTGTCACTAGATGCTACTGAGCAGAGCCTGGCTCCATCCTCCTGACACTGACTCTTTACATATTTATAAACATTAATGAAATTGGCACTTGGCTGACGCTCTCTCCGTGGAGATCACCCCGTTCCCAACCTGAGGTGCCCGTGAACACGGGTTGCCTGTGGAACTGTGGCTGTGAAGGGCACACGTGTCTATGGGTTATAGGGGTGCTGTGGGGAGCTGCTGGGAGCAGCAAAGTTTGGGGTGGAACCACAACTCACTCCAGCTTTGTGCCACGACTGATGCTGCACGGCAGCTTTTGGGCAGGACTGGGAGCTCTGGGGCAGGGCACTGACTCGCTCCAGCAGGGCTTCCCTGATGCGGCAGGTAGAACAGCCTGAAGTTCCAAACGGGCGTCTAGAAGTCACAGGAGGAGTGTGTGTGAGCCCAGAAAACCAAGAATACAATCAAAAATAGCAAGAACCACTTCTCTCGGCCAGAAGTGTGTCCTCCTCATCTGTAGAAACTACAGGTGAGTTTTGGTGACCCCCGGGGCAGGCAGTTGTGCAGGGTGAACTCGAGCTTATTTGGTCGTTACCTGCTCGAGCTAATTTCCTCTACAAACCCGATGACAGGTTTGGTGGCAGCCTGCTCTGTACTTGCTGCGATTGAAAACCATGTGAGGACAGAGGTGCTGCTGTCGCTGAGGGACGGTGTGGGGAGGTGGGTTGGTTTTGCAGGACAATGGTAGAGGAGCTGTTAGAGGTGAGCGGGCAGAGCGGCGACATCAGCCCCGAGTGCTGTCGGCAGCCAGACCGCGGTGCTGTTCAGCCGTGCAGCCGGCCTCCCTGTGCAGAGTGGAACTTGTGTTACTCAAACTTAATGTCTTAGGGAAAGTGCTTCCCAGGCTGCTGATTGAATCAGAAGTCCTGAAGCCTGCCGGGGTTTTTTCCCCACGAGTGACTACTGCTGCACAGACCAAACCAGCGACTTTTTGACTAGGAGCCCCGGCCAGCACAGTTACGTAGCCACTCAGTGAGGCGCTGCTGCTGAACCGGCTGACTTCAGCACTATTACAGGTTTAATGTTCTAGTAACTGCATCCTATCACAGAATCACAGAACATGAGGGATTGGAAGGGACCTTGAAAGTCCTCCAATCCCCCTGCCACTGCAGGATCACCTGGATCCACTCGCACAGGAGCATGTCCAGGTGGGTTTTAAACCTCTCCAGAGAAGGAGACTGGTTTGTGCTGGTGCACAGAGCAAACCTCAGGCTCATGCCAGACACCTGGACCCGAGGGGTCAGCTTATGGCCAGTGCCCTGGCCCCACAGCTGCACACTTGCAGTTAAGCTCTGCGTGACAGGGAGACGGCTGTGTGCCCCTTGGACTGCGGACGTTCGCTTTCTGTTTGGGCATTTCTTTAGGGTTCAGCTGCTTCAAAGGAAGGACCCCCTGGTCACCCCTCCTACCCTCACCTGTCCATGAAGGCTGAATTTGGTGCTAACCAGGCTCATGCAGCGGAAACGTTTCATCCCTTGTGCCTTCCCCTGACCTCTGAGCAGGTCCATCCCACCAGGGCATTTGCTTAGTTTCGCAGAAGTGTTAAGGCCTTGCTGACGTCTGCTAAAGCTCTGCTGGTTTTCACACCTCAGCTCTCCCTTGAACTGGAGGCTGAGCGTTCAGAAGGTTTTGCCACTTAGAGCTGCACCAGGAGCTCACAAGAAGAAAGGTCCATTTTGCTGCCTTGGAGCAGATGAGACACAAGTGAATAGTCCCTCAAACAACTGTTGCCCAAAACATTTCCGAGTTTATAGGCAAACAGACCACCACAGGCCTTTCCCTGAGAGCCAAGAACTGAGTCATAATCTGCTCAGTGCAGAACACTGCGAAGTTTTAGGGGACTTTCTTCGCTACCAAACCCTTTGGTGTCGGCAGGATTTTGCTGGCAGTGCCTTGACTGGGCGACTGAAGCTGAAGGCGGCTGGAAGTCCTGTCCCTGTCCAGACAGGAGCACTTTAGTCTCTCGGCTGATTCCAGCAGCTGCGTGTTTCCCTCTCGAGAGGGGGAGAGCCATCCCCCCAGCTTCTCTTGTCTTCCACAGCGCCGTGACGCCAGGTTAACCTCCTGTCTCCAGTGACTGTTGTTTTCTCTAAAAATACCTTCGGCATGAGGCAGCGAGTGATGCTGGATGAGACAGAAGCTGCTCCGGCTGAGCGCTCTCCTGGCACACTTGGTTCCCAGCAAGGTCCTTGTAGCTAAGCCAAAGCCAACACACGACAAGTGACTGCACCCAGCCACGACTCCCTATCAAGATCTCCCATGAAACTCCCTAGAACAGCTGGGTTTCCCCTTGGAAACTGTTAGCCCCACATTTGTAAAGTGAACAGCCAGCACCTCCTCAGCAGAATCGCTCTTCCCCCCGAAGCCCTCCCCAGGCAATGTCTCGTCTTGTTTAGGATGCCAGGCTCCAGCTCCTGTCCTGTTTAGGGCAAATAACAGCAGGGTGATTTGTTTGTGCGCAGCTGGCAAGTCCTGCTCAGACTGCAGGACAGTCTGGTTGCTTCACCTCCTCTAAGCACCCCCCTGGCACATATCCCGTGGGAGTCCCACTAGCACAGTACTAGAACATCCCACCCACCTCCTGCTGCCGTTCAAGGGCTACTGGAGTGTTACCTTCTAAAACGTCAGGAGACACTGAGCCTGCCCCCACCTCCTGAGGAGCCCACACTGGCCAGCGCTAGTGCCCGTCTGACTCGAGCGTTTGCTTCGCAGCAGGCAGACGGAGCGTGAAGCTGGGTCTGAGACACAGGGGCCTCCCTGAAGGACCACTACTTGTTGGCAAAAACCCCTCAGAGGGGTTTCTTCCCAGTGCTCTGCATTTCTCCTGGTACAACTTATTCTGCTGTGGCCAGCTGATGGTTTTGGCTCTTAGCCGCTACCTTTAGCCGGCTTCGCTCAAAGGGAAGAAAAAGCTTTGTGGAGGACAGCGTCCTCTTGTGGCCAAGAGGGCCAACAGCAGCCTGGGCTGGATCAGAAGGGCGGTGGTTGGCAGATCGAGAGAGGTTCTTCTCCCCCTCTGCTCTGCACTGGTGAGACCACACCTGGAGTGTTGTGTCCAGTTCTGGGCTCCTCAGTTCAGGAGGGACATGGAGCTGCTGGAGGGAGTCCAGCGTAGGGCAACGAGGATGATGAAGGAAGTGGAGCACCTCCTTTATGAGGAGAGGCTGAGGGAGCTGGGTCTCTTTAGCTTGAAGGAGACTGAGGGGTGACCTCATTAATGTTTATAAATATGCAAAGGGTGGGTGTCAGGAGGATGGAG
This sequence comes from Rhinopomastus cyanomelas, assembly GCA_013400115.1. Classification (NCBI taxonomy): domain Eukaryota; kingdom Metazoa; phylum Chordata; class Aves; order Bucerotiformes; family Rhinopomastidae; genus Rhinopomastus; species Rhinopomastus cyanomelas. Next base: position 1,785,692 of record VXBP01010266.1, read on the forward strand.
CCAGGCTCTGCTCAGTGGCATCTAGTGATAGGACAAGGGGCAGTGGGTGTGAGCTGGAACAGAGGAGATTCCACAGAAATATGAGAAGGAACTTCTTCCCAGTAAGGGTGACAGAGCACTGGAACAGGGGCTGCCCAGGGGGGTTGTGGAGTCTCCTTCTCTGGAGACATTTGAGACCCACCTGGACATGTTCCTGTGCGACTTGGTCTGGGTGGTCCTGCTCTAGCAGGGGGATTGGACTAGATGATCTTTACAGGTCCCTTCCAATCCCTAAGGGGACCTTGAAAGATCATCCAGTCCTCATGTTCCAGCAAACACAGCACTAGTCAGGTTTTCATTCCTTCTTACAGGCACCCCATTTTGACCAGTCCCCCAGAGCTTAGTGCTTCCCCGTGTTTTCTCTGGTTCCTGTGGCTACTTTTGGCTTTTCTCAGGAAGTCACGCTCTGCTTGCTGCTGGATCACACAACACCCAAGCAGCAAGCTACTAAGTGTGACTAGCAGTTGTGCCTGGGGGGCTGCTGAAGAGCATCCAGTCACCCTGAAGGCTGCTTTAGTGTTTATGGAACTAAAGCACCAGCTGAACACCACGTCCTCCTTGACTGGTGTTGGATGGAAACAGGCACTGGGCAAGAGACTCTGTTTTGAAGCAGAACCTGTTTCAGATGAGGTCACTGACCTCTCTCATAGTTGTGGCAACAATAGAGCAGAAGCAGGGTTATTCCCAATCCCAGGTCAGGGCTCTCTCTTCTAACGAACTGACTCATCGTAAGATGAAGTCACTAGACGAAGGCTGCAGACTTCCTCGTAACTACAGGCTGGGAAAGCAGACAGAGCAGAGGCAAAGCTGCATTCAGTGGAAAACAGCCCTTGGGGTGAAATGGTTTCAGTGGAACCCGCTTCCTTCAGCAAGGTGCACTGCTTGTGCGCTCTCCACTTTACCTCTCACTGGGTCAGGCAGCCAGTTGTCGGTCCCCTAGACTGCTGCTGCTGACAGAGCTGTGGCCAGGGCCAGGCCCAGACCCATTTGTTGGCCAGTTTGCTCATTTAGAGTATCTCTACCCATGACAGACATCAACCGTTCTTTGCTTGGACTCTTACCACAGAATCATTCTGGCTGGAGAAGACCCTTGGGATCATCAAGTCCACCAGCAACCCTACTCTACAAGTTCACTCCTAAATCAGATCCCCCAATGCTACATCTAAGCGTCTTTTAAACTCACCCAGGGATGGGGACTCAATGTCCACCCTGGGCAGCCCCCTCCAGCGCCTGACCGCTCTCTAAGGGAAGAACTTCTTCCTGATGTCCAAAGTAAACCACCTCCTTGTTGAAGCCTGAAGCCCTTCCCTCTGCTTCTGTTGCTGATTACCTGTGAGAAGTGACCAGCACCAGCATCTCCAGAGTGTCCTTTCAGACAGCTGTAGAGAGCAATGAGGTCTCCCCTCAGCCTCCTCTTCCCTCTTCATGGTGGGGATGACAGAGCACTGGAACAGGCTGCCCAGGGTGGTTGTGGAGACTCCTTCTCTAAAGACGTTTAAGACCCACCTGGATGTATTCCTGTGTAACTTGGTCTAGGTGATCCTGCTGTGGCAGAGGGGACTGGACTGGATGATCTTTCGAGGTCCCTTCCAATCCCTAATGTTCTGTGATTCTGTGAACTAGGCAGAACGGCGTGTCATGGATCCCCAAAATAAGCTCTGAGTAGAGAGAAGGAAGTTTTCAGGTCTAGGACATCTTCCTCATAAATTTGGGGGTAAGGGCATACTTTTTCCTCTTTCAGGAAACTCAAAACTACATCAAGTATCTCAGTAGTTCAAGTTGTTTTACCCCTAGAACTTCAGTAGCATGTAATTGTTGCTCAACAAGAAATTCCTCAGAAGCAGGAGCTGAGAATATCCTGAAGGCAGCAGGGGTTATCTGCATTAGACAGGAGGATGTCTCACTTTTGGGGAAACTTGTGTGCTGCCTTGGCTTGGTTTTAAAGAGGAAAATTCTTCCTACCCGCACAACCGCTTAAACCAGACGACCGTTAGTTTCTCAGAACTTCTTCCTGCTTCTGTCCTCCGTGGACTCAACGGCACCATGTCGACCTGCTGGGAAAAACAGGCGGCACGTTACCTTAACAGCTCCTTTCGCCTTGAAGTTACTGGGAGTTACCTTCCCAAACTCTGCTCAGAGAGAAGCAGGCCCGGGCATGTCTGCAGCTCAACTACTTAGAGACTTGTTTGCCCAGTTACTCAGAAGGAAGTTACATACCCAAGCCCCAAGCTGAGTGTTTTGTGGCCTTGCATGGTTCCAGAAACCCCCAAATGTGAAGAACCCAGGTCCAGCAGGTTCCTGTTTCAGGTGTCAGTATCTTCACGGTTCTGCAGGCGGCAGGAAGAAGGAAGACAGAACCCTGACAGCTGCAGGGACTCTGTTTACTTGATGTGAGCTGGAGCAGCGGTTCCTTAAATGATGGAAGCTAACCCCCAGATTTTCTTGCATCCAGAATTCCTGGGGGCACAGAACTGTTACCTAAAGCACACGATTCTTCCTCTTGTAAAGGGCTGATTCTGCTAAAAACCTGCTGCTGTGAAGCTGGAGCAGTGGCCACCGAGCGCCAAGTAAAGGTGTGTTGCTCGTGCCTGTTGATGCTTTCCCCTGGCTCCAGCTCAGTGAGTAAGCACAGCCACTGGGGGTTGCCTCACTGCTAATGAAGAGAAACAGGAGCCTTAAAAGGACAGATAAAGCTCATCTAAGAATAGCACTGCTCTTGTTCAGGCCTCGGCAGGCACAGCGTTACAGAGGTACGGGACAGCACAAGCAGCAGCAGCTGCTACTGTGCCTTGGAGACTTAGGGAGCAGGGACACTTCCCCAGCATTTGGCTAGCCAGCAGATTTCTGAGTGGGTGGCACTGTGTAGCCCTGAAAACGACTTCTACTTCTCCACTGCTACACAAACCCACGCCGCCGAGGAGCCAGGTTTCATCTGCAGTGAAGTTTCTGCTAATACAGGCCCTACATCACAGAACATCAGGGATTGGAAGGGACCTCGAAAGATCACCCAGTCCAATCCCCCTGCCACAGCAGCATCACCTAGACCAAGTCACACAGGAACACGTCCAGGTGGGTCTTAAACATCTCCAGAGAAGGAGACTCCACAACCCCCCCGGGCAGCCTGTTCCAGTGCTCCGTCACCTCCACCGTGAAGAAGCTGCAGTAGATGTTGGCCCGAAGGCACCACCACCCGCTGGCTTCATGCGTGCACACGTTCAGGACACAGCAGGAGAACAGGTCTTGAAAAAAGCAGTATTTATTTTAAAGTACAACCCAAAGTTGTATCCATAAGAAATGCACAAGGTATCTCGCTTCTTCCACAAGACTTGGCTGTGTGCATTTTGGTTCAACTTAAAAATGCAGTCAGGTTTACAAATGTACAAACAGCACAGAAAGTGTGTTACAGTCTCGACAGAGCGCTCCTACATTCAGCCAGTTTGCTCTTAAGGTTTCGTGCTGGTTCTGTCGTTTGGTTTTTGCCTCGTTTTACATTCTCAGAACCTGTGGTAACAAAGAGAGCCTTGTTTTAGAAAAATACTCTGCATTTTAGCACAAAGTGACTTTTTTTGTTGGAAGTTAGAACTTGGAGGATAACACTGGAAAAATTTAAAAACCCAAACAGGTACTTTGCAGCAGAGTGTCCCTGCCAGGAACGGTTCGTAGCCCAAACTGGTTCCTAAACAAATGGCAAAATGTGAAACCAGTGAAATCGTTCAGATCCACGGGCTTCCGCCGCGGTGGGGATCTGTGGCCACACGCGGCCTTTCTCAAGCTTATCTGCAATCTCACGCTACCATACTGCAGGACAGACCTCAAAAGGGAGCAAGTGATGAAAGCATGACTGGGGCTGGGGGCAGGGAGAGGTGGGGAGCCATGACCAGCAACAGCCTGAAAACAGTTCAAGAACTTGCATTCGGAATTGTCTCATGACCCGGATTAAAGTCCTTTCCTTTTGCTTCAGTTTTCGTGAGGGTAGTGTGAATTAGACCAAGGATCTGAACTTCGTCTTCCAATTGTTGGGCTCCAAATTCTCCAAGGATTGTATGTCTGTCCCATGTCTTCAGCAGGATTGGCAACGGTGGCGGCAGCGGGTGGAGGGGGAGCAGCAGAGGAGTTTTCACTACCCATGAGGTCAATGCCCGACAACGCGTTTGCTGGAGTGGTGAAGGGAAGGCCACTGTTGAGGTTACTCGACCAAATCGAACTGCTGAATGGAGTGGTGGACCACAGGCCACTTGGGTTGCCAAGAATCGACTGCAGGAAGACAGAGAACTGGGTAAGCAGTAGCTCAGCAACTCCTATTTTACAACACAGTCCACCACCCACAAAAGACAAGTGCCTGAGCAGCAGCAAACCTGCTGTAAAACCCTTTCTGTCCTCCCTGCAACGTGGACTTCTGAACTGCCTTTACTAGAGCTCAGGCCGGAGCCTCCCACATTCTACTGGCCACCCAACCCTGGCAACTGGATGGACTGCAGAGAGCAATTACTTTAAGAGCTTTCAAGCTGTTTCCTTTTGAGCCTGTGTGTCCCACACCTCTACAAATATAAGTACCACTAGTATCCACGCTTTGGCACACTACTTTGATTAAACTAGTTAGAATGAGGTAGATAAACATTGTTCAAGTCTTGGGAAAAAACCCAAACCCAACAAAATCCCAGTTGTAATGGAAAGTCACAGCAAAGTCTACTCCTTGATGCTTTTTTCTGGCTGTTTGCAAACTTACCTCCTCTGATCTGTTCTAGATTGTGCATTTTGGATGGCCCTACCTGTGTTCAGCCCTGCTGGACCTCCCTCTACTCCCAGTATGTTATGTCACCCTATACAGAATTTCTTCAGATGGATGAGCTGGAGAGCCACCCATTTGTCAGGGAGTCCCAGCAAGCCTGTCCTGGCTCAGAAGACCTGGAAGTCTCTGACAAACAGTCCTGTTTGCAGATGCAGGTGTGCTGCAACACGTGTCACAAATGCATTTAGGATGCACAGGACAGGTCCTGTGAGCCTGGAGGACACGTGCAGAAACAAACAAGGCCCAGGCTTTGCCAACTGTTTTATTAAAGCCCAAACAGTAGCAGGCAACAAGCAGAGGAATCTTAACTCATGGTGTGGTGCAAAGTGATACCTGGAAGCAGCCAAAGAGGGGAGATGAGAAAGGGTAGCAGAACTCTCATGCTAACTTTAGCACAGAGCCTGCTACGGGGAGGCTTAACGCACTGCATACCTCAGGGCCAACAGAGCTAGTGACACATGCTGTAAATTCAATTTGCAAATAACCTGACACATCCAAAAGGCAGTGCTGCAAGGTACAAACAGCTTTATGCTTGGCTTTAGTGGGCAGAGAGAGGGCTTCCCCTCCCAAGATCTCTGCCCTCGGGTAACGCACGCTAAAGTTTAACAAGGACCAGTGTACTCTGCACCTGAGGATTAAAATAAAAATGCCTTCAGGGAATTAAACAAGAGAAATTCTGACAAATGTCTGCAGTTCAGGGTTTGGTTTCTCCCCCTGCTGTGGAACAGAGAAGACACACTCAGTCTAACCACGCCTGAAATTGGTTGGACACTAACACATTATCAAAGGGTTCTTGGGGAATCTGAGACCAAGGGCTGGAGAGGAGGGTTCGGGTACATTGAGGGTTAACTAGGCCAGTGGCATGAGGACTCTCCAGTGTCACTAAGCAGAGCCAAAGCAGGGTCACAGTTTCTTACTGTTACATAACGCAGTGGCGATGAGTTAAGTTACACTAGCATCAGACTGCTAAGTCTGCTACTCGTTCTGCTGCTCAGAGACCAACCCCAACCCACTGCAAACCCATTCCATGTCCTCCTGTGGGCAAAACCCAGCAACTACTCCTCCATGTCCCAAAAGCATTTTGTGTGTGAAATGGGAAAGCAGGAGGAGTAAGGAAGGAGGGGTGATCAAAACTGACTCTCCAGAAACCCTCCTAGAAAAGAGGGTAACACAGCAACCGCTACGCAAGGGCTCTCTGCAAGAAGGGCTTTGGCTCTTGTGTGCCAGAAAGGAGGTAAAGACAGGGTCCTGGCCTGATGTCTGCTGCTCTTGTTTAGGAGATTCAGTGACAGGACTAGGCAGGTTTTCATGTCCTGGACTACCATAAGCACTTTTAAAAAGTAACTACCACTAAAGCAGTGCTGAACTTTTCAGGCTGTTTGTTTATTAAGTGGCCTTCTTGAATAAGCTCTTCAAATGTGGTGTTTGAGGTTGGAATTTTTCCCCCAAATCAAAGCACTTGAAGGGAGAGACTGACAACCCTTCTGTACCATTCATCTGGCTTTTACCTCCAAGGTTCCTAAAACATCCCTACAGGTATTTTTCAGAGGCACCCAGGAAACGGGTCTGGAGCTAGACAGATTGCTGAGGTTGTCCTCAATCCCTCCTATCAAATGCTGTTAACTCAGAAGTGGGTGCAAAACTGCACAACTTGGGCAGTGGAATCAGAGTGTGAAAATGATACTGGCTGTTTTGCTAGTGTTCATCAAGCTGCAAGTAACAGTCAGTGTCCTGCCAAGGTACAGGAGCGGAACAGCTCTCTCCACAACGCTGAGGCATGTGGGAACGGAACACGCTTCTGGAAGCGCTGCAAGATGCTCTTGGGAGAAATGATCTTCATGAAAAGCAAAACACATGGATTCATCACCTGCAAGTAACTGATCACTATCCAACAGCCATGTCAACTCAACTACTTGGGAAATGAATTCATATACCTTAAATTTTACCCATTTACTTCAGATTTTTTTTTTCACCCAAATTAAAATACCTTCTAAATGAAATTACACTGCAGATAGTGAAGACATTAGTAGCATTAATGAAACACTGTGTTTGGAATGATCACTTACTGCAGTTGTATGAGTTGGGGAACTTGAGCTTGTTGGCCAGGAGGGTACAGAATCTGTAGCTGAAGGATCCCAGATGGAAGATGGAACATTATTGAATTCACTCCAGTTTCTCTGAACATCCTGCCCATAAGCAGACCGAGCTGAACCAAGTTTGCTAAAAACCTCTAAAAATAAAATGAAATAAAACTGAGTACATTACTTTTCCTCCTTTTCTAAGGACCACAGCAGACTAACACTCTTCATAGCTATTTCACTTATTTTTCTAGCAGATCCTGCTGCAGTGCAAGAACTGAGATTAGAAAAGGTCACAGTAACGCACGTCTCATGTCCTACGCTGGGCAGTGGCCACACAGTTAGATCAATGGTTATAGAGCACCAAGTGACAGGGGCTGAAGGAGCCTCTTGTAATCACTGCAGCTCCTTTCCCAGGTACCTCCTGGTACAGGAGGTGGCACAGGCTGTGGCCCAGCTCAAAGCCTGTCTCTGCGGTGAGAAGGATGGGCAGCACCAGCGTTCCTGGTTTACCTGGGCCCTGCACGCAGAACCGATCCAGGCACCGTACTGCCATCACCGGTACCAAGTGCTGCCTTTGCAGGTGACAGAGCCTCACAGCTGCAGCAGCTGCTGCTGCTGACTGCAGATCCCCAGCATTTTTCACTCTGCTTTTTCAGCAGCTGCACACCACGTTTTGCAAACGCTGCACACAGACAAAGTCTGCTTTGCTCAGCACCTTTTGCAGGTGCTTTAAAGAAACCGCTGCATGGCCCAGCTCAGTTAGCACATCCACCACATGAGGTGTGCAGACAGCATCCCACACAGCCTGCCTGCACCAAGGCCCATCTCAACAGTCACCTACGGAAAGCTCACTTCAATATCTAAGTACACACAGCAGTAGGCACTAGTTCATTGTGCAGCCATGCAAATGCTGGAGGAAAGCAAGACAAGGGTTGGGCCACTGCCTCGCTCACAGAGCACTGGTTTTATGCAGGCTTCAAGAGCTCGGGAAACCACAGTCCCAATGGTAGACTCTTCAGACCCACAGTAAAGCTTCAGGGGGAGAAAGATTGAGGAACAAACACATACCAAGATGTTTGACTGAAACTGAGAAACCCTGAAAATGAGTATTTTCAGCCCAGCAAACACTCTTAAGAACTTTCACTAACTCTCTCTGGATGGAGCCAGATTACACCACCAACTTTTCCTAGTTATCCTTTTGATGGGAGCACTGCCTGTACTTAGATGGAATGAAGACACTACTTCTTCACCTGTTATCTGAATACAGAAAAGTATCTGAAACGAAAAACTCACCTCCAGTTAAGTTAAAAGAATGTCCAAATGCAGAGAAGGAGTTGAGAGGTGTGAAGTCAGGACTGCTTGGATTGCTGATAGGACTCCACAAACCAGAACTGAACATTATGGAGCAATGGGGAAGAAACACACAGCTCGTTAGCACGTACGTACACTCTGAGGCAGCCTGCTGCTCTAGATACAGTGCTCTTTAATCTGTAGATTGAGCTCCAGCAGAAACCTGACAGTAGCTCTTCTGATCAGATCTGTTTTTCAGAAAACATACCAGGTCCCAAGCCACAGCACAATTGTTTTGACAAGCAGATAAAATTGAAAGCTGCTCAGAAAGGACACAGATGCTCACACTCTAGCTTGCGGGCAAGGTTCTTGAAACTACTGATGAGCTAACTGGAACCAGTGACAAAGACACAAAGCCCCACCCACAAGCCACTCAGAACAGCAATTTCTTTCCGTATTGAAACTCCAGTCAAACTCTTTCCTAGTCCAGAAAGGGTACCAGATGCTCGCTGGTTTTTACAACCCAGACACAGATGTACACTGCCAAAACATCTCATAAAAGACTGTGTGCCTCGGGGAACATGACTGAGCACAGCTCTGCTCCTACTTGTAATGCAAAGCTAGTGACAGTTCTGGTCCTGGTGTTAGAACTGGGGGTGAAAGATGTTGCTGCACTGCAGGATGCTCTGCCTGTAAACTATTTCAAGTGACCATGGCATGTGTTCCTTACTACTGGAAGGGCCAGGCTGATTTCCCTCTGTTTGGATGCCTAGGGAACTACAACACTGTTGAATTTTTGGACTGATGAAGGGGAAGTCCTCATAACATCCACAACATCCTTCTCTCTACTTCCAAGCCAGAGCTTCTAAATTATTTTTTGCAAGGTGAGAGGTGCTACGTCCAGGCTTTGAAAAACAGTTTTGAAAGGATAAAGCTGGAATGAATTCTGTCACTACCTTCAAAGTACCATTAAACAGATTATAACCCTCTTTTCTGGGGGACCAGGTATTTACCTGTCAGAGCCATCACTGTCAACAACTGGATGGGAAATGCTGATATTGCTGGTAACATCCACCTTGCTTGGCGAAACCTTTGGTAAACCACTGCCACCTGCAAGAACACATACACATACAGAATGAGTAAAATAAAATAAAAAACCCCAAAACAACAAAGTAACAGAATATTCAGGACCCACTCAGAAATATTTAAATCTACAGATTGGTTCTAGTACCTGGGCTCTTGTCATAACCAGCAGCTACTGCAGCAAAAGTAGGGTTGCCATTCCTGCCTGGAAGAGACGCTGCCTTTGCCAGCTTGTGCTTGGTACTGCTAGGCTGCTTGCTTTTCGTGTCACTTAAAGGAAAGGAACAAAAGAAGAGTAAAGGTTTGGACTTCAGCAGTTACATTTAAAAAGCAGCAAGTTAACTGCATGTTTTCCCTATAAACCAAGTCATAAGAAATGCCAGGGAAATACAAGTAGCCTGGTGAGATACACACCGTGATGGCTGCAGAAAAGCAGCTTCCAGGGGAAGAGGAAATGGGTCTGAGGGAGAAGCACCGTGTGAAGCACGCGGCTTCCGTGAGTGTCCCCTGCCTGAGAAAGCAGTAGGAGGTGCAGATCTGGACTCACTTGCTGCAGCTGCTGTTCACGATACTGCTGTAAGTGCCTCCTCGTGGCCCAAAAGTGAAGGAGGCAGGAGGAGGAGGAGGAGATGGAGAGGCGGGTGTTGGCGAGGGCTGTCGCTGTTTCAGGAAGGCATCTGCATTCAGTGTTTGCAGAGAGAGTTTATAGAGGTTGTCTGTAGCTGTAGAGAAACACAGAAACAACTCCCTGTAGTATTTACATTACAACAAAGGCTCCTCATGCTTCTGCTCTCCTTTCTGTTCAAACTGAGGAAATATGACTAAGTCTGTTCCCAGTGATGGAAGAAGTAGCTAACTGGCTGCGACCACTTGCCATTAGTTGTTTACTACCTATTTCCAGAGAGACTGCATTGCAATAAAAACACCCCAAGATAATCTGGTCTGTACAGAAGAATGAACATTTCCAAGCAAGTGATGTAGAGAGGGATAGCTTTATGTTTGCATGCAACTAAGGGGAAGGTGATAGAACAAAACAGGAGCACAAGAAAGAGACAGGAAGATCTGCACCCAGATCAAGCTTAATGATGGACATTCACTGCAGTAGACTAATTCTCATCCTCTAGTGATTACTTACAGCTTCCAGCTTTGTGAAGAGGCACAGAGTCCCACTCTGGCGGGGGAGAATCCTTTTCCCCTTCTGAGCTACTGGTGTTTCCTAGCTCCTGTCCAGAACCACCGGGGAGAAATTTTGCTAATACTGATGGCCTGCTCTCCATCAACTTACTGGTTGGACCTAACAGAACAAAAAAGGTTCAGTAAAAGCAAGTCTGTGGACAGTGAACTGAACAGCTTCTCTCACACAACAGACGTTGAATTAAGCACTCATAAGGGTTAATAGTCCCAAGGTATTGATAAAAAAATCGCCTCACACTACCTCTCATTTTGGGGAGGTTTCTTGGTTTAGATCCATTCATCAAAAGGTGCTGTGTAGATACCTTGGACGGAAAGGTTTTACGCTGCTTGTTTTCCAGTGGAGGAGTATAAGACAATTCCAAAGAACTAAAGGAAAACAGAGATCATTCACTCTCTGAAGTGCTGAGGAGGAGATATTTATCAAGACATACACGTGCCATACAGTCTTAGAATTCTAAGACTGGTGTCCTGTGGCTTTCTTATGCCAAGTGTGCGCGCATCTTCAAAGCTATTCATAAGCTGAGTCTTGTTATTTTTCCTGCCTGCAGCTCCACCCTTTCTAGCCCCAGCTCATTTTCTACCCACACTGCTCCCCACATTTATTAGGGCTCACTCACTTTCCAGTAGGAGCTCTAGGATTACAAAACCTGCTTGATTAGACAGAGGCAACAAGAGATGGCACCTGCTGTTTCTTTACTCTGCTTGTACTACTTCTCTGATGTGCTACTGCCCTGAACATACAAGATCATCTTTTGGCTGATGACAAAGAACTATTCAAACCCATCATCAAATTAATTTGGCTATTTTCTGCTCTTTTTCTCCAGCTATTTGATTATGTGTCTCAAACTTTCTAGAGAGGAACTTCCTTGCTGAAAAACTCCCAACCAGCTTTCATTGCAGATTTGAATACTGTCACATGTAATAAACTTGTGATGTACATGATAAAGGAAATAAGGGAGTATAAGCAAGAATATTCTCTTCTTATAAGTGAGAAAAAGTAAGGCAAGGAAGAGACCCTGAAAGGCAGTTTTCAGAAATAGTTTGAAAACAATTAATTTATCCTAATGACTGCTTTGCAGTTAGTCTAGTATTAATTACAGCCACAGGGGAAACAGAGGCCAATATACAAGCCTTAGTTTGGTAAACCTTACTTCTGTGACACTGATATCAATCTGACTTCAGAATTAATATAGCAAGGCTCATGCTCTTCATTGTCCCCCTTTCTGTCATCTTTGGCCAGCCGCCTGCCAGGAAGGGAAAGGGATTGGCAGTAACAGCAGCCTCCTTTAATCACATATCCAAGACTGCTATCTGACTCTATCACACTAGAAAGGAAATTGCTTGGCTGCTTCACCAAGGGGAACTATTAGTGCCAGCTTACTCTGCTGCCCCTAGAAGCTCCTGTAGACACATTAACCCTGTGTTGGTATGTGCTACCAAACGCAGAAGCAGCTTAACATTGCTTAACCCCATGTTCTGCCCTGCATTTATCTCTCTTGTGATTTCCACACTGCATTCCTATTAAATAAATTACTATTTACACGCTTCAGATATCCCCTGATATCAGAAAGGAAGAGGTGGCTGCTTAAAGTTATCTGTTGTTGGCATTAGCCTGCACGGCAGCCACAACAGTTGATTGCACAGATTTTTATCAATCTCTCTTCCCTTTGAGCACAACCCTGCTAAAAGCCTTCCTTACACTTACCTGGCTTTCACATCTACAGGGATTTCTTTCTTGATATTTGTTAGCAGTTTTTTTGTTTTCTGTTTCACTTGGACAATTTCGTTTTCAGGTTTTTCTGGTATAATTTTTCCCTTTTGTTTTTCAGATTCCTACAGAGGGCATCATAACAACATGTTAGTATTTGCAAACACTAAGCTCCTCACACACACACTATACATGTAGGGTTGAAGAAGGAAAGCTACTTGAAAACCTGCATCTTTGTAGCATAGAAAGGTGGGGTTTTTTTCCTCCTGAGTGCACCTACAAAGTCAGGTTCTCTGGCCCCTTTTGGAGAAGTAGAAATTGAAATATCTTACAGGTTAACATGCTTCAAGCAGACCAGATGTTTGCACAAATATACCACTCCTCAAGCTACAGTCTCCATTCTTACTCCAAAAAATGTTCAGTTCTGTACTTTCACTCCTGATATTATTTGAGAATCACAGAACATTAGGGATTGGAAGGGACCTCCAAAGATCATCTAGTCCAATCCCCCTGACACAGCAGGACCACCTAGACCAAGTCACACAGGAACACATCCAGGCAGGTCTTAACCATCTCCAGTGAAGGAGACTCCACAATGCCCCTGGGCAGCCTGTTCCAGGGCTCTGTCACCCTCACTGGGAAGAAGTTCCTTCTCATATTGATGTGGAACCTCCTGTGTTCCAGATCACACCCACTGCCCCTTGTCCTATCACTAGATGCCACTGAGAAGAGCCTGGCTCTACCCTCCTGACACTCGCCCTTTATATACTTTTATGTTTAAAGTCAGAAAAGCAAATTTTATAGAGAAGTGAAGGTAGGGACCAGGAAAGATTTTTTTTTTAAATAACATTACTCCTTCATTAGGTATTAACAGTGTAGGAAAGGTGTGAGTGGGCAGCAGGAGAGAGAGATTGTATTTCTGCTCTAACTGGTGACCCACCAGCTACGGAGAGGTCTCACAAAGATCATAGAAGTGAGCAGTGCTGTACCTCTTTGAGAAGTGGTTCTGTGTCTGGGTTGGAGGTTTCAGTTGTGGTTGAAGAACTGTCATCATCTGCTAAGGAATCCTTCAGTTCATCCTCCTGTTGCTTTCCCTTCCCTCTTCTATCCTTTTCTTCCCGCTTCTTCTGTGGCTTAGTCTTGCGCTGAAGCGTTTTCCCTTTTCCTAAGGAGACAAGGATCTTTCAGACTCTTAAGCAGCTGCGCTCTGAGACGGGCTAGTTCATTTTAGACACTAACACAAAGTAGCCCCTGAAGCCACTTCACACCAAATGTGAGCAACAGCATCAAATAACTAACTCTGATGTCCACTGCTGCATTTATGCTCCTGAGCCCTACCCTCCATGACCTTTGTGGGTGATGGGCATCGGGCTACCTGTAATTCTTCTCTGCTCCACTCCTGCTATTAAATACCATAAACACTTTGACAACTTCACGATGTAAAACTAGATTTAAACGTGCACTTCAGAAGTGGTTACAAGCTTTATTGTCTGAACAAATGAACAACAGACATTATGCACGTATTTGTCAGCTAAAAACCCCACCAACCTCCTTGCAGTAAAGGTGAGAGGGGATGAGAAAAATCACTAACACAATATCTCCAGCAGAACTGCAAAAAAGGCAAAACCTCAAATCTCTCACACGATTACATACGTCCTCCCCTTGACATGTTATCTTCTTTCTGAGTACGGCAAGTGGATTGCAGAACAGTTTGACATAGTAAAGGGTTAACTACCCCTTGAAGTAAGGAAACAATGCACTAGCACTACAGGAAATACTTCATTTTCTTGAAGCAATCCACTCCAAATAAACAATGCTGCTGAAACAACTGGTTATGTTTTCCCTGCAACTTCCACAGGCTACATGAAATGGAGTGCAGTAGTAGTTCAGAACTACTAGTACGTAACGTAGTTAGAAGTAGTTCAAAACAGTTTCCAAACCAAGTCTTGCAAAACAGGCAGGACTATGCTCCTGGGGAGGAAAGAAGTCAACCAGAACAGCATCAGAGAAACTGTGTGCGCAGTCATCATCACCTTACCACTGCCACTTGCTACTCTCTCATGGGATGAGAGTATCCACAATATTCTTAGGTCTCTTACTAGATGTGATTATACATCTTTACCACTCAGATCTTTGTTAGATGCTACTCTTCAGACTAATCATTTCTCATCTATAACCTGCACAGAGCCTGCAGGCAGCTTCCAGAATGGATGTAACGGTTCACTTGAGTAAAGACTCAATCTGTGGATTCAGACCCAACTGGGATTTGTACCAAGTCAAACTGGAATTGAGTCCGGAAGCACAATGACAGCTGTCACACTTCATTTGGCAAAATGTCCCTCGGGGAAAACTGGCACCAAAACATAAATTTGCCTTTAGTTTTGTCGCAAATTCCAGATACTTAAAGGGCAGTGTCTTCAACCTTTGATATAAGGTCTGAAATACATCCCACAAACAGAAAAACAGCAGGTAAAATATCCTTTTTTGTGTGAATTTGCACACACAAGTGCAAACACAAGTAAATCTTTGTATGGAAATTCTCCAGAGGTCACCTTGCAGCTTTCTGGGTGTATTCTAGCTTGGCCTCAGACAGTGTCATGCTAAGATTTGCCACAAATTTAATTCCATTCAGAATTGCTGAACAGTTTCATGTTCAGCACTAGAAAATCTATATAAAATTATTATCGTGTTTGACAAGAATTGGATGTAGTTTCTGCTGCTGACTTCAAGGACTCGGGTATCCAGAACCTGAAAGGGAAGACTGTAAAGATAGGAATCCTGCACAGGCTATTAATCCAGACAGTTTTAGTCCAGAAGCTGCTGCTTCTGCAACTGTTTGTTACTAGCTCTAGGAATTTATCTGAAGATAAGTATCAGAGTGTGTTTAAGTATATCCAGACAGAGAACTGAACTTCCTCTACAGTTTTATGTTTTTAGAGGAAATAAGAGACTGACTGATTTTATTTGATATGCTGAGATTTTTTGAGTCAAGATGCAGTTTAAAGAGAATGAGATTTTTTTACAAGGCTTTTTTAATAAAGCAGAAGTTAAGTCTACGTGCAAAAATCTGAATTAATGATTAAAGGTGATGCAGAGGTCAAGGAAATGATCTGGAATCCAAAATGCATCATTGATGATGACATACTTTACAATACAGAGTATGTTTAAACATTCAGTATTCTCTTGTGTCAAAGCTTCTGTAGCAGGAAGAAACACATGACTGATCTGAATTCATTTGTAATCAGGAGAAAAGTTCCAAAACAGGAAAGTAATACCATGCAAGTAATTAAAAGCTAAATATTTTATCATTTAAACAGCTTTTGAAATTGATAGACAGCAACACTCATCTCAATAAAATGCTTTTAAACATAGTTGAAAAACTTCAGTAAAGGTTTCTCAACACTCAGGAGCAGCCATTTGCTGAGACAAGATCCCAGTACCCAAGAATGCTAGAAATTGCTTTAAGTATAAAAATGGTACCAGAGGAACACACCACATTATCTGGATCAGGAACATGCTTTTGAGAAAACAGACTCAGAGGTCCCCACATACTGGGTAGCAGCTGTACTCAAGCTCACCTAAGCATTTTCAGGTTGGACTACAAGTGCTCCAGAACTGCTCCAATCCCTTTCCTGGTCCAGGCCACTGTAAATCCCCGTGATGCTGCTGCATCCTTGCTACCAGGTACTTTGCCTTCCAGAGCTCTGGTACCACACTATTTACTAATGTAGATGCTGCCTGTGAAGCCTACATGTAGTCCTGTCACTTGCTGGAGTACCCCTTAGCCTTTATGAAACAAATTCCTGACAAACTCTTAAAATTAAATCCCGAAGCCACGTCCTTGTCTAAGTGACAAATGAAAGAGCTCAGAAATGAAGTCGCATATTTCAACAGGTTCCCAAAATCTCTTGTCACTTCAGAGTCTCCAGTCTGTGAAAGTCCAGATGAATAATCACATCCAGTCTGAGCTAACTGAGAACTCTCTGCTCATTTCTCCTTCACAGAGTGCAGGCTTTTTAGTGGTGAGCAATCGCACAGATCTTGCAGGGTTTGTGTGCATTCCCACCATGCTCTTCCTTCATTTCATTAAGCAACAAAGTGGCAGCACTATTTCTTTACAATTATGTTAGAAAAAAGTAATTTAGAAATAAACACAAAAGATTAAACTTTTAACTGTGTTATGATTCCAGGACACAACTGAAATGGCTAATGCAGAAAGCACTGTTAGAAATTCTACTCCAACAAAGTGCCTGTAAGAAGGAAAATACCTGACTTATAGTTTGAGAAGTCCCAGTATCTGCCACGTATGAAATACAGTTAGTTATTTTAACCATTAAACAATTCAAACAACTCTAAACTCATGCAAAGATTAATGCAATTTATAAACACAGGTACCACAGAGTCATTTGCTGACCACCTGACATCAAGGGTTTTCTACAGCTGCGAGTCTGGGCATGAATAATTTCATTCCCAAACGAAACCAACAGGGGTTTAGCCATCTCTTTACCTCCTCCCTCTCTCCCTGACTTCATTTGCATGATTCCTTGCCTCAGCACTCAGCTCCAAGCAGAAATGATGGAGGTGGAAGAGATGGATGCTAACCCAAAGGCAAGGGAGTAGCCACCAAGAGCATCTTTCTCCTTCAGAGAGTTAAATATCTCAAAAATATCTCAGCACACAGACTTGCTTTCATCAAAATGTTCTGAAATCTCTGCAGGAAGAATCAAAACCTGGCACCACACAGAGAACCTCACTGCCATCAAATGAATAAAAGAACTGGTCAAGACATCTGCACATACAGCAGGGCAGAGAACAGCTGAGAAGCGACTGCTGTCCACACTTTGAGATCATGACCTTTCCTGCTGACAGAAGCTTGTTCTATTGCTTCCATAATTCATCATCCTGTTAAAAACAGCAAAATTGTGTTACCTTTGTTTTTTGCTAGTGGAGATAGGGGCTGCTCTGTAAACACATCTGGGGAAGGGGATTCTGTGTGGTCAAAGTCTTTTTCCATAGTTTCTATGAGCCCAGTGAGATCTGAATCCTCCGAGCTGTGTCTTCTGCTACTGGCGCTTTCGCCATGAGGTGGGCTGAGAAGCGGGAGCTGTGGCAAAGCACTGTCAGTCTGCTGCTCTTGCTGCTGGGGCCCAGGTACTGGGGGCTGCTGGAGAGGCTCTGCCACAGCTGGTGCCTGCTGCTGTGTCAGCTGCTGGTTCTGCCTTGTCCCCTTGGCTTTTTTGCCCATGGCATGAGTCTGAGCTGCGGCACCGGGCTCCAAGGTAAAGGGGCCAGCTCTGCCCACTGACTGCATGGAAGCTGCTTGTGCTGAAGTCCTGTTAGGTGTGCTCGAACTGGTTTTGGATTTGATATTTTCAACATCAGGTGCATTTCTATTGCTGTGAAGGTGTGCTGTTGCATTGCATTGTTTATGATTCCCTGCACTGGATCGCGAAGACGAACCGCTTGCTCCATAGATCCCTCTGGATGAGCTGTGATTAGAATCTGATCCAAGCGCATTCAAGCTGGAAGAACAACAAGCGTTTAAAAATACATCATTTTGAAGCTTACACGTGAAAAAAGAACATCCAAAAGAATCCTTCAACTGCACTGTTCTTGGCAGATAACCAACAAAAATTCCTGAAGCTTGTTTGACAAGTCAGTAGCCATTACCATTCCCTGTTCACTTACTCACTGTACACCTAAGCAAAACCACAGTAGAATGCCTGTGGAGGGAATGCTGAAAGGAGATTTTTTTTTTCCACTTGGCACCACAGGTAGGAACTTCTGGCCTGCAAATTTTCAGCAATCTGTAATTTTCATTTCTGAGAACATGAACAAGAAAATTGACAAGGTTTGGTTTTGGTTGGAGTTTTTTCTGCCTTTCTTTTGTTTCAAAAACATGACTACTCCTGACAAGCACAAAATCCATCTTTTTATCAAAGTCATGTTTTTACAGGTAACTGGGAGGGTGCCCAGAGAGGCTGTGGAATCTCTTTTCTACAGACATTCAAAACTTGTCTGCATGTGTGATCTGCAGGTGATCCTGCTCTATTACAGAATCAGAATCATTACGGATTGGAAAGGACCGCGAAAGATCATCTAGTCCAATCCCCCTGACACAGCAGGATCACCTAGACCAAGTCACACATTCAGGTCTTGAACATCTCCAGTGAAGGAGACTCCACAACCACCCTGGGCAACCTGTTCCAGTGCTCCGTCACCCTCACAGTGAAGAAGTTCCTTCTCAGGTTGATGTGGAACCTCCTATGTCCCAGTTTACAACCATTGCCCCTCGTCCTATCACTAGATGACACTGAGAAGAGCTCTGCTCCATTAGGGAGGTTGGATGAGATGATCTTCAGAGGTCCCTTCCAGCCCATATCATTCTGTGATTCACCTGTTCTAGAGATCATTTCTTCTGTCTTACTGGCCTCATAACTAACAAGGAAAAATTCTTGGGGGGAGAAACATGAGACAAAAACCCAAACTGATACTTACTTTCCTTCAGATGAAATTCCAACTATTCTCCTGAGATCAAGTGGCCTTCCCATATCAAAGGCAGGGTTTGAGGCCTCAAAGGATAAGCGTCTCCTAAATGGCTCCCAAATTCCTTGAGCTTCTAGATAGGCTGTTCCAATTACCAAGAGAAAGAGGATACTGCAGAGAAGAGAGGCAATCATCTGAGTACGTCTTCGCTTTAAAGACTTACAACTAAACAACATCTAATCACACAAGACAAAGAGTTGTACTGAAAAGCTGAAAACTGCATCAAAATCACAAATCTGGTAGAAACCACAAATCTGGTTACAAGACAGCTAAGTCTAGCATGACATTACACATCTAGCCTGAAAGCTAGATGCCAGTCTGACATGCACTTGCTGACATGCAAGTGGTCAGCAGAAACCAGAGCTCACTGGGGCAATTCCTTTTTAAAAGCAGAGACCCTCTGCTGCAGTTCAGGAGTTTCCACTTACATAATGCACTGCAGTGAACTGTATTTTTGAATGGAGCAATAAAACCACTGCAGAGACCTTAATCGCCCCGCTACTGATTTCATCTTCAAAGAGGTAGGAGACGCTGTGATGATGACTAAAGCTGGCTTTGCCTCTTAACCTAGAGTTCATGAGAAAAGATCATCACAGGAGCGACTTTGGCTTCTGTTCTCTCCCCTGTTCTGCCTGCCAGTTTTCGTAAGTCAAATGTATGAAAACCAGCATCGATTCACACAAAAGGATGAGATGCTGCTTGCTTCATTTTAACTCAAAGAGCTAGTCTAGATACGATCTTTTAAGTTTTACCTATACTAAAAAAATACAAGCAACTTCGGGGAGCAAGTCAGCTGCTGACAGCTGTTTTTCAGTGCTTTTTTTCCCTGCCTGGGGATTTAAGATGGCAGAAGGCAGGAAAGATTTAACTGTCACTGAAGATGTGAACAACCAATAGGAAAGTTACAGAAATAGGTAAATGCTTCAGACAAACCTACACACAGTGTACTCAGAAGAGCAGTGCTTGTCTTGGCTGCCATACCATCAAAAATGGAATTATCTTCGGGATGTAAGGAATAAGATATAACCTCTTTCACTTGTCAACTGTAATCCATGGTGCTCTTTGAATGTTTTGTAAGACTGACATAAGAAGAGCATATCAGGGACACAGTAGTAATGCCTTGGACTTGCAGCACAAAAGACACTTTCATCGCAGGCATCTACGGCAGCAATTCACCTCGCACTGAAGTGCAAGCTTAAAGCCACTGACAATGCATAAACCAGAATTTATAGTTATTGGTAAGTAACAACCCACACTGCTAAGTTTCTATGTTGTAGTTGTCTCTGGATAAAGGCAGTGGGGGAAAGTGCCTCGTATCCAAGAGATAAGTGGGGACACATTGCTTGTAACGTCAGATCTCAAATATAGACAGGTAGAGGTTAGACTAGGAAAACATAATGGCATTTTCAACTCGTACTTCAACCAGTCACAGTTAACACTTGTCTGTTCACCGAGATAAAAAGTGCATTGATCCATCACTACATAACCTCCAAGTGCACCACAGTCCAAACAAAGCCCTTCAGGTTCTCAGACATCCCATTATCAGTTGTCTGTTGTTTGCAAGTGACAGCAAAGCTGAATTCATCCAAGGCATCTGCTAAAAACTCATTACAGTCACTGCTTCATCTCTCTAAAGCACAATACTCCAGAAGGGTGCTTACATTTCTGCAGGAATTCATGGTTAGCAGTGCCTTGATACCTACTTTGAATCAAGTCTGGCTTAATTATTTATCATGCATTACCAGGAGTATGTATCCCACCTAAGGAAATAGGTCCAAGTAGACATTATTTTGGCCTTGGTTTGAGCAGAAGGTAAGTCCTTCTCAGCTTTTAACTGTTCACACCCAGTCCACAGAAGCACTCATTAATTTGTTCTCCTTTTTCACCTCACCCTATGTTTAGTTGACACTGCTTAGAGCACATGCTGAATACACACTCTGTACGCTGAACACTTCTCTGTAAGCTGTATTAAGGCAGGGGTGGGTCGCGCACGCACAGCGGTAAGAACAAACATCCACACAGTACCTCATTATTCCTGAGATGATTATGTACAGAGCCAGTTCCCAGTTGGGCCTGGGGAGCGCTTCTGCACACGTTGCTAACATGTGATATGGAAGGGATGCATTCAAGATAAATACAAATTCAGAGCCTCCTGTGGTGATGAATTTTAATTCACGTATGACTCTGGAAGCAGTGAAATCGGGTGTAAACCTGAAAACAAAACAAAGTGCACTAGGACTTTTGGCATGAACGGCATACAAGTTTGAGATACTTTGAGGCATTATTAATAAATTACAAAAAATCCAATGACTGTCATAACAATGAAACACAACAAATAGCCTTAGCAGGACAATTCATGACCATCCATTCAATTAGCCTAAAAACAGCCATGACTACTTTTCAAACACCTTAAGATGCTTTTGACTAAGTTCATAAACAGCTTTTCTTAAAGCATCTGATAATAATTACCCCAATACACCACATGAAGATATAGTAACTGACACTAAGTTCTGACCAAATCTGTTTAAAGAAAGCTATGAATGAAGTAAAATATTAACAGCAGCTGTAAAGAAGCAATGGAACCAACCACTATCTGAGCTACAAAGGTTCTAACACTTCAAGCTGCAATGCCATGCCTTTTCAAAAACATCACCACTGTGTTCCCATCTCAGCATAAACTGAGATGGTTGCAGAAACACTAATGGAGCTTCACCGCCTGCAGCATCTCGTACAACCTCTTACAGAACAGAAGCATCTTCTGAACTTTTTAGATACTGTCCCTCTGAATAGTTACCTTTACATCCAAGCAGTGCTAAGATATCAGGTTTTGGTGCAGAGATATTTCACAATAAAACTGAGAGATGTAAAGAATCATTATGATTCAGGCAACAGAAGCAAACATTCAAGACTAAAATGTTGTTTATTATGATAATAAGCCTCAGTCTAAAGGCTCTTTTCTCCATACTGCAATGCACCAAAACCACATGCAAATCCAGATCTCTTGTGCAGTCACAGCCCAAATAAAGCAAATACATAAAAACCCCAGAAAACATACAGAAAAAAACTGTACTAACACTATTCCAACTCTGTAAGTTATACTGAGATAAGCATACCTATAGTCAGTCACGAGAACTTCAACTCATGTTAAAACAGGGTTTGCCAGAAGAGACACATTTCCAGTTGTATTATAGAAGACAACAATCCCCAAACACTCAAAGCTTAAGGATAAAAAAGCTTAGTCTTCCTCCACAACAGAATGTGGTGTATGCAGGATTCCTAAGGTACCACTCCATTTAGATGTAAGAAAAACCACTTACAATATGACAATGTCTTTAGAGGCATTGGCACTTAGTGCAAACTCGTGACAGTTAACCACTTTAAATCCATATCCTTCACACGTGTAGCCGCTGATTTCCATAGTTTTCACGTTAATCTGCAGCTGCCCTGTATTTTCCACTTTAAATGTTCTTCTCAGCGTGAAGTTTGGTTCTTTGTATTTCATTTCTAGAAACAAACAGCAGAAAGCAGTTGGTATTCTGAAGGACAAAACATGTCCTTCACTATATCCACATCCTACAGTACAAGGGAGTTCTGTTATTATGACAGCAGGAAAGGGGACTAGCAAGGCTCACAGAAACCTTTATGTAACCTGAAGATGATCTCTAGCTACATTCTCATCACTGACAAGGTAAGGAATGTGCACAATCCCAGAGAACTTTTAACTCATCAGAGAAAACTCCCAAACCCCCGAATCTCTGACAGCACCGCTTCCTCACAAAAAAACATCTAAGCTGTAAAGTTCTTTGATGTGCTGCTTAGGGCTATAGCATTCTGTGAAAAATCCCAGCATGAGGAGAACTGAAGCTTTTTTTTCCTGTCACAAAAGGAACTCTGTGGCTGAGCTATGTGTATCTTGTTAGCAAAAAATAAAACTCCCTAAAGCACCACACGCAAGAGGTAATGACTAAGCTTCACTTGGAAATTTCTTGCTCATCTCTCATAAAAAAAAGCAGAATAACCTCAAACAATAATTAACCTGCTACCTTACAAATATGTCTAGAAATCTGCAAGGTAACAAAGCAGATTTTAGTATCAGACACAACTAAACCTCTTTTTATAAGTTCTTTTTGTAAGACAGGTAGTCAGCTCTCCTCTCAGAAACAAGCCTGTGGCCACAGACCAGAAAATTTTTGACCCCACAATAAAAATCCGTCTGGGATTTAATTTTCATCATGGAATACAGAATGATAGAACGGCAGAGGTTGGAAGGGACCTCAGGAAGTCATCTAGTCAAACACTCCTTGCTAGAGCAGGGTATCCTAAAAAAGGTCACACAGGAACACGTCCAGATAGAATTTAAATGTTTCCAGAGATGGAAACTCCACAGCCTATGTGGGCAGGCTCTTTCTTGTCATCTGTTACCCTCACAGTAAAAGAGTTTCCTTAGGTTCAAACTGAATCTCCAATATCCCAATTTATGCCCCTTGCCTCTTGTCTTATTGCTGGGCAGCACTGAGAAGAGCCTGGTCCCATATGCTGACACTTGCCCTTTAATACTCAACGTAAGCATTTATGAGATCTCCCCTCAGTCTCCTCTATAGGCTAAACAGACCCAGCTCTCTCAGCCTCTCAGCCTCTCCTCATAAGATGCTCCAGCCCTCTGATAATCTTAGTGGCTCTGTGCTGAACTGTCTCCTGTAGCTTCCAGTCTCCTTGAACTGGATGCAGTATTCTAGATGCAGCCTAACCAGGGCACAGTAGACACAAGAGTAACATCCCTAAATCTACTTGTCACACTCTTCTTAATGCACCCCAAGAGACCATCTGCCATTTTGGCCACAAGGGCACACACATTGCTGGCTCATGGTCAGCCTGTGGTCCACCAGCATCCTGCAGGTCTTGTTCCCCAGAGATGCTCTCAAGCAAATCAGCATGCAATCTGTACTAATGTGTGGGGGTTATCCCTCCCCAGATGCAGCACTCTGCACCTGCCTTTGTTAAACTTCATCAAGTTTGTCTCTGCCCAACTCTCCAGCCTGTCCAGGTCACGCTGCATGGCAACACAGGCTTCCAGTGTGTCATAGCCACTTCTCTCAGCGGTGCATCATCAAGCAAACATGCTGACGATGTTCTCTGTCTCCTCGTCCGGGCTGCTGAAGAATATTTTGATTAAAGCTGGCCCAAATTAGACACACGCCTCCAACGTGGCTCCACTCCACTGACCACAACTCTGAGTTCTGTCCTTCAACCAGTTCCCATACCTAACCCCTTACATTAGAACCGACTTTAATGTCTTTGAAGAAATTAAACTTCTGGGGCACTAGAACAGGTGAAAAATATTTCCACACAGTTGGAGTTGTATATGTAAATTCTTTCCAGTCAGCACAGTAGCTCCCAAAGTACTCACTTTCTGAACAGTCTTTTAATAATGCTTCTGTGATTTTAAAGCGTAAAGAACTTCCTGGACCAGGAGGTTTGCCTGCAACCTTCAAGCTCTCAGTTGTTCCTTGTCCATGTACCATTATGGCATCTACCACAGTCAAATTATTTCTGCATATGAAGAAAAAGGGGAAACATTAATAAAAGGATTATGCCATCTGTTGCTCCTGAAAGCTTCTCTAGAGATTAATAAGTTATCTCTGAAATTTGGAAAACAGAAATACAAGCAGTCCCACAGGTAATTCCCCACATACAGGTGTAGAGCAGGGGTCTCAAACACAGAGTTTTTAAGACAAAAATACAAAGATATCAGAAACCACAATGCACCAAAGAAACTGTAACTAGTACCTCAGTGGGGTTTTTTATATTCCATCATCACATTAATATACCTGACACAGTAGCTGTTACTCAAACACAGCTCTTCACTACAAAGACTGAACTTATAATTGCACTTTGATCTTGCAATTGTAACTGAAGCCACTACTTTCAAGACAGTGTAGTACGTATTTAAGAACTCAAGTCTCCAAATACAACAGAGGATTATATGTTCATACTAGAAGGTATGTACTGAATACAATTTAGCAACTGTAAATCATACTACAATTACATACAAATTGAAATTTTCTCCAGACACACATGACTCAACGTTTATTCTTGCAAAAGTGAGTTTCTCCTTGGCAGCTAATTGCAATTATGATCTTACACATAAATAAAAAAACACCAGAAAAAACACACACTCATTCTGGAACTATCATACCTGATAACAATTAATGATGAAACAGTTTTATTAAGAACTGGAGTGAACTTTACTTTGACTGATTTTCTCTCACCAGGTTTTAACATTAAGCTTAAAACTGAATGACGAGCTGGACTCTTTGTAATTCCTACAGTGCTTGGTAGTGGTTGGACCTTAAGAGAATGGGAAAAACAAATTAGTACTTTGTAACAGAGCAAATGTTTATATATATATTTAATAGAAACATTATTTTAGTTAGAAAACTGTTCTTGTCCTAAAGTAGTGTATTACCAATGAAAGACACCCAGTTTTTGAACCAGAAAGTCTGTGAGCACATTAATTTCCCTACTTATTACTAAACCATCTGTGTTTATTAAGAGGCAGAACACAGCAAGACAGAACTGATCTAAACTACACACACACGGAGCCACTAAGGTCTGGTAAAAGGGTTCAGATAATTTTTAAATATGTATTTTAAGCATCAAATTAGCACGAAGCTGTTGCGTAACATTTTCTAAAAGCACACACTTAAATATATCCACAAAACTCAAATGACTCTGTGACTTTAAAACAAAGAACAAGGCAATAGAAGGCTCAATACTCTGCTGATTTTGGAACTACTGACCACTACACTGAAGAAAATGATCCTGTATCAGTAACAGAATTATTAAATGCTGTTTTTCCTGAAGCCTCCACAATCATAATGTAAGCACACAGAAAAAATGATGTTCAACTGCTTCGTTTGAAGAAACACTACTTGTCCTAATCCCCTGAGAATATCCCACAGAAGCATTGCATTTTTCACACATACTAATACCCAAACTCGAAGAGACGTGTAACTGCACTCCTAATAAAAAGATTAGGATAGCTAACTTTAAAAAAAAAAATCTAAAGAATGTACTGAAACACTTACGCAGTTTCTGAAGACCTGAAACTCTAATGTCCTCAGATTGAAATTAGTTGGTTTACTCAAATTAAACCTGAAACACACATGCAACTTTTTTTCATCAAGGAAGACAATGATACACTTGTAGAATCACAGAATCATTAGGGATTGGAAGATCATCTAGTCCAATCCCCCTGCCACAG